>JAWNNP010001209.1:0-458009 GCA_035044805.1 Leucophenga maculata
GTGTGCCTGCAAGCTGTTTGTAATGAGGACAAAAAATTTATAAATATATTTGTTGGCTATCCAGGTTCTTGTCACGATAGTTGGGTGTTGAGAAACTCCCCAATTTACGATAATTTACCTATATCTTGTGGAGGTAATAACAGTTTAAATATTTTTAAAATGTAAAATAATATAATTTGTATTATTTCAGATTACTACTTATTAGGTGATTCGGCATATCCATGTAGTAATTACATAATTACACCATACAGAGATAATGGTCATCTAACAAACGCTCAGAAGCGGTTTAATTTAAAATTGAGTTCTGGCCGTGTCACTATAGAGCATAGTTTTGGCATACTTAAACAAAGATTTAGACAACTTTATTATTGCAAATTACGTGGCATGAAAAAAATATGCCACTTTATAAGAGCATGTTGCGTATTGCATAATACTGCGAATGAAGAAGACCTGGAATTTACGCATAATGATAATTATGAAGTGGTTGAACAATTGAACGACTTTGGTGACATGTCATCAGGAAACACTATCAGAGATGCAATATGTCAGATCTTGGTAAACAAGTAAAAGAAACAATAATATTAATTTGATTACCATCTCTGTAACAAATCTTTCAAATCATAAATTGTCAAAATAAAGCCAATATTTTTAGAACAACATATATATATATATTTTTATTTTTTTAATTCATTTATTAATTTTTCTAAAAGGTCTAATTTTTTTTCTTCCAACTTTAATTTCTTTTCCGTACGAGCCTCTCTTTTCTCCATGCTGTCTTTGAGTACGTTTTGAAGAATTTTGTCATTCTCTTCCATTTTCTTTGCGTGTTCCTCTGCCTTATCCAAGTATTTCTCCATACCACTCTTTCTTTTTTTGGAGGTTGACGGAGTGTAATCCAAATGATCTATTAAGAAAGAATCAATTAATAATTTGAAAACCGTACACAATTTCTAATTTATACCTGAAGGCATTGTTGGAGATTCAATGCTTTCCGGTTCCTTATTGCTGACCTCCTCTGGTATCAGACGCGCTTCGCTATCCAACACGTATTCCGGATGGATAGCCTGCCTATTTTCGTAGAGATCGTCCAATTCACTAAAAATGTATTAAATTCAAAAACAAGTTTACATATTTCTTATAGAAAAACTTACGTTTGGTAGGGGCAGGTTTGCCTGTTTCTTCCCGTTTTGGAGTTGTGCAGTTGTGCTTTTTTGTACTGCCTCTCCAAAGAAAAAAATTTGGATTCGACCTGCGTGGGATTAAAATTATACCCTTTTCCCCCCAGTCCGCTACTGATTTTTAGCCACATTTATTTCTTGTTACACAGCTTACCTTCTTCATCTTTTTTGAACGTATTTGGTGAGCACACCACATCTAATTTGCGTTTTTGCTCCATAATTAAAATTATAAATTTTGCCGCTTTAACTTTTTTGGTGCTTCCTCTTATTAAAATCAGCTGATTTCACTCAACTTGCAAAATCTTACTAAATCTTACTAAATGTCGTTCGCGTACTTTCTCCAGTAAATCTGTTTTTGAGAGAGTAAAATTTCTTACTCTCACAAAATTTGTTACTGGCTAAATCTTACTGGAAAAGTACGCGAACAGACCTATTCTTTCGCTCGGGTCGCTAAATCAGACACGACGTTGGAAACATCTGCTATATTTTATTTTTTTTTAAGATTCCCGGTTGGTGCTTTCCATATTATCAAATAGTCAAGACCGGACCATGCTTATTCTGTTATTTGGCTATCTAATGTGTTCATTTCTATAGAAATCATAATTGACTTAACACGTAAATCACTTCAAAATGTTCTTTTCTATCGTCTACGCAAAAAAAAAAAAGTTTATTGTTTCAGCACCAATTCCCATTGGTTGGGGCAAGGTTGTCGAGGGTGTTATAATTGCTTCTACTTTATGGTTTCTTCCATATAAGACATTTATAAGTTCTTTGAAAAAGGCTTTAAACAATTTCAATTGCAAAATTCCACATTTACAAAGTCAAGTGTGCCTCTAATCACTATTTGTGCCCCCTCGCCGTTCTTCCACCGGGTTCAAGCGAAAATCAGTTGGGGTAGGCCAACGACAAAACACGCTGTCGGGCGTGTAATCTTTCGTTTTGTTGCAATCAGTAAAAAAATTTATTTTTAAAATGTGTTATTAAACAATATTTGCACTGGCAAAAGTCAGCTCACCCATTCGATTCGGTTGCATATTTACTGCCTCGTCGCAGTGCATTAAACTTTACAGCATTTTGTCGGGCATTGGTGTTGCACTGAATTGTATAGTATAGTAAATATATATTTATATACTTGTATAATACTACTACATTCTAGGGTTTTCTCGCGTAGTCTTGATAATTTCGTTTTCGTTGAGTGTGATTTTCTTGTGTTTGTTGATTTTGGTTTATATTTTCTTTTGAAGTATAATACCCTGCATTTAAAAAGTATTAAGGCTTTTTTGATATTAATATACAACAAGTCTAATGGAGATTATTCTTAATTCGTACGCCAATGCAAATTCTCTCTAAGTCCCTCATGCGTTTCCATTTTCATTCGCTACCAGTGTTCCTCTCCGATCGTTTCATATTTTACATTTCAGTTGTCAGTAAAGTTGTGCTTCGAAAATATTTCGTTTTTTTATTTTGTTTAGTTTATCTTGCGAATGAGATTCTAACATAAGACATCACTCTGCAGATGGTAGGTAAAGTGTTCCAACTGAGTTTAGTTGTAAAGTGTCCATCTAAGAGAAGAACAAAGTAGACTTTTGAGCTAATATTTTCCAAAATAAAGAAGTTTTCCTACATAAATACATTATTGGTCAGAAGCTACCCTAAAAAGAAAAGAAGCAAACCAATTTGGTTATGTATACGAAATTGTCATCCAGAAGAATAAATACTATTGACTTTTTAGCTGTCGTTGCTCTAAAGAAAGAAGTTTTACTACAAAGTCTTATATGTGCCTTACCCCAATTCAGTTTTTATCAATCCAAAGACTAGTTAACGAGGAAGATTTAGGTACTTATGTAAAATACGAAAATTAACATTTTTTTGATATTAATCGAGTAGGTAGGAAAAAAAAGGTGTAAAGCTTCTTTTCTGTCACAAAGCCTTGACTTTGAACTGCCTTATGTGGACAAGTCTATATATTAGGAAGAATAAAAAACGATGCAGACGAGTGTGCTCGTCCTTGAGATTCTCTGTGACTCTTGAATGGTAATTTAAATGGGGGTTGCTCCCTAAAGTGAACCGCTTTGGACCTGTGCTGGCCAATTGTTTGGAAATTACTTTAAACAGTGGTATTTAAAAAACTCTGTAATAAATAGAGACCTGTAGCTTGTACCTTCGGTACAGGGTCTAAGAAGTTGATATGAGAACCTAACATTTGTCAAATAAAGTAAAGTTGGGTGGCCGGATCTCAATTTATATAAAAACAATGATTTATGCAGTAAATTGCTAAAAAGTGGTTATTTATTTGGGAAGGTCTTATGAATATCTATGAATATCTATTGTTGGAACTGCCCCCCTAATGTGTCAAATAATAGCCCCTGTATCCCACGATTGGTAGTATTTGTGGTAACTAGAATCATTGTGGTCAACAATGTAGGTTAATTGCAATGTTGTGGTTAAAATAATTTTATATAAAATTGGAAATTTGTTCGCAGTACTAATGAAACATGTTATAGTGAAGCTAGATGTAGCATGTTGATTCGTAGTATGGTGTTGTTGTTGTTGCTCTTAGCATTAAATCAATATCAGTGCACACACAATCCATTCAAAGCGTATTGAAGAAATACCATAGAAGGTTCAACATGAAAAAAATTAATCTCGAATAAATTCAGCTCGTTCGCCACTTTTGAATTTCCCGCGAAATTGGAAAAAGTCGAAATCGTGTGCGGACTAAGCATTAAATAAATAAACCATCACCGAAACCAAGGAAAGGCTTGACAAATACTATGGGACTGTATATCATCGGTTTCAATAGTGAAAAAGTGGTTCAATGCGTTGCCAAGAAAATTGACGTAGAACTTTCAGATCGCCCAAAGGAGGTTGTCACAGCAAAAATAGTCAATAAAATCCATGAAAATGATATTGATCGATGGGAGAATGAAATTGCATGCCGTTTAAGTCATATCAATGAAGCAAGCGCATAACATTTTATATGAATATTTGGACTTGAAAGAGATATTGGATCAGCGATTGCTTCCAATCGACCATAAGCGAAATCGTGTTACCAATTTAATCGAGTTTTTGGCAACGTTTTGTTACCGTAACACTCAGGAAAGTGGGATTTCAGGGAGAAAGTGCACCACAGAAGATCCTGTTGGTCCCATGGCTATTCTCCATAAATTGAACTATGAACTCCTACCCCATTCATCATCATTTTCTACAGACTTAGCCCCTTGTGATGTTTTTCTGTTTTCAAACCAGAAGAAATACTTGGGCGATAATAGGATTGGGTTCAATAAACAGGTCATCACTGAAATAAACGCCTATTTTTAGGCCTATTATTTGGATGGAATGAATAAATGGAAAAAACGATGGACTAAATTTATCGAGCTTTAAAGTATACTATGTTAAGAAGTAGAAAAGTCATTGACTTATCCAACCACCCTAGTATCTATATATTATATATAAAAATTAATGTTGTATATATCTATCTATGTATGTCTTTGTAGGAAGCCCAACCATCGAACCGATTGAGCTCAAACTTACAGACATCCTTTTAAAATAGAGAGGTGAAATTTGGTGTACATGTTAATAAGAACTGGAAATGTAAGTCCATTGGAAAATTGGGAAAGTTTTGTGGTTTATATCAGGTTCGTTCAAAAATATACGAAACAGTGCTACGTGTATTTATTTTACTGCTTCTCATTATCAGTTTGTGCCTATGTATCTCCATGTTGACCTAAGAGCGTAAATGCAGTATGAATGAATGGTTCTGGTCTATACCAGTGGTGACTACCACTACAGATAACTGGTACCACATTCTTGTTGCAAAGGGTCACTAGCAGTGTGTCGATTCTGCAGCAGCCATGAATAGTCACTAACAAGACCATGCGAGCCAGATATAAGTCATCCATGAGACTCTTTCAATATAATTTTCTAACTAAACCGCTGACTTGATAACGTGGACCAGTCAGTAGGCAAGTACGTATGACCCATTCGATCGCGTAAGTACTTCAGGAATCAGGCATTGAATCGGTGCGAGTGTGTAAGAGCTCCAGTATGTTCATATTCAATTTGGATAATTTAAACTGAAAGACCTCTTCTGATTAAGAGCGGATGGAAAATAAATTACTTCTTTATTCTTAATCAAGCAATGATTTTTGAAATGACCTCAGCGAGTGGCAGCGTAGTTCTATTCTTTTAAAAAGCCTTTTCACATTAGAGGCGCCGCCATTCATTTCAAGTTAGTCGTCAATAACGATTCTTACACATGCTTTGCATCCACTTTCACACCTGGTAACGAATCGAATAGCAGTCGGGAGCATACCACAGATGCCATTGTTAGCCAGACTTTCGCCAATGGTCCGGGAAAATTCACCAGACTAACACTTAATATGACGAAGACTGTCGCAATTATGTTGTATAGCAAACCATTGCTCATCAAAAGAATTTGCAGTCGGGAGCAAGAAGAGCTGTTAGAGAGCAATCTCAAGAAAAATGGAGAGTAGAAGGAAACCTTGTCAGATGCATGGAAAAAGTGGTTATTTGACAAAATGAGGCTCGAAAATTGTAAATATAAAAAGGTCAAACATCAAGCGGAAGCTTTTAAACCCCGAATTACTTTCTGCAAAGACAAAGAAAACAAAACAAGGTACGAAAAAGCACACGGAAACCTGCTAACAGTTACGCAGTTATCACAGAGAATATGGAGGAGTCACATCTCCAACATACTTGGAGGCGAAGAAGCACACAATTCCGGCGATAGAGAAGTGGTGTCCGAATTTGGGGTCGAATCGGTCATCAAAAGCTGTATAATAACGGAGTGGCTGGCTCCAATAAGCTGTCAGTTGAGATATTGAAGAAAAGTAGCGAAGAGTTGATCAGGAGCATGCACCAACTTTTATACAAGATAAATTAAAGATGATTAAAGCAGGCCCAACGATTGTTATCTTAGTGACCTCTGTATTATCTTTAACAAAGGAGACGCTGATGTTTGTACCAACTATCGTGTAATATGTTGCCATTCCATGTCACGCTTAATGTTTAAAAGCCTGGAGCCATAAACGGCTGCACTGATAGGACAGTACAAGTGTAGCTTCAAATCAAAAACGTCCAGCAGTGACAAATCCTGAAGAGATCAATGAGTTTAACACCGATGCACACCGCAGCCGCTTTCAACGCGGTTTTCTCAGAGTTTGAAAATCAGTCTCAACTCATGGGTTTAGTGATAAACTTGGTACCTTCTCGTACGCCGTTCTTTGAGGATGAAGTTCAATTTTAGTTTTGTAGAAAATTTCAACTTCTTAGTAGCAGAAGTAAGCAGAAACAATAACGTTAGCTTGTGAATTGGGTGAAAAATCAGGCTTGCTAATAGATGCTACTTTGCGCTCAGCTAATAAATTAGTAGAACACTTTCTCGAATGACTAAAATTAAAGTTTATCAGGTCCTTAATAGTTGTTGCAAAATAGAGGACGAGCCGGTATGCGTTAGAATGGACAAGTTTGGCGAAATCTATGTTTCCTTGGAATTCACAACAACTGGCGCTCATAATATCCCAACTGGTCCGTCTTTTTCAATTGCTTCAAAGTTTTTATATAAAAATTAATGTTGTATCTATATATCTTATAGCCAGCCAAACCGTCCAACCGATTGAACTGAAACTCTCAGAGGTATCAGTTACATCAGGAAACAAATCCGCTTAAGTTCAATCAAAACCAGGTGGATGATTCCGCGCCCCTTAAAAGCGACAAAAGTTATTTTCTTACATGCATTTGAGGTACAGTGATGAAATTTGGTAAACATGTTAAAAGAAATAAGATCCATTGGAAATTTTGGGTCGTTACCTATCTATTAAGAATTTACATACATTATGACAATTTTAGTGGGTGCAGGAAGGCGTGCCGGGAACAGCTTGTTTATAATAATATATTCTGAAGTGTATTAGCCAGTCGGACCCCTCCACTGTTTCAATTTTAATTGTTTCCTTTAAATTTTTTATTTACTTTATTTGCCAAATGAAAAAGTGAAAAATAAATGTTTATCTTTAAACTAAAAAACGACGACTCGACGACGACAACGTAAACAGAATAAGAACTTTTTTTTAGCATTTTATTTTTCGCTGAGTAAACTTTCTTATCACCAGTGCAACGAATATTACTGGAAAGGAAAATTTTTGCTTTAAGTGCCATTTTAGATTTTTCGAGTCGCAGCTTATCATTGCTGGAACTATGCGAGTATATGTATGGATGTGTGTTGTATGCTATTGTACGCCCGAGTACTTAGAATGCGGGCTAAAATTTTGTTTACCTTGTGATCTACGAGTGAGTAGAGTCAAGACGCGTCAAGTCAATCTAGGCGAGGTGAGTGAATGCGTAAGTGTACTTTTTTTGCTTTTCGTTTGCAGCCAATTTGTGGAAAGAAAAAAAAAGAACGCAAACATCAGAAGAGTTCAAGCGCCGACTTCAAGGAGAGAGACCAACACCAACCTATGCCATACATGACGGCGTTTTATCAGCACTTGAAAATGCGTTTAACTTTTAAATGCAACGCATTTCATTTACTTTTTTTTTTTTTTGGTTGGCTTCTCCAAAGTGCTAATTATTTAGTGTGTTTGCATGTTTGATTTTCACCGTCCTCAGCAATGCAGTCGTCGAAGTTCTTGAGTCTGGTTTCTGTTCCGAATTGCAATTCATGCTTGCTGCGCAGACGCCTAAGCTTCAACAGAAATCAGTCATTCATAACTGATGCTGCTGGCACCGACAAAAAATATTATGTCTGGTCCTTTCAGTCACAACCGAAATATCATTAAAATCGTGCAGCTGCACTACTCTCTGCGGAGTCTGCGACATTTGTTTGGCTTGCTGGCTTCTGAACTCCATCTTCCGCATCTTCTGCAGTTGAGTTCCACGCTGAATTCGTATTTGTTTTATAAATCGTTTTGCCCCGGTTTTGGCGGCTTCCTTGGCGCTTTATGCTAATGACTTGGCTATTCAGTAGCTGATTCCTTTGTGGCCTCTTTAGATCTGACTCGATTGCCGAATGTATGCTTCCTAAAATAACTGGCGGTGCATATGCTTTTTTTCAAAACGTTTTACATTCCCTAATGCATCCAAATCCATCTGCCAACGGAGCAGTGTGTGTGTCTGAATTGCATACAGTTTTTTTTTCAGTATCATTTTTGTATTTTTTTTGCGCATGATTACCAAACTCCAACTCCGAAAATTTGCTTCATTCATGCGACGGGAAGTGTCAAGTGGCTGTTGCAACAGCAGCGGCAGCAGCAGCTTGTCGTCAACGTCATCATCGTCAGCATTGCCTTCATCGTTGACGTTTGCGTCATTGTTGCAACTTGTCATCGTGACACACACCCAATAACCCACCCACCATAAAGCTCAGCCTGTACTGCACAGTGGTTTAGATGTGGATAAGCTCCGGTGATAATTTTTGCAACATCCAAAAGGAGAAGTGACATGAAATGAAAGCAGTTCAATAATTAAACTCATTTCGTGCTAGAAAACCACTGACAAATTTG
Source organism: Leucophenga maculata (assembly GCA_035044805.1). NCBI lineage: Eukaryota > Metazoa > Arthropoda > Insecta > Diptera > Drosophilidae > Leucophenga > Leucophenga maculata. The sequence goes on from JAWNNP010001209.1 coordinate 8,699, forward strand.
CAAATGTACTGGGCACGTGATAACTCCAGAAAATATTATAGTCATCCAAATTCTTATATTTTACTAGCGCTTCTTCTGCGCCTCCTGAACGCTGAATTCTGGAATGACCTTCACAAATAAAATTAAAATTCAATGTGCGGAGCCATAAAACAATTTTACTTCCAAAATATTTTAAAATGACCAGAAAAATGGGCGTGGAATGTCCAGTATGCTCAGTATACTAGACATTCCACGCCCATTTATCCCAACGTTAAGCATAGATCCATAGAAGCCATTAATCTGGAATTCAATTTAATATTGACTATAATAAAACATTTAAATTTTAAAAAGTAAATATGTGTTCTGGGTTTGTATAAGAACTACCCTTAAAAACTTCTATATGGATAAAAACTTAGTATGACGGCTACCCCTCGTAGTGTTCTGATATTGACTTATATGGAATATTTTCTTAGGAATCATGCAAGATACACCAAATTTTGTGTTTCTTATTAAACAAACAACAACAATAAAAAACTTTATATACAAAAACTCTTTTTAGTGGTCCGATTTGGACTTAAATGGAACTTAAATTGACAAAAATGAAGTAACCCATATTTGGTGTTTCTAGCAAAACGAACATCATCAAGAATGAATAAAAGAACCTAAATATACAATTTTTAAGGATCTATCTCCAAGATTTCAATTATCATACCAGCAGCCATCCATACAGACAGACGGACATGTCTTTATTAACTTATGATGCTGGTTAAGAATTTATGGGGATTGTCTTGTCTCCTTCTACCTGTTATAGACATTTGCACAAACTTAGTATCTATCTGAACGATTTAGAAAAAATTATTTGAGGATAGGAAATATTTGCAATCAGAAATGAAGCGTAAGTCCTCTTTATCGTTTGAGTAAGCACTCGAGCCTCCTCTTGGGGGTAATAGTGGTCAGAGCGGGTACAAGTAAGTTGACATGACTGCTTAGTCGGTCATTATACCGGATTGATTGATTATACCAAAGGGCAAAGTGCTGCATCTTCTAAATGAGATTGATTTGAGATGCAGTAACCCTCAGGGGAATACCATATGATAGGGTGACACCTCTTTAGCCGTATAAATTATTAGCGAGAAAATATTTAAATAGAAAAAAACATTCGCTTTTCTGCTTACCATTATTCGGAATAAGGTTGCATACAAAAAGGATATAAATATTATGATGGAATTTCTAATAAGGTTTCCAGGGTGCTAAGTCAAGGTGCATGTAGAATATTTGGATGTACTTTAGGAATCCATCATCCAGTTCATATGCACTTTTTTGATAAACAAATATTTTAAATAAAAAATAACAAACGCAAACACAAAATAAACAAGTTGTGGGCTTGGAACTTACGAAATTTCAGGAACATCCATTCATAGTTGTTGATAAGGGAAACCGAAATTTCAAATTTGAAACTGCTTGCTTCCGAAATATGTTTTTTATATATCCAGACGGACAGACAGACATGCCAATATCAACTCACCTTATGAAGCTGATGAAGATATATATTATATACTTTATGGGATATGTCAAACCTTTTTCAACCTGTTATATGGGTACATATATAAGGGATTAATTTGTGCTTATAATTTATCTTGTGTCCTATACCTTTATTAATGAATTTGGCCAATTTATATAGAAGTTGTAGTTCTAACGTAGTTTCTAAAAGTTGGCCATCAATATGATGAAGGCTAAAATAAAATGTTGCGGTAGGAGATCGGCTTGTATTAAATATTACGAGTATACCTAGGTTATGATATATAATGTATTAACTAAAACCAGATACATCTTATTTACTTATTTAATTTAAACATATAATAAAATCGTTTTCGAAATTTTTGTCTGTTTGTTTGTGCGGGAGTTACGCAAAAGTCACTCCTTGGATTTTAAATCGAACTACTTGTAAATAAGAAACTATATTGTGAGTAACATTTAGCGTTTATTTTATCAAAATCGATAGGCCGAGTCGAAAGATATTAAAAAATTAAACTTCTAAACTTAAAAACTTATAAAAATTAGTGCTCTTCAAACTGTACGCCAGTGCTTTTCAAACCAATACAACATGTTACTCAAACTGCACTCAAATCAAATCTCTCAAACTTTAAATATATAAACATGAAATTTTTCATCGGTGATGGCTCACCAATACAAAACGAAGATAAAGATGGAGCATAGCAGCGTAAGCCTGGTCCGCTAGTAAGGAATAAATGGAATGGAATTTCAGAGTAAAATAGTGTCAACGGTGTTGTCAGCGAGGTGTCATCATGAATCAAGAACTGTTCATCTAGTTTTTAAGATGTGTCAGATGGATGATGTTTGATGTTTACGAGCAAAATACTTGATCCTCCACGTAGGAAATGATGAGGTGTATGTGTAGTGAGGTACAAATTGACTCGTTGATTTGCTGGTAATTTGTGCAATGGTTCGATTAAGAAGCCAATAAAACATTCCATTTCACGCTCTGCAGGTTTGCACGTTAGTTAAGATACGATGGTCTCAGAGTAGTCCTAAATACTTTCATTTGGATGATTGGTGCAAGGCAAAGCCGTTGAGCTATCTTTGTAGAGGAACGCTTCTACTCAAAGTGAAGCATACATTGTTACGAGGGTGGGTTGAGAAGTTAGTGTGCATTACATGAATTTTGTATTTCGGTAAAAAAAAAAAGATATTTTAAAAAATCCAAAAAAGTTTGAAAGGGGAAGGGTGATACTTTCAATTGCCATTCAACGTTTTTTGATAATTATTTTTTTTTTCTTCCGTCACGGAACGTCAAAAACTGCAAAAAATGCGTTTTTTTCACTTTTAGGTTAGGATATCTCGAAAACCTGACGTATAGGAGCAATTTCGAGCAAAATCCTTCGCTTGATGCAAGTTCACCCGGAGATACACACTTTCTTCATAATTCCTTTTTCTCTAGGGTGGTGTGATGGATCCATATTTAGCCCAAGGTAACGTATTGGCGCAAAACTCGTTCCGATTGCTATTGTGCATTGCCAAACACTGCTTTCAAGTATTCATACAGCTACGCTTATGGTCGAGTGGGAGCAATCTGGGAACTCATTGCGCGAATAGCTCTTTCATGTCAAAATATTCAAGTAAAATGTGATGTAACCGCTGAGTTGAGATGCTTCTAGCCAAGGCACTCACTTTCTTTCTTCAGTCGTCCGATATCATTCCATAGATTTTATCGAAAATTTATACCGTGGCGCCCTTTTTTGTGCGGCGTTAACGTTTGGCGTCACTTGCACATATTGGTACGACTTGATCAGAACTCAGCAAACCAATTCTTAACCAATGAAGTTGATACTGCAGAGTCTTCGTTGACGGGAACAGTTTTTTTTTTAAATTACTGTGCGGCAAATTAAAAAAAAAAGTCACTGACTTATCAAACCACCCTCATATTACATTTGGAGAAGTATTATATCATTTGGTCATATTCAAAAACCGCGATTTTTACTGCCTGGTACGTATTTTTATACGCACGAGAAACTAAAAAATATACGGATCCCCTAAATTGATTGAATAATATAGGGGATCCGTGTATTTTTTAATTCCTAGATTCAAAGATTCAAATAAGACTTCTCTGGCAATCGCTTTAAGCCATTTTCATTGAGATCGATGTACTAAAAAATTGGTATGCTTCAATGATTTTCCGAGATATATGTATCATATTTTTTACTAGGACTTGTGTTGTTCGATTGGGGCTTGAGAATGATTGATCAAGATACAGATTTTTTTCAAAAATTAATTTCTACGTTGAGTACTATTTCGAAGCCAAACTTTCGCATATGAATCTTCCTGCGTTACATTCGTGGAGAACATATCCGGCAAATATCTTTACATAAATAAACTTTTTGTATGGTTTTTCGAAAGCAATAAAAATTTTTAGATTTTCGATATTATCAAACGCAATACAAATGTTAATTCCTTCCAGAGAAGCCTTACAAATTCCATCCATTTGGATTTGGAGGTTAAATCTGGTCAAAGCACATTTTGATTTATAGTCGTTTGACACAAGATTTATACCGCAGCGGAGGAAGAATGCACACTGACTACATCTAGATCTCCATGTTCCATATATATATGAGATCTCAGCACCCATGATATAAACCTGCCTATAAGTTATTTAAAGAAGCGTTTCGGGATCAACGCTGTAGGTATTTTGACTGTGTGCTCAGCAAATGTGACGGCCGCCTCTCACTATGGAAGGCAGTTTCCATTATGGACGCAAACGGTAGTTATTGTCGATCTGACGAGCAATAAGCAAACACTTTCGTTCGTCACCTAGCTGACCGCTTAAGAGCATTCTCTTGTCAAATTGATAGCTCTCTCGACTCCCCTGTACAAATCAACTCGCCCATGAGAAGTTCTATCAAAGGCCTAAAGAGGAACAAAACTCCTGAGGCAAGACCACTTTAAAGGCTCTACCCGAGAAGGCACTCCTATAATATTGTTTATCTTTAACAAAATATCTAGGATGTAGCACTTTTCCTCGTAGTGGCTTGTGGATCATGGATATGATACCGTGATCTACAAGCCCGAAAATGATCCCGAGCCATATCGGTCGATCAGTCTTCTGTCTTCCATTTCAAAAGTCGCTCGGATGTTTTTTTTTTTCTTTTGAAACCCGTAATATAATTCCGGACCATAAATTTTCGAACTGGTCATTGTACCACGAAGCAGCTACACCGAGCCACTAAACACATACTCAGCAGCTACGACTTCAATGAATACTGCAACAGGTTTTTAATTGACGTCAAACATGCCTTCGACCCTACGTAGCACACCGGACTTTTGGCTAAGATTAAAGATGTACTCCAGGCTCCAATCTGCTTATTGATGCGCTTCATTCGACACCGATTCTGTCTTAGCTGGAGTTCCATACGGCAGTGTATCGGGGCCTATTCTGTACTCAATTTTTATATCGGATCTTTAAGTCACTGACGGAGGAAATGGGCTCAATTCCGGAACGAATTCTCAACGTGACGTTTGCTGATGTCATTAGTGTGTTCTATTCTTCAAAATGTGCGTAGGAAGCTGTAGACGGTCTGCAAGAGTATCTACTTTGTTTTTAAAGCCTAGACTAAGCATATGGAATATTCAATTTAATTCCTAATCGAATGTTAAACTCTCCAGTCTTCAGCAAACTTAGAATATTTCTGCTTTTAAGCCGTACGCAGTATCATATGTGTACAAGTTCACGCACACATTTTCCCTCATTTTCATCAAACTTTTAACACTGTGCAACGCTGTTTTGGCTTGCATACAGTGTCTATCTGTCTGTCTGTCTGTCTGGTTGTCGGCGTGTCTGCCTTTGAGTCTGGTCTGGAGTGGCAAACTTTTTAGCTTTTTTTCCCAAACACTTTTCAGCATTTTTTCAGCAATTCGTTTTATGCTTTTTGGACAAGTACGTTAACCTCATATGTGGTAGATGTGATACATTGAGTACTCAGCACATGCACATGGCGAAAAAAATGGGGAGTAAAGAACACTTTTTAATTCTTTCCCCATTTCTTTTTTTTTCTTCTATTTTTTTTCGTCTGTGATTTTCTACTCTATTATGCATGTTGACAATTGTGACATGTTCCTTCGAGTTTAACCACCGCTTGTCGATTTCCAATTGGTGTTCTTCGGGGAATTTTCGCTTAATAAGTAATAAAGAAGTTTTATAAATGGTTATTTTTAAACGTATTATAATATTGTGTATAACTTATTCAGCGGTTGCGCGGTCTTGCGCATTGTTTTGCCTAAAGCCTAAATAAAAAAATATTATGACAGCCGTTAAGTGTGACAGCTTAATTTGCTACTCGGATTGGTCAACGGCTCGATCGAAATAATTGGACAGGGCGTGGAAAGTTGCAACAAATTGTGCTCAAGCTTAAGCAGTTGCTGAAATGACAGTTGGACACTTGATGATTGGAGGCAGTTACACTTGGTAACTAATAAAGAGGCGCGCTATTATTTGGTCTTATAAACTTTAAACTAACTCAAAGAAAAAATTAAAAGTTCCACAGAAAGTATAATAATGGTTCAAAAACTACGTTGAAAACAATTGCCACATTTTTTCCCTAACGTTCTGCAAATAATTTAGTCTCTATTTTTTTTCAGTAGCTCTTATATCTCCAGCTGCTCCAGTATGTGGCATATCTCATATATCTACATAAAATTGGTATCAAGAACTGGGTTTTCTGCTATATGAATCCAATTTTAGAAATATTATTATTAATGATCTCATGCACTGATAATATGATAATACCATTCCATACTTTGTGTGTATGTTTTTATCATAGAAAGAACACTGCAGTATATTGTAAAATAAAATGAACGGGGTATGAATACTAGATGGTTCCACTCGCACATAGAAAAAATTGTGATTAATTAAAACAATAAGTTTTTTTTTTTGGATAGAAATAATTGTTTGAAATTTACACACAGGTGAATACAATTACGTGTGACATTGAGTTTCAATAATAAAAGTTAAACTTGAAAAAATTTTATGTTTATTTATTATTTCATATTTATAAAAAGTTCAGGCCTAGATAACTCAACTGTCTAGTAAACTTTTGTACGGTGCCGTCTCTTTCTTCTAACTCCAGATCTTTTGCGCCTCCTGATGATGATTTTACGATGCACCATGTAGGTGCAGGACATCTTTAATATTGAGAATATATAAGTCACTTTCAAACCAGCTCAGATACACACCGAGTTATCCATGCTCAGGTTGATGATACAGAAGTTGATCCTGCAGGTATACACTCGGGCAGTCATCTATGCGCAGCGTGTGAATCATGAAGAAGCACTTGTCTAGATTCATGCCTATGTTCCACCGTTTTGCTCATTGTTCAAATTCGTGAATGTAAAGTTGGAGTATATCAGTGGCACTGTAGACACATTTGTCTCTTACCAGTATGGCTGTATCATCAGCAAATGGAGGACAAATAATGTTTTGCGGTTCACCCATAGGGTGAGAAGAGCCCCTGGGCATATCGTTGGTAAAGAGCGAATGTAGTATTGGTCCCAGTACGGTTTCTTGTTTTCCACCAGCATTGATTGCTAGCAAGAACTATTGAGACGGCAGTAGACCCTTGAGCTTGTACAGGAGGCCATCATGCCACACTTTGTTCAAAGCTTGCTTTATATCGTGATAAGCTGCCACTACGTATTCTTTGTATGTAGCATACCACCCTATATAACTGTTCTGGCGTTCCATGGGACTTACGGAATCCAAACTGAAAGGATGGTATCCTCCTCCTGACTTTATTGCAATTATTATCGTAAAGAGGTAATTATCGACGAGCTTTTATACGGTTGATAACAAATCAATCGGTCTGTTTCATTCTTCCAATGTGATGGAATGTATCCTAGTCTAGCACCACACTGAAAATGAGGAGCAGTAAAAGCACCGCTTTCACAGGCGAAGATTTCATCGTGATGTAATCAAGCCCATCCTCATGTGGGACCTTCTTGTCTTCAGGTTCTTTATATGCGCTGTAAATTCTACAGCAGTGACGGGGGCGACTGGAAGACATTACTAGCCAGTACTCTCGAGCGTTGTCTGCACAAAGAGTTCTCTGCTTTTTGAATTATAATCAAATGGCTGAAAGCGGGCATCCACATGCTCAGCGAATGCATCTGCGGTTACTTTTGCTGTTTATACCTCTTTGCCATAGTCCACATTCTTCTGCCTCTGCAGCATAAGAAGCTTCCTGATTCTATTGGCGACTATTCGGTAGACTCTATTTATATGATGGTCCCATTTGCGGTAGTGTTGTCGCCTTAGTCTACTCTTCACCAAAAGCAAAGCTTCTATAGCTGGGAAAAGTTTGATTTGCAGGCTTGAAACTTGCGTCGGACTTTCGGTTGTAGCAACAAGGGCAGCTGCGTGCATCTCCATTTCCTGTGGTTGAAGTCTCACAATATTAAGATCGAAGGTTTGCTTAAGCTTTCTTCGAAATGTAAAATTTTAAAATAAACTTGTGAAATTTCGGAGAAGTCCTAGTCGAATGCTAAAAAACACGAAGTCTCTATCTATTACCGTTTCCGAGATCCTTTCGTTCATACGGACGGACAGATGGACATGGCTATATCGACTCCTCTATCACTCCTAACCATAATAGGGGTAACCAATTACCATGATCTACTTTTAAATTCGGTGAGAAATGACATTTCAAAAAGTTGGGCTGATGGAAGATATGGGTGGTAACTGGAAAATGGTCATTGCTGTACAGGTAATCAGATACCGACCATTTGCAGAATGGGTATGTTGATAGGTAAACAAGCTTGAGGTCGACCTGCGCAAAGATAACCTCAGATATAGACCCAAAAATGGTATTCTAAACATTAAAGTCCCCTTAAATAAAAATTCATTCTAGGATCCATATTCTGTTTATGTGTTTTTATGTTTTTATCTTTATATTGTCTATGTGAGTTTCCTGAAGGTTTATATCATCAGTAATATACTTTTTTATTATGATTGTAAGTTCTTCGTAATTATTTATGTAGTCAGGTTCCATAGCACGAGTGATAAAAAGGTCTTTACCTTCTGAGTACAGCGAATTAAGTTACATACACGGGAATACGTTCTGAAAAAATGTTTCACCTGACATTGACTCATCAGAGACATAATTGTCAGAGGTTTAAAACTTATATGGTACATACTAATTGGTTATTTCACTATCAGATCTTGAAATATTGGGTGCAATGTTATTTGGTATAGAATTAGTAAATAAATATCCAATAACAATTGATTGTTTGTATAAAAATTAGTGTTTTGTAAAGTGTTAATAGTAGAATATGCATTGGAAGGATATAAACTTGGAGAGGCAAGTTGGGGTATTCTTCGTACCAAAGATTTTATCGCTTTACGTCAAATTGATGCAAAGATATGATCGATTTTATATATCACAAGTATGAGGGGCGGGATATCGCCCACTCCGATTTGGACCAAAATTAACAGATTTATTTCTCCCGAGCCCATTAACATGTACTCCAAATTTCATCTCTATACCTCTAATGGATTTATAGATATGACGATATGGGAGGCGGGGTATTGCCCTTTCAATTTGGACAAAAAAGTAGCCTATATTCTTAGGTATGAGATGGATGATATATTTTTACCAATCAGCACACAGTATTGTATTTTGAGAGCGAGAATGGTTGTTTCCCAGGATGGATGGCTCCTTCAAAAATCGGAGTACCAATCAAGCAGATTTCTTCTGCAACATTTTGCAATATTCGTGTACCAATAATTAACAGAGGATTTTTATTATTTCCCATACAAACAAACGGATGTGACTAAACCGAAATATTCTGTCTTGATGAGCACGAATATATATACTTCAATGCATTCTACTCCATATTTCAAACATTTTAACAGACGCAACAATACAAATAATATTTATGCAGGTTATTCACATCAAATAAAACATTTATAAATGAATAAACTTGCTAAGCAAAATAAGCTTTTAAAATTGAAAAGATTAAATCGCGCTGAATCGCAAATCAAAAATACAAACAGACGCTCATTGTTAAGCGTCATGAATCATTAAATTATACAGCAGCACAAACAAATGCGAGTCAAAAGGCCATAAAAATAAAAATAAATTTCCGACTAAAATTACGTATACGCAGTGTTTGGATCGCGCGCGAAGACTCGCAGCAATGCCGACGAAAAATCCAAATTGCAAACACACACCGATACACACACAAACACCTACAATCACAGAGTGTATATCACGAACTGAGCAGCATGCAACAAGCCGTTGCAATGTGCTGTTTTATTTGTTTGTTGTTGGCAGTTGCCAGTTGCGACTATTGCATTCATATGCCCCAAAGGCATGCCAAAAATATCCACACAGAGACACACCGAATCAGCACCAACAACTGACTTCCACTAAGCTCTGTACACTCTGCCATGTTGTATCTATATCAAATATGTACGAGATACTTTTATATCTGTTGCTTTTAGTGCAACGTTAGTGTATATCTATGTTAGTGTGTATGTGTGCTGCTGCCACACTTTTCGTAAATTTTTTCCCAATGTCAATGCCAGTGCATATATTTCGCTGCTTGCCTGCAAATGGAGGATACACCAACTACATCGCCCCATTGCCACAGATACAAATAATAATAAAAACCAACAACAGAGGCGGAAGAGACCATGGCACGCGTTGGTTGCACATTTTGATGCTGTTGGCTGACTAAAGCCAAAAATAACAACGAAAAATTCAAAGTGGAAAATCGAGTGAACGTGCGGATTCGTTTTCATTTTCCATTGCCTGTGTGCATGTGCATGTGCATGTGAATGTGAATGTGTGTGTGTGTTTGTGTATGCAGAGCAATGCATCGTGTTGAATGCCACAGCAGACTGCCGCAAGCTCTGTGGCAAAAGTGTTGCCTTGAATGGGAATTGCAATTGTTGTACGAGTAGTTCAACATTTGATTTTTCGGTTAGATCTGCAATTGCAGCCAACCTAAACGAAGGTCGATTATGGCAGTTTGTCCATTTGATTCAACAGCAGCAGCCCAGAGTTGCAGTTTTTGTTTCACTTTTTGGTGGCAACAGCAACTTCAACACAACGAAATAAAGGCACAAATAGAGAAAGTCTTATGCAAAAGTGTTGCAATGGTGTCCAAGCATTTTAAACTTTAAGCGCTTAGCTGGAGTTTCGAGTGTTTAAATTCGTCAAAAGAAAATAAATGAAGTCGGAATAAGTAAAACTGAAAAGTATTAACTAACCTCAGAGCTATTAAAATGTGCTTTCTTTCTACACTTGGTTAGAATGTCATTTCATGTTCGATGCTGGAGTTCCGACATATTGTCTCCAACGTGATATGCTCAGCTCTAACGGTATTAATTCTTCAGTTCAAAATAGGACAAATCTTTCGATTCCATGCTGTTCAACCACATTGTTGCAAATTTTTGATAAACATTTTAGCCTACATCCATGCAAAATTAAAATAATTTAACAATTGAAGGCTCTTGATTAATTGATGTGTCGACATTTTCCCATTCAAATTCGGCTAAAGCTTGGAAAAAAAACTTCAGCTCATTTTTGGCTTAATAAGCAATTGACCGCTTTTGCTTATTAAGCCAAAAGATCGACATGTACTTCAAGAGGCTCTATTGCATCCACAAGATTTGGAGTGATGATCGATTTCCATAAATATAAAATGTGTACTGCATCTGGAATAATATCTGACCCACCACCAATTATATGTACCAGAAATTGGAGATAAACTAATTGATATTTTAAACAAATTAGCCTCAACTAATGGTAAGTAAGTACATATGGCTATAAGGAAATTAGCGATAAACAAGTTAGAATAATGGCAGAAGATACAAATGAGAAAAAACATCTATCACAGTTATCAACTAAAACAGTAAAAAGCGTATTAGATCGTTTTTAAAAATTCATACACATCGTTATCATACATAAAAAGTGAGCTACATGCCCCCATTTTTGCAATCACAAAAATTGCAAAATTTTTGCCTTTTCAAATCGGTTGTAATTATGCAATTGGATTGAAAAGTTAATGCAATATTTTTTTTATGTACTTTTTAATATAATTGAAACTTATTTCAAATACTAAATAATTATTTAATGCGTGTGCCTACAATGTTCTAAGTTCGCTGCTATCGATAACCGATAACATCCGATGTAAAACACATTAGAAACGAAACTCATCGATAGCAATGTTTTGCATTTTGCGGGAACATGTTCAAACGAAATTGTACGATTTCATTGAAATTGCAAAACGCAAAATTAAGTGAAAATGCGAGCATAGCTGATAGTGTCCGAAATATATCAAACGATAAAAGTCAATCTTCTGCCTATGTCTAGCATTTTCTGTGACATTCAGCCTTAAGCCAGCAACAAAAATTTAAGCTCCGAAAAAATTTAATGACATTAGTCAAATTCTATTAAAAACTGACAAAATCTGAAGCTGTTTCTTAAATAAACTCGTAAAATACCTCAATCGTGGCGAAACGACACCTTTCATGGGTCTTTTCAGTTTTGGAATAAGGAACCGCAGCTCCGTTTCATCTTCTGACAAGTTATCTCTTCCTTCACTTTTTTCATACAAAATTTAACCATGAAGTGTAACCCGCATTCGGGGTTACACTTCATACCCAGCAAACCATCCGACATCTCGCACACGCAAGGCAGGTGCAGCAATATTAATCAAAGAAGACCTGCAGCATTTACAAACTGGTTCAGTGCGTACCACAAAAATTCATAGAGTTCGGTCAGATTCATTTGGACTCGCACGGACTTTAAGACTACCCTCGCTTGCCTTGACCCTAAGTTCCTTTTTGCGAAAGATTGGAACGCTCGGGATCAGCTAAAGGGTGTATGAATTTTTTGCAATAGGGGGAAAGCTCTCTACGAGTTTCGCTCCAACGATTCACCCTTGTGTATCGATTTTGACATTATTATTTTATGGACCTGGCGCCTAACCGTTACAAATTTGGCACTATTTACGCACTATTACGCACCCAGTAGACATAATGATGGCATAGTACAGTCTAACACCTGAACTCAGCACCTTATTAAGAAACAAGCGGCGACTGCGCAAAACCTACTCGCGTACTCTTCACCCTGTCGACAAATTGACTGGCTAGCGCATCAAAACATAGAGATGCACCTTTTTGCTTCTGGAAGGCAATTAAAACGCAAAGCGCCAAGCCCTACTACAAACGGCGCTACTGAACCCTTATGTCCTTGCTGAACATCTTTCACCTACACCTATATCCATCAAATTGCATTGCAAATGGATTTACCTTCCCCACCATTCACTATAGAGGAAACATCAGCTGCCATAAAACATCAGAAACTCCGCAACGCAGCGTGTCACGACAAAGTATGTAACCGAAAACCGCCGAATCCAGGAATCTCATTCTGGATTTCCAGTTTGGATTTCGCACTGGCTAAAGGACTATTGAACAGGGTTATAAATTAAGGACTAGACGCATTTGAGCAAAAAATGTAAAGCTGTATTTGTGGTCGATTCTTAAGCTTTTGATCGAGTGTGTCATCTAGGACTGCTCGCTTAAGTCAAAAACAGTTTACCTTCACCTTATTTCGTACGGATCCAATCATTTCTGGAAGGACGCTCTTGTAGAGTTAAGGACTGGATGAAACTGTTTTCCATTCACTTGGTTCGTGCTGAAGTACCACAGTGTAGTGTACTTGCCCGCTTTTAGTTTACTCTGTTCACTTTCTTGGTCTATCCCTCGCGCAACCCGTACTTCTGCCTAAGCACATGATTTATGCGTTATGACAAATTCAAAATCTGAAATTGACGCCGCTGACTCCAGGACTAACTAGATCAACTTGCAGAGTGGACCAGAAGATGGAATGATTAACTCAATCCATCAAAATCTGTAAATGTATGTTTTACAAAAAAAAAAGGAGCCCCTCTTAAGATTAAATGGCTCTTCTATTAATTAGAAGGATGAAACTTCATATCTCGGAGATGAGACGCCTAAACTGGATGTTGAATAACCTCAGGCAGCTTCTCCTTATATACAATGTAGAGGTACGCCATACAGATCTGGGCCAAAACGGAGCAAAATACAATTCCTGCAAGACTACGCTATACAAAGAATGACAAGGTGCATCCGTGAAGTCCGAAATTCTGTACTTCATACTGATCTGCAACTGGTAGAAGTTGAAGAGCAGATATTCTTTCATAATAGTCGATACAACGATCGACTGCTGGCGCACTACAACTGTCTTGCCGTCCCTTGTCTACGGCTAGACCCACCCATCATTTACGAAGACGTAATTATGGACAATTGACTGACTATGGACAAACTTGGAGAAATTTAAAAAAGGCACAAAGTCGCTATTAATGCTATCTTGATTGCGTCTTATTTAATAAATAAAAAATATATATTAAAGATTTTTTTTTATCTATTTTTGGGTTTTATATTGAAAATAACTTTATTTCAGCAGATTTTATCAAAGTAAAGAAGTTTAGTTTTCTAGTCGATGAAAATCTAAACTTGTACTTTTTATATAAAACTTTTTTTTTTTAATGTGAATCTTTACCGAGTAATCAAATAACTGTCAAGTCGCATTAATTGTGGGATTGGTTAGTTTTTTTAGTCTTTTAACTATGAACAAATATTTGTCTGCATATTATTCACGCATTGATTTGCGGTTACTCGCAAGTAGACAACTCGTCATTCATCTGCATCTGCATCTTCATATGAATACATTCAATGTATGTATATATATATATATATATTCATATAACTACATCTGAGTACTACTGAGTTGAGTAGGGGGAAGCTCATATTTCATTGGCATTGCAGCTTTAATTTGAATGTGAATACTCAATTCGCAAGTACTTATTAATGTTCTCCATTTCTCAGCCTCGGTGCCTAGCACTCTGCACCTCTCTCCTCAACACATTTAACATTTGCTCTTGACTTTCATGCGTTTCTGGCGCTGTTCATGCGAATTGCATGCAAGATGTCTTCTAGATTATTGGGTTCATATTTGCGCTATTTTTAAAACCTTAAACTTCTCAGCGTTCGTTCTTATTTCGTTGCGAGTGCTAAACCACTTTGACTGAGTGAATGAATGAATGACTGCATATCGGATCCCCTTATATTACAAGTATGAGTATATATTTCTTACAGGCAGGGGCAGTAGCTGTCTCTATGATGTCTGTCCGTCTGCTTTTGCATTCGTGCGGTTCATTCGTTCGAATGTTCTTGCTCCGACTGTCGATTTATGGTAGACTACGCTTCGATACTTTTGGATTGCCATGTCTTCTTTATTTCATTATTATTATTTTTACTTTTTTTGCATATAAAAATTTCATATATGAATTTTTGCCTTATTAATATATCTTTTGCTGATATTTTCGCTTTTTGATATGGCTGTCGGTGCTGTTGTTGTTGTTGCTGACTGCTTGGCTGACTGGCTGGCTGGCTGGCTGGTATATTCACATCATCATCATCATCAACATCATCTCCACGTCGAAATTAAATTTCATTTTAAGTCAGTCAGTCGAGTCGTTCTCGACATCATCACCAATCGCTTGCGAGCATGGAATAGAAAATATATTGAATTATTATACAACCAGCTGGTAAATTCGATTTGATTATTATTGTATTTATTACCAGTTAATGTAACCGGCTCCGCACGGAATTATAAAGTGAAAACTATTTTTCATCAGCATTTCGTCTATCTGCAGTATGACAAACGTAATGTGGTGACGTATGCTAAGACGTCCTCTTTTATTTTCCTTTCATTCAGGATTATTGCATCACCCATTTTTTAATTGATGTACAAAAATCTAATAACGATCGGTGAACTAGTTTATCTATTGTATGAAGAGGCATGTACATCTCTAAAAATCGTTAGCCAATTTGAACCGTTTGCTTTGGGATGAAGATCCTCAGCTATAGAGCGTATGCAGGATAAGTTTGCTTCGGGTATCAACAGAGTTGGGATCGCTAGTTAAGTGCACTTAATTTTTTAAACTAGGTCGTGACGAATGATGGCTGTTACTTTCAAATAATGTTGGAAAAAAAAACCGTAGAAAATTTTACTAGGAATTTTCTTTAGCCTACTTGGAGTCTTTTGTATCGTATGTGCAAGAAGAAGAAATTTAGAAAGGTAAACGAAGAGGTAGACGCTTTGCACGGCCAACAACATTCCGAACCGATGAAAATTTATCTTGTGCTTGACTTCTTAAAATCGGTTGTTAAACAACAAACAGAACATTCGGAAAACTGTTGTCCATACGCGCAAAGCTGGGTTCCAAAATGTTTCTGTCAAGATTCGACGATTAGTCTGCATAGACGTTCCTAGCTCGGTAGGTACTTTTAGTTTTTCATAACCTTTGATCTATATGGCCCCGTACACTAGTGAAGTGGAGTATAGGATTTCTAGCCATCTTAGTTTTTAATCAGATAAAGAGCATCAAGCGCACTGGGAACTAAGATTCACTGTCCGCATTAACTGCATATAACGACTTTTTAGAGTTGGATTTTTAAAAGTATTTACCAGGAAAATGAATTAATTGAAAATATAAATTTATAAATTTATTTGGGTGAAAAAATGGTGGAAAACTTAAAAATAGAATTGGAGCCTTAGAATTATTAGTTTTTAGATTTTTGAGTCAAACAATTTTAGCACCTGCGGGTATCATGCAATTATAAGAACAAACGCGAGAATAAAATGTTGGAATTATATTTCTGTGTCCACGGACTTGTAAGAATTGGAAAAAAAAGCGAAGCCCTTACCAGTTAGCTTGTTTATACAGTTTCAATTTCCTTTCTTGTAATTTTTAGAGGCGATCCAACCTTCCACTCATACAACAGTTAGTACATGCCGTCTGCCTTAGACTTTTTATAACCGATGAGATTGACCGCAATAGGCTCACTCTATTCAGATCACCTGCCAATCCTAGCAACGTTGCATTATGCACCATAATTTAGGTCGCCAAAACAAAAATGTTTCTACCTAAAGGCTGTTCACTTGAGGTTTTCAAGACTGAGTTATAAAAAAAAAACATTTCAATATCGATATAAACAGCTCAGAGGATATTGGTGATGCCACAAATATATTGAAGCATTGAAATTTGCTACTTCGAAGACTCAATGTTCTTCTAACTTCCGGGTGGTTCAATAGCCTTTGAAAATTGCTGCACTTTTATGTCTGAAAAGGAGGGTTAGACGAGAGTATGCCAGAACAGGTAACGAACGTGTCCACCAAAGTCTTCAAAATGCTTTTGCTAGGAACAAAGAAGCTTAAATTGTTAACATTTTGCCCAATACTGGGTCTCACGTATCATCCAACTACACTCAGTATACTTTAGACAGTGCGTAGCATTGTGGTCTTCTGTGCAAACTATGCGGACGACATTGCTGTGCTGGTAAGAAGCCCTGATCTAGGTATTCCTACAGCAGCTTTGCAGCAATATGAGCGGAAATTTAAGCAGTGGGCTTTAAAATGGAATATAGGCATTCATTTGTATCAAGAGGAAGTTCTTACCCTGGAGTAATGTTGCTAGGTTATATTTTGAGTTATGTACGTGCTCACAAATACCTCGGCTTCATACTCGATAGGAGGCTTACGTTCGCGAGACACGTTACAATGATGCAGAAAACATTTTGGTTCAAAGTTAAACAAGCATACTTAATTTTTTTTGTGCCGAAGAAATTTTTAAACTTGGTGGTGAGTCCTAGTCGAATGCAAAAAACACGAAGTCTCTATCTATTACCGTTTTCGAGATCCTTTCGTTCATACGGTCGGACAGACAGACATGGCTATATCGTAATCGCCGCATAAAAAGTTGGACATAAAAAGCTATCCTCGCTATGGATGCCGTTATTACTCATACCTAACCATAAGCGCAACCGTGTGGCCATTTCAAACGATTGCTTGGCGATATTCAAGATTTTACAAACTTTCCTTGCCGTAAACGAAACATCACACTGCTCAATAGAACAATCAAGACAGTGTGTTTCTCTGGGTTAACGTGCACCAAAGAAGGCCAAGTTAAATCTGTCGTCCAACAATGTCTTGGGTAAAATTTTTTTTGGAATACACGCGGTGTTGTAAACTGTCCTCGAAGAGGGGGCTGACTTTTTTTTTTTAATCTAGAATATATTAGGACGCTTAACACCAATCTACTAATAATAGTCACTAATTCAGTTCAACAAAAATTTTTTCAATAAAACAATAGAAAGATGTGTCTTATTGAGGCGTCTGTTAGAACAATATGCTCAATTGTGATCACATCTAAACTGTTCATGAAATGCATAGCTAAACACCCTAGGAAGAATCTGACGGCACAATGTACATAAATGGGGCTAATCACTGCTACATTCTCCAGCACATTCTCCAGAATTAGAACCTTTGTGACTATTTGCTTTGTTTTGAAAACTGAAGAATTGAATGTGTGGTTAGAGAGCGCCATTGAGAAAACCTATGTGGAAGGAATAAAAATTAATTTGGAAAAATTTTGGACTAAATGTTTCGTCGTCGGTCTTTTCAATATAGATTAATTCTCATATTTCTACATTACAAACAAAGTGAAATACACCAAATTTTAGATTTATTTCTATAATGTTATCTCAGAAAAGTCTTCGGTATGTCACTAAAAGACTTAGCAAAATAAATTCAATCTATTAGAATATTGGGAGATATGTCTATTTTTATCAAGTTAACTAAGACACATTAATAATAATAAATCCAGCTAATCCAAAAATAATTCGAACGAGTAAACGAACACCAATTATTTTTTCCTTTTTTTAAAAAAAATTTTTTTTTTAGCTATTTTAAGTGTTTACACTTGAACCTACGTATTTTAGCAGATTCGAACTTCACCTTACTTGCGCCCATAACTTTTACTACTCGAACAAGCAGAAATAATTTTTTTTTTTAATAAATTGAAATTTGTTCACAATTTTTGCATGGCATGCGATACTCATCTGTCTTATCTAATTTCTATTTGTGTATGTGTTGAAAAATGCCGACATAGCGGCGACAGCTGCTAGTGTTGAAAGCTGATGTAACTGCGTCAAATTATACTCAAAAAAAAAAAAAAAAATATGAGAAGAAGTAGTAGAAGAAGAGGAGGAAATGTCCGAAGAAGATGTCTGAAAATGTGCACATTAAACATGCACATACACAAAGCCATACACACACACACGCATACACTTATCTGCGTTTCATACGCCCTCACTTTCTTCAATATTTTTCGTACGCTCTTTCGTTTGTTGTTGTTGCGTCAATAGCTGCGTTGCTGCGGACGTCGACGGCGACGTCACTTTAAGTTTATTCAACCAAATGTAAAAGTTCATTGAACTTGGCCGAATGCGAATTCGGTTGTCGTAGGTTAGGGACAGTCGCCAACAAAACAAAACTAAAAAAAAGAAGTAAAACATTAAAAACAACAACAGCAATGTCGACAGCGACAGCACACAAAAATATGTAAGCACAACAACAAACAAATACACTACATACAGACAGGCATATATATTTACAATATATTTTGTATACGCATACTCAAACTCGAATTTAAACTTAGGCTCCCCTTGAAACTCAACGCAACAATACAACAAAACACACTCATAAACAAAAATAGTGTGATGGACTGACGAAAATACAACACAATGAAATGCGACAATAAAAACAAAAACAACAACAAAAGACAAAATATAAATAAATACATACAAACATGTTAACACACCCAGTAGAGAACTTTTAAGAAATACTTTGCCAAATAATGCATTGCACACTGCTTAGATTTGTATTAATTTGGGAGGCTTTCAGAAAGCAGAAGTCTGGCATGTGGAAGATCAGCATTTTATATTAAAAACATTCCATATAATAAGTTGCTTTCCATAACCTTCTAGCAGAAGCATGCAATGAGGCTCTTTGATTGCAGTTTATAGCACCTGCAACATATGATAAGCAACTTTTAAAATATTGCTTAGGTACAGACAAGGATTAAACATAATAAAACAAGACTTCATGTGTTTAAAATGATCTTCTAGTACTAAAATAAAGCTTCTTGATTTATTTCTATCATGCTACCAAGTTCTACTGGGTACAAACATGCATAAAAATAACAAAGTGAGCACTTTACTGCGTGTGCGTGAGTGTGAAGTACATAAAAAGTAATAAGCACACATTATGCCATTTGTATAGCGGATCGGATGGACATATACATATATGCACAATGCACATATTATACAATTGGGTGTATTAGAAAATTTCTGCACATTTTTTACTAATAATTTTGTTCATACGAAAATTTTAAAAATGTGAATTCTTTCTGGACCTTTCTCCTCCACTCCACTGACATCAACAACAAATTTTTATTAATACAAAAAGCCAGAAAGGAGGGACAGATGTGTACAGGGGCTACCACGATCTGAACATATGTATATGGAAAATTGTATTGTATTATTTTTCGTTTTTTCATACAGATAACTAGTAAAGAAGGGCTGATTTGTATGGGGCTAGACCTTTTAGAGAAGTTGGAACTTTTTTTGAACGTGAAAATGTCCAACTTCTACAGTCTACAAGTTCTCGTTGTTCATGAAATTTTGAAGGAACTGCGCGGAACAAAAAAGTTTCTAAAACATTGTTTTTCTCTTCTCAATAAAAAAAAGTGCCTTGTGCGCTCCGACTTGGTCTGTGGAACGCTTTCGGGGGTAACCAATAAAGTCGATGAGCTCAAAATATTCTTATGCTAATCACAAAGACCTGGCACTGACCCGGAGATTCGAACTTCATTTTAGGATTCGCAATATATAAGGCGATGCACACAAGTAACAGACCAAGAGGACGAGCAGCTTTCCTGATAAGACAAGAGGTCAGTCAATTGGCTAGGCAAGCCTAGCTATAAAAGGTTACCATTTAGGTATCCACCAGCAAAGGTGATCTGCTTATTTCCTCGATCTTTTTACTTTGGTCACCTTTTTAATAGCCTTGAAGGAAAGATTTTAATCGGAAGAGACTTCATGACGCCAGAAAGCGTAGCTACTTATCAGGCAAAAACAGCAGAATACTGACCTGTTACTAGTGAAGGTTATTCCGAACGCGAGTACGGACTATTCGCTTTGGTCTTTTACAAATCAATATAAGAGACAAACACTACCAAGTTCTCTATTCGCAAAACAGATGGGAGTTGGGTTTGGTAAATTTTGTCGAACACTTAGAGGCTAGTTTCTAACCTGTTGACCCCACATCCGGTACTAGCGGGAGACGAGTTCAAAGGGTACTGGACAGCCTTGGCCAGCTACCTTTTTTTATTTTTAATACAAATGCATTGAGACTTGGACATCTCCAAAAACGTTGGAACAAGTCGGGGAACAGCCCGTTAGTCGATGGCTTTTACCGGCCCATCAATCTACGGTCATCAATTGCGAAGTTATTTGAGAGATGCCTATTGACAAGGCTAACCAAAAGATACAATCGTTTCATTTTAGCTTCAGGCGAGCACACTGCACCCCTGAACCACTGAATAGGGTGTTTAACTTTTTCCTAGATGCGTTCCAGGCAAATTAAAAGGCATCCTCCCTCCTTAGTTGTTTTAGCTATTTTGCAGTGTCCTGACCATTATGACCTTTTCGGTGGTTTTACAGTAAGGTATACTAAGTCCCACCTTGTATACTCTCTTCGCTTGGAACATGCCCACTGCGCGTCCTATAACGATGGAGGATTCATCGGGACTTTATCACTGCTACATTTACTGACGAAACGACCGTCGTTGGCAGACCCCAGTACGTGTACAACGCCACAGATATGCTCCACAGCTGTACCTTCACAAATTTGGCAAAATGGGCCAAATGTTTGGTGGGTTAAAGGTTTCATTGTAATAAACCTCAGCCAATGTGCAGCACACTCAGTCGTAAAGAATGTCTTGGGGTTCTCCTCCAGTGTCAGCTAATTGGCTTCTACGCTGATAACAAATATCTTGGAGTCTACTTAGATTAAATGTTTTTATTAATGAAAATCGTACGGACAACCAGAAAGACGGACGGGTACACATGTACATATCGACTAGGATTTTCTTGCTGATAAAGAATATACGAGGGTGATTTGATAAGTTTGGGACTTTACGAATACAAAATATTTTAATGGGATCTTTAATTCGATCCAAATATCTCTCTGCCTACCAATTTCTTCAGGTTTGGACACAGCAATTCGTCACAGGTGGCTAAATCTTGGGAATATGTTGGATGAGGTAGAAGGCCCAATTTATAGTTGTTTTTTTTGACATGATGACTTCAAATGTGTGAACCCTTTCATTGTCTTTCTTTATTCTTCGACAAATGCTGTCGTTTTTGCTTCAAATCAATATCGAATCTGTTTAAAAGATTTGAATAATATTCGCCAGTTTATTGTTTAACGCTTTTCGAGTTATTTGATGTAAATGACACCCAAAAAACTGTGGCCTTGAACTTGTTGTCCGTTAAACTCACCATGGCCTTCTTTGGTGCATATTCATGCGAAGAAACCTACTGTCTTAATTGATCTCAGTTGTAGTGTGATGAATCCACGTTTCGTCTACGGTAATGAAACTTCGCAAAAACTCGTTCAAATTGCGGCTGAGCATCGCCAAATATTCTTTTGAAGCGGTCGATTATGAGAAATAGCGTCACCCATCGCGCAGATAGTTTTTTCATTTCCAAATATTCATGTAAATGTGAAGAGTTGCCTATTGCCTCAGAGGTGACTGAGGGGCACTTTTATTCTCCGATCGTTCAATATCTTTGCATGGATTTTATCGACAATTTCTACTTTCTACATTGAGTAATCTGAACGTTCGGCATCACTTGTGATAGTATGACCACAGCAGAACTCATTAAATCACTTCTTGACCATTGAATTCCCTATAGTACTTATGAAGTATTTATTCAGTTATAGTGGATCCACAACTTACGAAAGAGAAAATCTATTTAGGTGCAAGGTGAACCAATTTAACATGATCCATATTTATACTCTGCATAAAAAATATTTCCAGTAGAGTATATTATGCAAATTAAAAGTGAAAATTTATGTAACATAGCGAAAGAAGCATCAGAGAACCCATGAAGTTTATATTCCAGATCATCACGGCATAGCTGTGTCCGTTCATGCGTCTATTTGATAGAAAATTTCGTTTAATAGAAGTTGGTTTCGGAGAGGTTTCTCATAGTTAAATTAAATTTTGTAATTGACTAGACTGAGTTTCATTTAGGTACTGAACTCATATTTGGAGTAGAAACTAAATTCTGATCTTACAGGGTTTTTGATTGTATTTATTATTTTTCACTGCGGTTGAAATTTAAAATTTTGAGTCATGTCTAGAGCATAGCATGAAAAGCAACAGAAAAACGACTGATTTCCTAGCATAAGAACACCATACTCCACTCATTTCTAAATTGGGTTAAAGCAGTATGCTAGAAGGAGACGCCTTATTGTGTTGATTTATCTTATTGGTTGGGTCGAAGAACAAAAGTTCAATAACTTTCCAATGTGCACCTGCAATTAAAGTTAGATTGTAAAATTGTAAAATGCCATCGCAAACCGCTTTAAATGTGTTGATTAAAATGTGCTTCTATTTTCATTTAAATTACAGCCAAAAACTAGAAAACTTTTTAATACACCCAAATAGAAGGAAGATATTATATCAAGTACTTTTTAATGTTTCTTCTATTCATTTAGGTTTGGTCACTCAATCAGTCCACTGTCTGTCTTTCTGTCTTTCGTACTCTGCCATCGCTCTATCCCTTTCTCACAGCCTTAACATGCGGCTCATGAATCATGTCCCATGATAAAAATAATAAATTTAAACATTAAGTCATTGCTTTTGTTGTTGTTGTTGGATTAGATTAGGCGTTGCAAATTATCTCTGAAAAGTATTCGAGTATTTACGGACTGTGTATATACATATATTTGGAATTTTGGTGGTAGTGGAATGGAACTGTAAGAGTGTGCCATGAATTAAAGACAATATTGCAGATAGAAAAATTAGATCACATATTTTGCACAATGAATTCACTGGAGACATTTCTATAAGCACTTATATGTAGGGTTCCTGGATAATACCAAAAGTCATTCTGGAGTAATATTGTGGAACATACACTGGTTTGTTGTATTTCTGATTCTTAAATATATATTTTTACATCATTATTATATTTTTTATTTTGGCAATTTTTCATTGGCTTCTTATATTTAGGAGCCTATATGTCACATATGTGTGACTTTCTTCTTCTCTTATGGGAACAAAACCTCATCATTGTAGGTCAAATAAGCGCCGTATGGCGGATTACTTATCAATTCGATATATTTTATTTTCCTAAAACAATTTTATTATTTCTTATGTTCTACACAAAGAAGTTTCGTGGAAAAATGAACAAGAATTAATTGTAGTATTTAGGAAATTAAATGTTTTTGCAATTAGCTACTATTCGAATTGTAAGAAGAATTAAAGCTGTTTGTGATATCAAGCTGTAGTCTCGTATCGTGGTGTACATAGTAAAGAAGAAACTCTACATCCATATATATATATATCTAGTTTCTCCAGATTAAATTTCAAAACATAATTGTGGGTTTGTGTGGGGTTGTCCACGATTATGAGATTTTGTTTAAACAAATTTTTATTGAATTAATTTAAAGGTAAATCCTTATAAAATATTCCATTTAGGTCAAATCTATTCCACATTTCTCGGTTTTCGTATGCAAGTAATTTTGTTGTTGTTTTTAATTTAGCTGGAAAAGTTTTGCATCAATCCTAATAAAATATTTAATTCTGGTTCAAATCTAAGCAAAAAATTTGTGACCCCCTTACCAGAATTTATTCGTGAGTCTGGCTGTAAAGATGCAAAACCTGGAGACTATAAAAGTAGAACCTTTAACTTTGGATATTTAATGCTTCCTCTTTCCACTTTAGGTTGGTAGTTTTTAATGAATGTGCCAACCCCGCTCTACGGGGTAATGCCCATAAAATTTGGTACATCTTTAATAAACTCCAATAAAATATCATATACTGATTCAGATTAGAATATAACCCTTACACAAATGTAATGTTCAATGGAGGTTTAGGGTATCTTGAAGTGGAGCACATTCGACTGCAACGGAGGGTTAGGTTTGTATGGTTGTCCTTCTGTGGGGGGCGATTCAGCATGTACATTGAATAAAATTGATCTGAAAAAGAAATAGGAGAAAAAAATCTCTTAGTCTCAAAGTTCTTTATTTTCATACTGATCAAGAATACATTTATTTGTGTCTCGCCTCCTTCTGTCTGTTACATACATTTGTATAAGTCTGATGTTTACAATTACAGGTGTATATGAGTGCTATACAAAAATTGCTTGAAAAAAATCATTATTGAGAAATTGCAACCGTTACACAGTGGAAACTTTTGACTTTTTTGGTTGCAAAATTCATAACTTCTAAATTAATGCAGATATTTTCAAGATTTAAACAGTTTTTTAAAGATAATTCTTTAATATTAAAAAATTTCCATTTAAAATAAAAAAATACATGCATTTTTTCAAAATTTAGACTCTTTGTAACAAGTATTTAATGAAGTTTGTAGAAATTATTTGTAAGAATTTAGAAATTTAATTGTCTTCAAAGCAATCATCAATATTGGTATTGGAAGGACTATCTAATAAAGCTAACATTTCTGTACTATAAATATTTTATTTCAATTTCATTCGTGATCTAATGTCTCTTAGAGATGATATTAGTGGATCTGTAGCGGCTGCCAATGTTTTGTCTAGTCCTTGAAATCTGGTATGACCTGTTGTATCTATGTATACTTCTTGTAGTCTTTGTTTCTGTATTCTTGAACTCTTTCCGGCAGTTCTGCTTCTGGTATTCAATTGGTATTTAATTAATTGTATGAACTGTAGGAGTAAGTTTCTTCTCAGGATACATTTGAACAAACATTTCGTGCAGTTCTCATCAATCTCAAAAAATAGCTAAAACGTATTTTCATCGTAGTTTATTCCGTATCCATACTTTCGGCAGCCTACACTTAGTCCCACCATCTTGAAAAATTCAACTTGCTAAATGTTTGATTTATCCTTTTGATCCATCACATCCTCACTTACTGAGCATATTGTAAGGCTTTCAGGATGCAATTTTATCTCCCGTGCAAGTAAACTCTTCATAAGACGTCTTCCAGTGTGATTCATCAAGCCTTGATTGCCGACTGCAAAGTACGTCAACTTTCAGCTGATCTACCTTTCCCAAAAATGTATCAAATTAAACAGTTATTGGATTCTTAATCTTTAATTTATTTTCTATCCAGTGAAAACTTTCATTTTATTCAATGATTTCGTGAAATTGAAATTGGTTTTTGCAACGGTTTTTGTCCTGAGACCCCACTGTGCGTCGTTAAAATCTGTTCTCTGTTCTTCCCAAAGAACTTGAAATCTTTTAACATCCTTTAAAAATTTGTTATTCAAATTATAAATTTTTCATCCTCTTTTCTACTCGCGTAGATAAAGTTGGAGAAAATCAGTGGCACTGTAGTCACATTGATGTCGTGCTGTTCATCTGTAGGGAGAGAAGAGCATATCGCTGGTGAAGAGCGAATAAACTGTTCGCTCCAGTACCCTTCCTTGTGGTACACCAGCATTGATTACTATGTCTCTCACCGTTGACTCTACTGCATTCAGAAGAATGAAGAAGGTCAACTTAACAACTCTTTAGTAGCAAGAACAATTAAGGCAGCAGTACATCCTTATGTATTATGCCACACTTTGTCGAAAACTTGCCTTATATCGAGATAAGCCGCCACCATTTACTCTTTAGACTGATATCCGTCAAGGATAAAGTTTACCACCCTACTTAACTGTTCCGACGTTCCATGTGACTTACGGAATCCAAACTGAAAGGATGTTATCAACCTCCTGACATTCTCTATTGCAAGTATGCTCATTAGGGGCACCTCTCGAAGAGCTTTGCTATGGTTAATAACAGACCAATCAGTCTGTATGATTCCAATGCTTCAAAGCCCTGTAAATCATAAAAATCCTTATCTTCTTCAGTTGTGATGGAATGTATCTTAGTCTAAGCACTGCATTGAAAATGAGGACCAGGAAAACCAACGCCTTCATAGACAGAACCTTCATCGTGATGTTATCAAGCCTTCCTTTTCTTCAGGTCCTTTATATGCGCTGTATGTTCTTCAACAGCGATGGGGTCGACTAAAAGACTCAATTGGGCAGGACTGCCGAGCGTTGTCTGGACAACGCGTTTTTTGCTGTTGGAATTACAATCGAATGGATGAAAGCGCGCCTTCAGATGCTCAGCGAATGCTTCTACACGTTCCTTACGGGAATAAGCCCTGAAACCATCAGCCCTCCTGATCGGCAATTTGGGTAACATTTGCTGTTAATACCTCTTCGCCAGAGTCCACAATAAGTTTTTTGAGTTCGCCTCAAGATTTTTTAGAAAACGATTGGGTCCTTTTGCCTCTGTATAGGCAGAAGCTTCCAGCAGGAAAGTAGAATCTATTTACATTACGTTTTTTGTTTCGCCTGAGTCTTCTTTACCAGATGCATACCATCTATAACTAAGGGAAGTCAGTTTTGCAGGCTTGAATCTTGCGTTGGACTTCGGATGCAGCAATAAGGACAGCTGCATTAAGGAAAATCGCGTGTGCATCTTAGATATCCTGTGGTTGAAGGATCTTAACATTAAGATCGAGGGATTCCTCCAGCTCCCTGCGAAATTTAGCCATATTCGAAGTCGATGGTAACAGACATCTCTTGGAGGGAAATCGAATGTAACTACAAGGGACAGATGATCTGAAGAGTGCTCATAATAAGTCCTTATTGACAACTCTTCTGCTCGCAAGCCATTGAAGATGAAGAAAACTGCTTCTTGTCAGCACCTGCCGCTCCTCTACGCTTTAAGACTACAGCTTGTGTTTGGCCTCCACCACTTGTAAAAAAGTTTCTTCTCAATCCGCGAAGGATCAATCCGAATTCTGCTGTGGACCAATGCAAATGAGAAGGGATGTACAGGGAGAACACTATCAAATCGCCTCGCCTGATGGCTACCTGAATAGAAAACATGTGTAAGCAAAATGTCTTCACTGGAATAAGTTGAAAGTAGCTAAGCTCTCGCTCCCACTGATCCTCCCATTGCTCTATTGTTGCGGTGATCCGCCTTGTGAAGTTACTTGGTACAAAAATTGACACTCCAGACCGAAGCCAAGTGTCAGTGATGAGCGAAATGCCAATTGAATGTTCATTGAGAAACAGCTTCAGCTGCTCGACATGCCCTGTGAAGTACCGGGCATTCCACAATCCAAGGCTAAGCGAAAGAATCGGTGAAATTTAGTCCTTTTTCTCTTTCGTCCTTAAACTCTGTTAATAATTCCATTGCAACAAATAATATTCAATTCGTAATTTTCACTTTCTTAAAAGTTAAACTGTCAAGCAGTGAGTCGGGACACTGCCGGTTAACCAGGCATTCTCAGCTTTCCTTCTTCTAGTTCAAGAAACTGAGCGACAAGACTTACTCAATTCAATGTTCTAAAAATTTTCAATAATATCGGACAAAATAAATCTTCTGGCTGAGTCTCATACTCTCTACTCAAATATCCGCTTATTCAAATTGAAATGCAAAACATTTCAAAGTTTTCGACCTACAACAACAAAAAACTGCTTGACACAACCAAAATGAGCAACTGACTACTTTATATAGCTGGCGCTCCGCTGTCCTTCTCGTCGTGTCATCTTCAGCTTATATTGCCTCAGATCATGTGTATGGCTTCCTTTGTCAGTTCGTCAGTCATTCTTTCCAGCGGTTTGTCACTGGCTAAGTCAGTCAGTCATGCAGTCCGTCAGCTTTGTTAAGTCAATGTCAAACACCTGCTACAGAACAACAGGAACACAAAAATAAAAAGTAAAACCAAACTAAACAGAATGGAAACCATTTACGCAGTTGGAACAGCGAGCGAGAGAGATCAATGAACTCGATTTCATAAAAAGAACTAAAATGGCAACAAAACAATAGTTTTATGATACAATAGTATTTTTATATTTGGCTAACGAATATGTAAAGAGCCACTGACAGAAGTGCATAGTATTTCTAGACCAGCTTGGCTGCCACAAAGATATCAAATGCCATCCCGAAAAAAATCTTCCAAGTGCAGGGTCTAAGCAAAAAAAAAAAAGAATGGAATAAATGACTAAAACAAAGAGCAGCAGGACAGAACACATGATTGGCACGTTTGGGACGACGCTCTTTGCTCTGGCATTCTTCGCCTTTTGTCGAATGACAACAAACACTCCCATGAATTTTATCATGTGTGTGTTTACTTTTGAGTTTTTCTTGCAAAAATGAAACGAAAATAAAGAAAAATACAACAAAAAAAAAAAACTAAATAGTAAAGTGAAAAGAAAAAAAATGTTGTCAAAGGAATTAATTCCCAATTCATCAAGTTTCGGTCTGGCAAAAAGAGCAAAAACAAAACTAAAAAAAATAAAGCCAAGCGACTCAACTGAAAATAAAGTCAACTTGAAATATGCCGCCCGACACTCAATGGCTCGTTTTAGTTGTTGTTGGTCGGACTATGGACTTCGCCGGTCTACACTCTGCTATATGAAAGTCTATGCTCAACAACGTCCCTTGGTCTGTGTCGGCTTGGTTTGGTTTTGGCTTGGCTTGGCTTGGTTGGGCTGGGCTGGAGATGCGCGTCTTCTACCCCTCCTGCAACGAGTTGTTGCTAGCATTTTGGTCGTCATAGTCGACGACGGCGTTGTGCACCTAAAGTAGGAAGCAGCTGGAGAAGCAGAGATGAAGCCCTCAAAGTCAGTTTAGTTAGTCTTTGGCGGCGGCATCGACTACGGCATCGGTTTAGGCTTTTGAATATATTTAGTTTTTGTACAGACTTCTCAAATTACCAAGTCGGCGGCGACTATGTAGATTTAGAAATATGTAGTAAAATATTATTAGTAAATTTTGTGGAAAGTTTGCTTCGAGCAAATGGCAAATGGCTTTCGTACAAGAATTTATTAATTTAGTGTGCTGACGTTGTGCAAAATTATTTATACCCTACATATATAGCAGTAATAGAGCATTAGTAATTGACCGCAAACTGATTATCCTTGAGATACATTTAAATACATATATGTTCATCAATTGTTTCTTGCGAAATAAATTGCATAAAACAGTTGTTTGAAATGTGTTTCATGCCAAGAATGATCAAATTAAAAGACATTTAAAGTTTGGTTTCTGGTTAATCAATTGTCATCTCAAAGCAATTGTATCTTGCGGGGCACAACTGATATTATTACTCCGTATGACTCAAACTTTTAATGAATAATTATATTTTAATATCTATATAATAATGGAACAAAGAGTTTTGGCGCATATTGCCGTCGTTTTGAGATATTGCCTAGGTTTCAAACAAAATTGATGACAGAAAGATTGAGAGGAGAAAATCGCTACCTGCTTGCTGCTGATTTTTTCTTTCCTTTTCCTCTGCTCCAGAAGACTGAGACTCAAAAACACATAAAAAGAACGCATTGAACGCTATACGTTCAAAAGAGGATACCTATCCAACGATACCCAATTTAATATATTAGTCAATTGGGCGTCTTTAATTTTTTTTTAATTTCCAAAATGTGTCTTAGGGATGTCGCCAAATTTAATCTTGATTGTTGTTGAAGGTTTTGCCGGTCAAAGCGGTATTCTTCCTGGTTCCCATTTTCAATTGAAATGGCAAGGAATATACCTACAGGTTTTACTTTTCTTATGAATGCCCGCAGGACTTCTTGACGGCTACGTTTGGCGACTATACAACCAATGATCACAGACAAGTGTGTCAACAATGCTTCCGGTATATTTCAACTTTATCTTCGTGAGTTTGAACATTGAGCAAAACGCTGGAAGAGCGGTTTAAATATGGAAAAATGTTTCTGTGTGAGTTATTGCACAGGGATGACTGCTTGTGATCAGCTTAACTTCAGTATCAGCTTCTGAATCACAAACCGTAGTCTACCTGGATTGCTGTCTCAATTTCAAGGTCGCACCTTTTTGATATCACAGTTCTCCAAGTGAAGGGATTTAAATGTTCCTTAAATTGGTGATTTTCATAACAAATAAGCTGCGGCATAATAAGAGCGACTTAAAAAATACCAAAATCAGCAAGCTAGGCGCTTAGTAAGGAGGCGCAGGAAGACAAGAGTCATTCTAACGAGGCGGCTCCGGAGAAAGCAATGTGTCCACTTGGCCGACAGAACTCTGTAACTTACAACTCGCCAGAAAATATAAGTTATTTCAACAAAAAATTTCAAACTTTCAGACATAATGTTAAGCCTTTTACACCATGTGTAAATACTATAAAAGGTCGCTCAATTTCGCCCTATATAAGTTACAACTTTTCATAAAACGAATACATTTTTTCTTTCTAGAGTATACAGACCGAGTTTAAAGCGATCCAATACTGCAAATATAACCCCCTTTGCCATACAGCGATTTAGGATCTAGAAATCAGTTTTGAAGCATTCACGATTTCAACTGTGCGTTAATGATGATAGAATGAAGTTAAGAGTATAACTTTAAGGGTATAGGATTACGAAAGAATAGTTTGGCGTAGACAGGCTATGATTTGTAAAGATTAGAATTTAAATTTAATTATAATTTTTTGTTTAACAGGGCACCTGCACTTAGCTAGAGCATGACCAGGTAGAAGAAGGAAAAAGCCTGCATCGTATGCTTAGACATAGGGCTAGTATTAAGAATGGAAAGAAGACGCCATTGCTGATAAGACAAGAAGCCCGCCAGGATAATCATACGCCTGGAAAAACTAAAAAGAATAAGGTTTGCAGACGGAGTGGTTTGATTGTCTTTATTTCTCGGAAAGTTTATTGTGTATATTCAACATCACTTCAATTTTTAGGCCCTGTACCGAATGTATGTAACAGGAAGAACTAATTGTCGGAGACCCCCAAAGTTACCCCCATTATGGTCAGGAGTGATAGAGGAGTCGATATGGCCATGTCCGTCTGTCCGTCCGTCCGTCAGTCTGTATGAACGAAAGGATCTCGGAAACGGTAATAGATAGAGACTTCGTGTTTTTTGCATTCGACTAGGACTGCTCCGGAATTTTACAAGTTTATTTTAAAATTTTGCCCCGCCCCCCTCTTCCCCATAAAATCACCCCTTAGGGTAAAAAGTACACCAGTATAAAGTTAGCGTCCTTCTAAGCCCAAATCAAGAAAGTTCATCAAAATCGGATAATAAATGACGATTTTATAAGCAATTGAATTTGAACGACCCCCTTTTCTTTTCATTCATATTCGCGCAGTGAGAAGTGGTCATGTGTTTGGTCATATGCTCGGAAAACATTAAATGTGTTTGTTAGGCGACCTGAACTGGTACAGGGCCCCTTACAGTCGGTTACGCCCGACTGAAATTTCCTTACTTGTTTTATTGTTCCATTTCTCATTTTATTGGCTTTGGCTTCTTTGACAGACCCATGACATTTATGCATGCAAATCTATAAGTTTTAAAATATTTTTAAGCTCTTTGAACTTAAAAAAATGTATTCCAGTTCAGTTTCGCGTAGTCAATAAAATCAATTCATCAGGCACAAAGACCGTTATCTCTGGATATGAAACAGTTTGAGTCGGATGTGGTTTAAGTCCTGGTTAAAAAGTCTTTACTCAGAAAATTAAGTTTCAAGATCTATTAAATCTTCGTGTTTAAATCTCCAGGTAGCCAACGGCTTAGCCATCCGTTTTTCATGTGTAGGCAGGCGAATCTATCTAATCTAGAAAAAGTAAATTTGTGTCTCAACGTTAGTCAAATTAAAGTCTTTATGCAAAGTCAGAGCGCAGAGCCTTATTTCGTAGTGTGCATCCGTTTGCGATTTGAACTAGCAGCGTTTGGATTCCGTATCTCCACGTTAAATTATCAATTTGCTGGCATAGGAAATTTACTTATCCATGAAGCCAAAATATTTGTATTAATTTGGCACAACATATACCCTCCACCGCAGAAATGTGATCCAAAACCTCAAGTGCTTGCACTGTCATTCTCTAAGAAGAGGCTATGTTCATAACGATCAGAGAAATGTTAGATTTTAAATTTCGCCCAATGACTTGATGGAAAAAAAATGAAGAATCTCTTTGTCAAGTTTGCATATTGACTATTGATTTCTCATTATAGCTGCGACTCATTAGTTTTCCATCTGGTACCATTTTTTTGAATACAGAAGACTTATATGAAAACCTTCGACCATTCGACGTTACCGTCCTTGGAAAAATATTTGCACAGCCCGGGAGAGCAACTGTACTTTTACTTTCTAATTTTAAAATATTTTATATATATTTCGGACCGCTGAACAATCGTCCAGTTCATCTAGAGTCCAGTTGACCCATACCTATTTACTTGGTGGCTATTTTATTTTATTAGGCGGCAAGTATCTCAGCTTCGTTGATACTATAAAATGTGCTTTAATAAAATATGCCATATCCTCCAGTGGCAAGCTTGGCAGACACCAAGATTTCGAAGAATAGTTTCACTAAGAGTTGAATTCATTTTTTGAGAATTACAAGGCAGTTATATAAGATGGTGTGGAATAGTTTATTCAAAGTAGTGGCCCTCGCTAGCTATACATTTTCTCCATTTCTCGTGCTACTTCTGGATACCACGTCAAAAGAATTCTTTTTATTTCAAATTTCACCAATTTTCGTTAGAATCGCATTGCATTTGAGCGAACACGATGGGCCACATCGACGAAAACCGGTGATAGTCGAACAAGTATGGTTAACAAACCTCATGGAATAGCACCTCCCAGTTGAGTAACTCCAAGTAGTTTTGAACGAAACTTGACGTATGTTATTTAAAATCCGAAGAAGAAACTATTTTATTTTTTGTCTGACGAGGAGGAATACCCATTTGTTGTGGCGTCCCTTCATCTGCCTATCGTTCAACTCAAGACATAACCCTTTTCCGTTCTTTTAAACCTTTTCCATAGTATGTAGTCGTATGGATATGGCTTATGGAGTAACATCCAATTGCTCGGCAAGCATTCTTTGAGGCTGGCTATCGTCATCGTCCCAAAAAATCTTTGGTCCTCAACATTCCTGGGCCGATTTTCACGCTCCTTGTCACTCAGGTCAAAATTGTCGTCTTTCAACCAAAGAAACCAGTCTCTGCATATTCATTCCTATAAAGAGCTGTGGTTGTGGTAAAGCGAACTACCTGATGCCACTAGTTAAACCCGAATGGATTTTCTGAAAACTTCTTTGAACATCGACCACCGCTGGCTACGCTCCCCCCGTCTTGACACACTCGTTCACAATCTCGTCATGAAAAGGTGTGTTAAAATATCCAGAAACCCAAAATAGTTCGATTGAGAGTTTTTAGAAATGATTAAATGGTTTGGAAGACGCAGACAGTCAGATTGCATAGATCTCTGCTAGACTAGCCGGAAGGAGGTTTGAAAGCATCGTTAACAGTTGTTCTGAAAAACCGCAAGCACTCGTACACTCAACCATCTTCAATGAGTCTGTTTAGGTTGATAGTTCATCCCTCTTCCTTTAGGTTCCTTGTTCTAATTCTTGCATCTCCAGGAATATAGTTACAAAGCCACCCTCTTTGACCTTAGCCGGGAAGCCTACTAAGTGTAAAAATTTTGTTGTAGAATTGACTCATGTCCTGAGACGACTTAGCTTCTGGAGTCAAGCTCTAATTATGGCTGCATTATGCATTAGTATGAAGGATCAACTGTTTGGCAGGTAGATCGCTGAACTTTCTTTTGGTTAACCTCGTCGATCGCCAGTATCCTCGTCAACAGGCATCAATGGACGACAGCAGACTAATGGGTCGATGTGAGTCAACGAACTACGGGTTATTCCCTGCCTTGTGAATCATAGCGATTTGAGCCTTTTTCCAACGTTTTGTGAAGTGCCCAAGTCCAAATGCAAAAGAGTACCGCTCCGACTGGTTTCATTTTCGGAGTCCTGTGGTCGAGACAATCTTTCTATTTTTTAGCACTTTTGTGTGGGACTGATTCTTCTCGAAAGTGATGAAATTGGCTGGGAGGGCCAGCTGGCCAGCACTGTTAAGTATCCTTTGAACACCTTTTCTGCGACTACCGAATGTGGAGTCGAAAAGTTGGAACTTAGCCTCTAAGTGTTTGGGAAAATTTTGTGCACACTCTTGGAAGGTTCTGGCCAAGTTCCCAACCGTTTTGCGAATAGGAAACTTTGGTGGTGTTTGTCTCTTATATTTCATTGTAAGAGACCACAGAGAATATACTGTATTCGTATTCAGACGGATCTTATCTAGGAATAGGTCAGTGTTCTGCTGTTTTTGCATAATAAGCCGTTATTTTTCCCTATTAGATACTTTTCAGTACACTCTATTCACAAGAGGGTTGCGCATGCGAAGCTACAAGATACAACTTAAGAAAATTTGAGCTTCGTCCCCTCTAGATAGCTCAGGAACTCAGAATCATATATTATCGAGTGAAAAGCTACAGTTCGACCTTTTGTGAGTTAACCCACGAAACCGCCCTTTTATGAGCATCTTAGAGTAGTTCCAAGTGCATTTTTCAAAAGAAAACAGATTTTGTGTAAAAATTTTTATGGAGCAGCTCTCGTGACTTTTTTTTCGCTAAACTGATTTTATACTTGATCACTTGGCGGTAAAACATTAAATGATTGCCGGATGTGATGCAGCATTCAGAAGCAAGGCCCATATCACTCCCTCGATATCAAGAAAAGCAATCCAATTCTCAATGCAGCTATTATTTCTTATGCTACCTATATCCTCGTAAAAGGTAACCGATTTATGCTTCCTTACCCAACTTTTCAACCGAAGAACTCCTTAAATATTTAACATAAAAACTTTAAGAGAACCGCTTGGAAACATTAATCTCAATACAGTGCGTTTAAAGATTATATCTTACGCACGAATCAACGAAATACATTCAAGTCTATACTGTAACTGCATGCTGACCAAAGTGTTTTCATTGTAAAAGATATTTCTAAAAAAGAAAATATTGAAAAAAATTCTACTTCAAAGCTTATACAGAAATGAAAAGCAACCAAACAAAAAAGGATTTCATATCAACCGCACAGACGCCAACTCACACCCATCCATCATGCGAATATATACGACTATATCCTGCCACGCACATTCGCATACAGTCGAAAATACATGCACCAATACACATAAACAAAATAAAAAAGTGCGTAAACAAAATCTAACGATAAGTGGGAGCGACAGAGCGAGGGAGTTAGAGAAAGTAGTAAGTAAGAACATACAGGAAAAAAACTGAACAGTAAATTATAGAGAAAGCCTGGCATGTGTTATAATTCTTGTAGCAGCAGATTGGCGAAGGTGAGAGGCAACTTTCCGAAGGTTTCAGGCGATTTTCAGGGGTTCAATTTCGCCCATGGTGCAATAATATAAGGTAATGTTGACGTCGGTGTAAGGTACTAGCTGAAAAGAAACACTTGAGTAGGGTATGAGATAGCTTAATAACATATTTTATTTCTATTAATTTTTGTATGAACAATTAGTAACACAAAAATGCGCGCACCAGTACGCATGCTATTACCTTCTATTATTAAAGCATGCACTGGCAAAAGTACTTCGAAAGGAGACGAAGACTCGACTGAATTGCTGCTCTTCATACTATGAACTCATACCGCGCCATGTAAGAAGAAGAAGAAGTCAGCCAAAACTCGAACTCGTGCCGCAGCCCCGTGGATTGAAAAGCGTCAGAACGCCTTTTGAAAAGTAAAAAGACGCAAGGCCTGCAGGACGTGCACGGCACATGGAATTGGACGTAGGTCGAAAAGCCTAACGGCTAAAAAACTTTGCCACGACTCGAGTTGTTTGTAGGCCGCATCGGCATTAACAAGTATAGGCATTAGAGCTTGCATGTACTATCCTATATAAGCATGTATGTGTGTGTGTGTGTGTGTGTTGCATCCTGCGTACTGCGGTGCAGCGGTTAGGGGCGGATCAATATCCTTTCATGCGTTTGCAAACACACACACGAACACACACACCAAAAATAATGACAGTCGGGGCAGAAGCATTCGCAAGAGTTTGAGTTCAACACAAAGTTGGTATTTTTATTTAGAAAAATTACAGAAAAATATGCGTAAGTGTGCTACTTGCCAATGCACAAACACATACAAACACACACATATGTATATATATGCACTAGTATATACTGTAGTTATATATATATATATATATATATATGGTATTATATTTTATGTATTTGTAGGCACACTCGAGTATATAGCGTTCAATTGCAGCTGTTGCATAGCCAATGGTTTTTGAAGTAAGATAGCAAGAAATTAGCAACAACAAATGTTGAACAAAAAAAAAAAAATATTACATATATGCAAAAATGGCCGACAGCAGCTGATAAGTATCTATTAAAATATTTTAAATGCATCTATTTGTCCATTGAGCTATCGAGTATCTACTATATCTATTATGCATATTTGCATTTTACGCTTCATTTTTAGTTTGAGTACTTTTTAGATGTCTGTTTTAGTGCACTCGACTGAAGTGTAGTGTATTAATATGCGAACACACAAACCCGTCTGAAATTACAAAGCACTAAAAACTTTTATATGCTGTTCAGGAAGTAAAATTAATTTGAAACTTTACAGGCACCAATCGTACTGCATAGGGTATTCACAGCCAGTTGACCATAATAATTAATATTTAAAAGTAATCAAAGAGTTTCAGCAGATAGCTTAGTGCTTAAAAAATATCCTTACCGTACAAGCAAATGGTCTGGTTCCATTGAGTTCGCGAAGTAACAAGACGTTCCTCATGCTAAGCTCAGCAGTCAAGACCGTCTTGACCTCAACTCAGAGCACCTGCCACTCATTACTACACTGAAGGCAGCTGTCGTGACAATTCCCTCAGTTAAAAGACTGATCAAACGGAATACAGGCAAGAACAAAAAGGTAGGAAATTTTTGTTTGACGAAAAATATTTTGCTCCTCCCACTTCTAACTGTATTAATAAGTGCCTTATAAAACACTTTTTTATATACATATATGAAAAAAAAGGGAGGATGGAAGCATCATATTCAATTGCTTATAAAATCATCATTTATTATCTGATTTGTATGAAGTTTTTAAATGTTGGCTAAGATGGACGATATCTCCGAAGACATTTTTGATTTTATGGGGAAGGAGGTGGGAGGAGCAAAATTTAAAAATAAACTCGTAAAATTTCGGTAAAGTACTAGTCGAATGCAGAAAAAACCAAGTCTCTCTTATCGTTTCTGAGACATACGGACGGACAGACTTACATGGCTATATCGACTCCTCTATCGCTTTTGACCATAATGGGGGTAACATTTGGGGTCCTCCAAACATTATTTCAACCTGTAGGCTCTTGTACCTTTGGTACAGGGCCTAATTAGTGCATTTTAGGCGGATATTATTTTCAGCAGAATCATCAATCTTTTACTTAATATTTTTTAAAGTGGATTCAAACTCGTATTCTCGTATATAGCTTTCTGTTATAATGTGTACTTCGACATCTCGACATCGATTAGATTTACAATGTTGTAACTTAGTTGTAAAAGTTATGTGAGAAGATTTGTTTAAATTTACCTTAATATTTCATTTATTTAGCCAATCTTGCATCTGTTCTAGAAGGATGTCTGCTGTAGCAGTGTCATCAGCATTAGATGCCACAGTAACATTGTCATTTACAGGCATGTCCGCAGTATAAATAGTATAAAGCACTGTTCCTAATACAGTTCCTTGGGGTATACTAGCTTTAATAGGATATACATATTTCTTAAAGTGAATCCTTAACCTTCACGTAGAAATTCATTTGTGTAAGATACGATTTAAGTATCAAATAAAATGGTGTTGGTAGAGCCTTTTTAAATTTGTATAACAGTCGCTCGGGACAAACTGTATTAAAAACCTGCAAAATATCCAAAAAAAAAAACACAGCTGAACAATATTGCTTTCTCTTTGTTATAACTTCAGCCACTCGGTGACATTGTTCAATGCTGCCATGACCTTTCTTAAGGCCAAATTGAATTTCCAGTGTGATATTGCGCTCGTTAAGCACAGGCCGCGCAGAAATATTTTCTCAAATATTTTGGAGACTATATACTATATAAATATAGTAGTGGAGACCAAATTCCAAAAAAATCCTATTTGAAAATAAAATAAAATTTAAATTATTTACAACTAACTAATATCAAAGTTCCCGGATATGCTCATATACAGAGTAATGACGTCTGAGATTGAAATTGTTGATAATCCTTAGATATTTTTTATCTACAAGAGCAACATTTGATAGGTTATGCAATCTATGCGTTGAAAAATACCTGGGCAGATTATAAATCAGTTTTGAGACCTTATTTTGACAGATCTGCAGTTTATGTAAGTGCGAGCACAATGGCCCTAAACAGGACAACCATAGTATAAGACAGCAATGAAAATTGATTTAATTATTAAGGACTTGTTATAAATACTTTGTTTTGAGTTTCAATTTTTAAAAGGATATAATGATCTGGTAAGAATTGTTCCATTAAATTCCATTCGGACCCTTTATTGTCTAGTAAATTTTTGAAAGAAAGACAATATAAAAAAAAAAATCATATCAGAAGACGTTATCGCGCTCTTGCAAACACCAGAAATTTTGACAGATAATGTTGATAGCCAGAGCGACGAGAATAACGACCATAATGTTGAAGCGAATGAGGAGGAAGATGAGGAAAAGGATGATGAACCAGGACTTGACGTCATTTGTTCTAATGAAGAATAAATGTATATTGATCAAAATTAGGATGACTTTCCTCGTAAGTACTTTACCATAATTACTATTATTTTTAATTAATTGATATTGCTGTCAAGTTCTGCATCGATTATATGGCGGATATATGCAACAATAATTGAAATCTCACCTATTCCTGAATCATAAATTCGCTTATAAATTAAATTACAAACCAAATCTTGTTGTGTTATTCGGCCATATCGGCTATCAAACGGATATAGTAAAAATCGGTGAAATCGAAAAAACAAGTTTGTAGTTCATCTTAGGATACCAAAGTATAATTATAAAGCAAATTTGAGGTTAATATCACTAAATTTCGAATTCTAAAACACAAATTTTTGATGACCGCCAAATAATGCATACCATCTCGATGTAGATGTTTTAGGTCGGTCTCATACAATTTAAGCAGACATTACCAGGGACTTTTTAGTTTTGTTTTTTTTTTATTGTACTATGTGCCTCACTCTTTTTAGCGTTATAATGACTTCATTGGTATTTTCTGTCTGTTCTGTAGCGCTTATTTTTTTTCCCCTGTGATGGAATGTTATTGTGCTTCTTCCTAATAATGAAAACTGGAAAGGTTAGTTTTTCGAACAGGCGATTTTTCATATTTTTCAAACTAAGACGGAACCACACGGAAAATGGATAATCTGATAGCAAACACATTCCTCTTGGCAATGAAAGTACATATAAAAGATAAATAAATAACTAAAAAAGGAGAATACAAAAAGAAATAAATTTAATAAAAATCCATATTTTAAGGCGTAGAGTCGTAGAGAGATAATGTAGAACATGTTAAAACTGATCGCAAATTATAAATGCTTTAAGCGTTTAACTTTAGGAGTACAGTATGTAGTTTCTTTCAGAGTTTGAAATAGTTTGTAACAATTAATGAGCTTTCGTAGTATTAGCTTGTTGTTAGAACTTTTTGCTATTATTGGCATGAAAAATGTGGTTCCATCGGTCGGAATAGGTATCGAGAACATTTTTTGGCATTCATATGGTATTTGAAGTGCGCGATGGGCGCGTGCTTGACTAGATAAATGTATCCAAATCATTTCTTATTAAATCTCAATACAGTACTACCGCCCAAGGAATGTGTCAATTGGTTCATCAAAATTATAAATTGCAAATAAATTTTAATAATGATGATGATCGAAACTTCTTGTGCACAATGCGTTGGCGATTCTGCGACCTCAACGAAAGATCGCTCGTTTTTCCACGATGACGCTATCACACACACAAAGTTTTGTTAGGGTGAGATGGAACCTCTACGAGCCTTTTGATTTCAAGAGAGGTTTCAGGTAGGGGATTTGCAGTAGTGCGATTTTTGCACTTTTCTCATATCATCTCATATTTCAATACAACTTACTCCAGTGCCCGCACATACAGAATATGTCGGACTCGCTGTTCCAAAAGGAAGTGATGACGCACGCGTACGCGTATAATGTTGATCGGTCGGAGATTGAAAACTTGTCTCGGCGGTCAATGAGGATGAGACGAAGTCCTTGGAATGCTTCCGCACACCGTTACCACGTCCTGGACGGTCTATGACGATGGAGAATTTCAACAATAGTGTCTTCGTCTACATAGAAACGAAAGTTATTAGCAACAACATCGTCAGCCTGGTGATAGATGCTATTTTGGGTTGAGGAAGCAAATGCATGCAGCATGAACCGTGATTGAGTCAGCCGAAACGGCGTTAGAGAGAAAGATTGTGCGCAGGGTTGGTGGTGCTATTAGAGTCGTCGTCGAGTTTAGTTCCTGAATGAACCGCGAGCTGTATGAGCTATTCGATGAGGATCCAGTGAATAAAATTCAAGCGGCTGCACTGGGTTGGTACCTCATTCGAATGGACAAAAGAGCTCCAGCACACATGGTTTACATGGGATGCCCAAACTTGATTGGTGGCATTCAAAACAACAAGACTACAGAAGCTGGTGGGTCTTCCTAAATGCGGCCATGCCCGAACGTTGGTTGAAGGCAACTGCACAACGCTTAAATGCGACTGGCGAATTTAGCGAAATAATTTGATTAATATAAGATATAAGAGTCAATATTACAATATTACAATAAGCTGGTCGTATGTTCACTAATTGGCCTCTGAAGTAATTGGCAACGGATTCAAATTTTTATCGAATCAATTATTATCAGTTATGTATCACGTTTTTTGGTGAAAAGATTTTTGAAAAAAACAAATTTGGGAAGTATCATGAGACTTTGTTTATGGTCACGCAGTCGTACATCTTTCGAAATGAGAAGACCAGATGTAGTCTATAAAATTAGAACGGCATAACACGTGCCATGATAAATAAATTTTTTGGCCAAAACTGTACGGTATGGGTCTTGACACAACGTAAGAAGATGACGCAATATATCATTCATGGGGTGTTATGGCATGAAAAGGTCCCAGAACGTAGAAGAGTCGATCTACAATGGCAGTCTTTTGACTTTTTCTAAGACTATGTTAAGTCTCCCTACTAAAATCCAAAACAATTGCAGAATAACATCATTTAATCCATAGATGAGATTCAGCACTCCGTATAGTAATTTAAACCTCTCGTAACTAGTTCACTTCTCGGACTAGTTCTCGAGACTAGTCGATAGATCAGCTGTGTGGTATGTGGCATCATCTGGTTAGAACAACATTACACTGATCTTAAATCAAACCAATTATGGTCAAAAATAATCTCATAATACAGCATGATATTGAACTCCACTCACCTTAACATGGCGACCATTTTGATCGACAAACAATATGTTCCAGTCAAACTTCAAAATAGTGGTAATAATTTTCAATAATGTCTAAATGTTCCCCGTTTCTGAACCTTACCATGAGGATATGAAAAAAATAATTGGAATATAAAGATTTCAAATTAAATGAGGATTTGGAAATAAGGATTTCGAAATAAGGATTTGGAAATGAAGTATTCAGAAATAGTATTTTTGGTAACAATCGGCTCCACAGATGGACCGTGAAAAGTTGGAACATGCTTTGGAACCAGCAGCAAGAGGTCCAAGAGGAGACGATAGATTTAAGATTATACTTAAAACAAAATATAAACAGAAAAAATATACAAAAAAAAAAAATAGTGAAAATAAATAAAAGCAATTGATTTTATTCTCAGGGACTTCGAAAGTCAAATTTATGTCTGCGAACTCTAAGCTGTCCCAACCTTTTATCATGGACAATTGGGAGTCCTTTACAAGTTCTAAGAAAATATCTCATAAAGTCCAAAGTCTGATTACTAAAAGGTGTAGCCCCTTTTTGTTGTCGCAAGTTTAGCTAGGAATATCAAATTTTGTGAATCTTATATCAATTTTAATAAAATATGTCACACAGATGCAGGTACGAATATTTATAGGGTATCTCGAGGTGGAGACCCTCGACTGCAGAAATATTTTTCAGATTTTTTTTTTTTTTGTGTTAGACAAATTTTTTTTGTTCATACAAAAAGTCGAAAAGAAAGTGCTTGTTTGTATAGGGACTAACTCTTATAGGATGGTTGGCAGGTTCATTGAATACTCGATATCTGATATAGGGTATGGGATATTGTAAATGCCCAAACTTGTTCTATGCTATATAGTCAACAAGTTCTTTTTGTTTATACTAATAGCTAAATAGATAGAGACTTGTCTATTTCGATTCGACTTTTGATTTTGAATAATATATTTATAAATATTATGTATGCTGCGTCACCTCTTTCTGCTTGTTACACTCTAGTAAAAGTGCTTATAAAATTAGACCCGCTCTGTAGAGTTAATCCACCAAATACACTAAATAATAATGAAATACAAATTCATACAAAATAATCGAACACAAAACGAAATCTGAATTATATAACTTTTGCGCATGAATTGATAATTAAACTTTGCATGCATGCAACTGACTTGTGTGCGTCGATTAAATTTATTTTTATGTAAAAGCACAAAAAAAAAAGAAAATGTTCCTGCATTTCAACAGTCACTGTTGGCTGTACGGGTGTGAGAAAATGATTTACATC
The DNA here is from genome assembly GCA_035044805.1 of Leucophenga maculata. Classification (NCBI taxonomy): domain Eukaryota; kingdom Metazoa; phylum Arthropoda; class Insecta; order Diptera; family Drosophilidae; genus Leucophenga; species Leucophenga maculata. The sequence goes on from JAWNNP010001209.1 coordinate 52,011, forward strand.
GGTGACGTTAGCCGTGGCCATTTGGGCCATTTTGGGGGCCTTTGTACGGCGTTGGAATTTTTATTTCACCATTTTGGCGTGTGACGGATTTTCAAATTATTTGTTTTGACTCTCGCCCATTTTTCTTTTTCTGTACAGTTTTTTAATATTGTTTTGCATATTTGACAATGGTAGAGCGCAGCACGGGAAAAAAGTTTCGAAAAAATTCTCCATCCAACGACAAATTTATGATAATTTTCGACTAAAAATGCAGAATGACATTAGTACATCGTCCATTATTGCCGTGGAACATGCTCTTTTGTTGTTGAAACGAGACATTCTGCTGCAGTAGGAGTTGGGCGCTGGCACCGCCTGCTCTTCATCCGGATATTCTTTGTGTTGTCCTTTGTTGTGGCGATTTTTATTCCTCTTGTTGTTGGTATTTTTTTTATTTGTTAAGAAAAAAAAAAAAAAACAACAAAATGGCCGCCAGCATATTGTAAATTATATTTAATTAACGTTGCATTTTTCATTTTCATTTTTAGTTCGCTGAATTACGCCGAATGGGACGACGGGAATGGGAATGAGTACGGACGAACGAGCAAATTTCATTTACGTGAAAATTCAATTGCATTTTTAATTACTTTTTTTCTTCGGCTTTCAGTGCGCCACCGACTACAAAATTTATTGTAACTGCTCCGTTTATGCTAATCGGGCTCTGCTGTTTTTCGTTGATGGTAAGCCTTTTTTTCCATATTTGGTTTTTGGGATACCACGATACGATATAAGTTTGATTTGAATAATGAACGGCGAGAAGTTGTGACATATTTAGACTCTGCACGGAAATGAATATGTTCGATGTTTGTTTTTTTTTGTTAAAAGAGTCGCCTAATGAACATTTAAGAAAGTTCTTGACTGTTGGCATAATATGAAACTTAGTTATTGTTCTGTTCTTGTTTCGTATGAATTATCCTAGAAATGAAGTATTTGTTTAATAATGTCAAAGGTTTTTTTGCACAAAATTACGAGAATATGTTTCCATTAGTTTGGCTTAGTCAAGCTGCTGGAAGTTAGGTTCCTGAAATTGATATAGTTTACATCAATGGAATTTGTTTGCAAAATATTAAAAATTGCTAAGTGGGAAATTTTTTTTGAGATTAGTTTAAGATATATCATTTTTATGGGTACGAGGTCTACCCAGCCAATGATCCAAGCGCTGGTAAAACCGGAGGAGGAGCTACAACCCTGGTCAATTTCTGTCTTGTGCACTTCCCATTGAAAGCTCTAACCACTGCAAAGGTACAACTTGCATCAGCAGTCATCCAAACGGTGCTATGAACCATCAACTTTGGAGCGATTTAGTGCACCCCGAGGTTTCTATGGTCTACCGTTGAGTATGAACGTGCTAGCAACAAAAGGACCTACGCGGTACCCTTACGTTAGTAGAGGCAAGCAAAGTTGTATCGATTTTGCTCTGACGATTGGCAGCCTGGGAATCCATGTGAATATAAGGGCCGTCGTAGAGTTCAGCTCCGACCATTTGCCGCTGATAATTACGCTTGACGCAGCCGCCAAGACGTATCCAAAGACACAGCGTCTAATAACCAGGTGTACCAATTTGGAAGTGTTGAGATCAACTCTGCGAAAGACATAGAGGATGCAATTGATTTGTTTGCCGTCAAAAACAAGTCGGCAGCAACTATAACTGTTTGCAAGCCGCCCCGGAAGACAGGAGTAGCAGGAATCCCGATCATTTATTAGATTCTAGCTGGATTAAACAACTTGGAATAGAGTTCAGGGTAAGCTCCGACGTGCACTGGCGTATGACAAAACTGCTCGGTTCGATGATAGGTTGGCCAACATTGGCACAGACAAGAACGCGACGCACTCGAGGTGTATGAGAAAGGCGCCACTGGCACATAACAACGGCTCATGATGTAGGACCGATTTATAGCAAGCGGAAGTATTTGCTGGACACCTTGCCGACCGCTTCCAGCCGCTTGAGCTTGCTAGTCCGCAGCAAATTAACGAGAGTTATGAGAGGCTTAGCCAACCGCTCCAAATGGACTTGCCCATCATGCCCATCATCTTCGTCCTTAGCGAGATAGCAGTAGCAGTTGGTCGTCAGAGCCTCAACTGTTGTAACTCCCCATTAAATGCACTGCCTAGTCTTGCGGTTGAGGTTGCAATGCTTTTCTGCTCAGTGTACGCTCGGTATAATTACTATGATTCACAAACCGGGCAAGCCGGAAAGAGACCTTGCGTCCTACCGGCCGATCAGTCTCCTTCCTTTCGTTTGAGAGACTGATTGCCGCCAAGATTGTTAGGATTGTGGATTCTCGGAGAACTATTTCTTAGCACCAGTTCGCTTTCCGAGCTGGCCACGGAACTGTCGAACAGCTACATCGGAATGTCGAGCAAATATTGGTCGCATTCGACAGAAAGGAGTATTACAATGCCCTCTTCTTGGATATTAGGGAGGCGTTCGACCGTATTTGGAAAACTGGCGTACTAACCAAAATTAAGAATACATTGATTTCGGGCTACTGAGATGGTACGTGGAGGGAAGGCAGTTTATTCACAGATGATGTCTTCGTCACATACAGGTCATCTTGTGAATACGATGCAGCCCGCGAAGCATACTGCCTCTTGCTATATACAACCAAATCATAGCAACGATTTGGAGGTATGGGTAGCAAATCTGGGGGATAACCTACGCGGCCAGATCATAAGGCTTATCACTGGGTGTGAGTGGTACATCCGCAACCGTATTCTCCATAGAGACCTGAAATTGGCTACGGGTTTCGACCAAATAAATCACCACTCTAGTAGGTAGAACAATAGACTAGAGCGCCACTGGAACAGTCTAGCAGATGATCTAGCGAGAACACAACCACAGCGAAGGCTTAACAGACGACAACCGAGAGATCTAATGCTCATCTCTCATGGCAAGTTTAGTTTGTTGAGCTTAATGACAAGTCTAAGGGCACATAGTTACGCGTAAAGCGGATAGGAACATTTAACAATAAAGATTGAAGAATAACGACAGAGGGCATTGATCGCAAGATTAAGAAGTTTTAATCCATTCAGTAAAAATAAAAGCATAAGGTACAGAGAAAAAATAAAAAACAACAACCAACAAATGCAGAGAAAGAAATTCGAAATATGAAACAAAAAGTGTTGTCCATTGTTGCTGTTTATCCCTTTCCATTTCCTTCTTTTCTGTATGTGTTATATGGGATGAGAGAGAAAAGAGAGAGAGAGAGAGAAAGAAAAAGATATAGAGAGAGGGAGAGGGCGAAGTAGAATATACAATAAAACACATGTTCGTAAGAGATAGAGAGTGAAGAATACAAGGTTCGTATTTTTAATAGCCTTTTGTGGTTATTTCCTTTATGTCTGATACTTCCTTTCCTTTGCTTTCTCCCTTTCATTTAAAGATTTTTCACTAACAGATTCCATACTTACGCGTAGTATCGATGCTTTATGCTTATATGCAGCTAAAAAATCGATGCATTTCAAAATTTTATTATTAGTTTTATTTAAAATAAGTATCGATGCATCTGTAGATCATCAGATCTAGGAATGGGTTCGAAAAACTTCTCAATTTACTGCTTAAGTGTTTCAAAAACGCTGTGTTTTTCCAAGAGGTAGAATACTTCACTCTTGTGTTAACGGCTTTGAAATACCCTGCCACATAAGTAGGCTATACATACATTAAAGAACAAATAGCTATGTAGTGGACATTGTGGGCATGGCACCTTCAACATTTCGGTACTTTTCCTGCGCCCTGAAGTTTCCAGCTCTTATATCTAATAACTTAGTTTACGCATGACCCTACATATTCTTCCGTAATAGCTAGTCAAAGCTCACTTTAAATTACAACAGATTTGAGACCATGTAAGGCTTAAACCGCCTAAGCAAACCTCATCACCTTTTCCTCCCCTTGGCAACTACACTGTTCTCATAGCATTCTCCAAAATGCAACAAATTATCTAACTGATCTTCAAATATGAACATGACATGCAAGAATCGGTCTTAATTATGAGCTTCTCAGTTTGGCCACACCCCAGTAGAACTGCGTTCGCTGGAGAGTCATTAAAATATGCACTTGATATTTCTTTGTAAACGAAAAAAAAAAAAAAAATGGAAAATAAAAATTAATAAAACTCGAAATTAACCAGTAGCCGAGCAGAGTATAGGAGAGGGGAAAGGCGCAGACACTTCGTATGCGAGAAAGCAAGGCGCATGTGCAGCGACGCAGAAAGCATTCCATGTGCGTGTCGCAAGGGCTCCAAAAACTGTTGGGCAAAGAAGGCAATGAAGACGTCGCTGAGGAAGATGGTACTGAAGACGGCATACTAAGCTCAGCGCAGAGACGGAGCTGAATTTACTTGGCCGAATTGCTTGGATTGTTGCTCCTCCTCTTCTGGGTCGAAATGCGTTTGATGCGTTGTTGCTTTATCTTTTTCGATGGTGCATATTCGTCATTTTTTTTCGTTTCGTTTTTTGTTTCTGCTCGCTGCTGCTGTAAGAAGTTCCCCTAGCTGGCTGGGCTCAATTTTTGCTGCTGTTCACTGCTGTTGATGGTAATGGTGATGGTGATGATGATGATGATGATGGCGTGTTTGTTGTAATTTGCACGCGCGGGCTTTGGCCTAAGCCTCACTCAAAAAAGCCTTGAGTACGGTCAGTGACCGCAGCGAAAAAACTCAGCTGTATGTAAAAATCAGCATTTCTGAAAACTTCTTCTTGCCTGGCTTTTGTTTTTTCGTAGATTTTTGTTAATAAGCCAAAACCATTTTTGCGGCGCAGTCCGGCGCAGACAAATGTTGCAGAAAAAAGCAGAAACCGGTCGGCAAAAACTATTTTTAGTTTGTTCTACGGAAAAGTTTATTGACAGCTTATAGCTAAAAATATTTCGTATATTTTTATACATCATTTTTTTTCATTTTTTTTTTTTTCTTTTTTTCGCGCATTACCACGCCGCGCATGCCCATCGAACATAGTCGTAGGAACATGTTGCTGCATTCTAATTGCAACAAAAATGCAAATGATGTGCGGCAAATGGCAACAAACAAACGAAAGCCGACAGAGGGATACACATAGAAGGGAAATGAGATGGTAGGGCTACACTAAGAAGGTAAGCTAACTATTGAACGAAACTAAAAAATTGACATTTCCTATTGTCAATCAAAGCTTAAATAATAATAAATAGAAAGAAGTTTGCAGTTGAGTGTGCTCGACTACAAAATAACCTGCAAGCGGTCTCTAAATGGGGGATTTATTTCCATGCGAGTAATCAACGCAACGTTTCAAAGTAAACAGAATATGAGACTTAGTCCATTGGAAATATTAATTACTGTAAAAAACGACATTTGCTCCATTGGATGCCGAGTTATTTCTTCTAAAGAAAAGGTCCGAGGGAAATAGTTTTGCAGAAAGTTTTTTTTAAAAAGTATTCTTCCACGTGTGCCAATCTCCATCTTCTCTCTATCTACTTATGGTTTGTTGGGAGGAGATTACTGTGTTTGAGAACTATTTGGATTTGGAGCGGTAGGTTTCTGGGTTTGTATATGCATTTTATTTTGTCTTTTAATATTATACTATATCGTAAATTAAGATGTTTGGTGTCTGAGGAAACATATTAGAGAGAGACTTTCCATGGGCACGTTCAGAAAGTCTTCAATTGGAGATGTCTTGCTATCATATGGTCTTTCAAGATAACTTTTCGGGCTATATGAGAGTGAAAATATCGCAACGTTGGTGCAGAAATGCTCCGGGAAACCTTTTCGTCTTCTTAAGATGTATGTAAGCCGTGAAGACATATCTCTCGCTTCGACCAGTGACAAATATTTACATTACGAAAAAATCTGGTAAAGTCACGCACCACCTATTTGTAGACCATAAAGCCGCTTTGGACTCGCCGATACGGACGAAGTTTTTTGACGCCCTGTCTGCCGGCAAAGATCGTTGAACTTTGCATGATGACGCTAGCGTACACGAATCGTAGTCAGGGTAGAAAAGAACCTCTCCGAACCCTTTGATTCTAAGCGCGGTTGTTGCACAGCCGAGCGATTTTTCAATCTGCTGATGGAATACATCTTACGGCACAGCCGCTAACAGATGAAGGAACTGGAGCACTAAATACTTCGAATTGCTAGGGAAATCAAGCGATAGAAATATATGCTCAATTCAAAACCAAAACATCGCCAATAAGTTCACCTGAGATCAAATCTAAACTGGTATTCGAGTGCATAGGTAAATTAAACAGGAACATTCAACTAGATTACTCTACACTGGGTCCCCATCATGAGGAGCAGCATCTGTCATGGACCCAGAACTATTCTGTGGACTCGGACCAGGTACAATGAGAATCCTAGTAAGACAAAGTAAAAAATTGTTAGACCCTTACAATAAGAAGAGATCGGAAATCTTCAATGGTATTAAAAGGAAGGGTTTCGGGCTTTCTGACTGAACATTGCAAACTTAGAAGACACTTATGTAAATTTGGAATCGATGAAACTTCGGAGCATATCTTGGGAGATTGTCCAGCTTTGACCCTAACCAGGCACAAGTATCAATTATTCAGTGACAGGAAGAGCGGTGCATACACTTAATTCTAAAAACTTCTTGGTCTTTTTCAAGGCAGCAGGGCTGGATTAAGTGTTGTTGGTTAAACATACGGTCAGGGCAGAATAGACCTACAAACGCCGCAGTGCCTACTACCTAATAATAATGCGCCAGAGCCCGTGCATACAGAACATGGCGTGTCGATCTTCCAAAAAGGACATGAAGCTGCTTACGTGCGCAAATGAAATATATATTATCGGTACGCAGGATCGGAGAGGAAAGGCAATCTCAAAGATCGAAAACCAGTCTCGGCTCTTAGTTCCAGCGGGGAATTAGAAGAAGTCGAAGTACTTGGTATCTTCTCGCACGCCGTCATCGCGTTTTCTGCTGTCTGTGACGTTGTAGAATTTTAACTTTAATGTTGTAAAAAACTTCGTCTATGTTGGATCAAAAATTAACAACAACAACGTCAGTCTGGATATCAGGCGAAGAATCTGGCTTGCAAATAGTTGTTATTTTGGGCTGAGCAAGCAAATTATATCAGACGGTCTCTCTTCCCGTTTCCATGGACCGTGATTAAATCAGACGAAACAGCGTTGAAATATTTGGAAGAAATATTCCGCGCAGGATTGAATGCCTCATTAGAGTCGGCGACGTGTTAAGGTTCCGTAAGAACCGAGAGTTTGTGGATGCTTTCCTTAATACAATTTCTTAGCTTAATGAGCGAATAAGAATAGTTGTACCCGGTTCTGCTTTGAAGGTAAGATGTTGTGCTGCTCTAGATGAATAGTTAGGCGGAATTTAAGGCAGGTTTTTAGCTTATAGTACTCTTAGTAAATCGGCGACTTAAGCGGACGTGACATTGCTTCCGTCATATTCCACTAAATATTGGAATTTTTTTTTTTGTTAAGAACCATAGCTCGCCTTACTCACATACATATACACAAATTCAATGTATTGTCTAGAACATGGTCGTGCCAATATTTCGGAGCGTAATATACCAAATCAATACTGTGCTGAACATAGACAGCTGGCTTTGCTGTCCATGTTTTGCTGTAAAGGTTATGACTTAGGGCTGTTCAAGTATTACGTAAGCAGATATATTACAATTATTTACAATTAAAAATTTTTACAAATATTTAAATTGCTCTCCATCATCCAAAACCAAGTCATCAACTGTTTGTATTACTTTTACTGATGGTGGAAGAAACCTGTTGTCTAGTAATATAAGTTTCTACATTTTACAATTTGAAGCAAGTATTGGCTTTCACGCACATGTTCTGAATACAATTTATTGTCTATAAAAATCAGGAAGATCTTGTTCGCCCGGCCCAACATACTTATTTTGCAGTAACATGATAGCCATTAATTTCCATTGAATTCCATAGCTCAGCTAACACATATCCTGCCAACTCGAAATTGTGTCTTTCTAAATGTTCATCAATTGCAAAACCAAGTTCATCCAAATGAGACTCAAAATGGTCAAAATTTCAAACCAGCCAGTTCACGATCGAGAGGAGTCATTCTGCTCTATACTCTGATCATGTCGCTTAAGGTGTTGTATAGCAAACCCTATAACTTTTTGATTTTCATCTGACCGTCCATGAACCGTCATTATTACCACTGGTTTGACCAATCATGGTCAGTTGGTCAGTTTTAGCTAACGCTTGAAACTCTTCAAATTCGAGAAATGTCTCGAAGTTCTGAGCATGAGTATAAGCAGTAGATGAAACTTGCTTTCCACTTTGAATTGCGATATATGTTGGTCGAGAATATTCAACTGGAAGTGATTTTGATATCAGTATAAACAGATGGTATTGACTTATGCCGCTCGGCGATTAGCCAGTCGTGATCAGCCAATTTGATTCTATATTCCATGTGCATTAGAAGAGGTGCTTGCTTATTTGCTGCAGTTTACCAAAAAGGGAGCTTCATCATCTTGAGATATGAAAAATACTTCATCTGGTTCAAGTATGAATGCTATGTTCTCCAAATAATGGATTGGTGTTTCAGTAAAACTTATATCTAAGTGACATTTGCGGTGATCAGTCTGAGCGCGAGTGAGCTGAACAAGAACTGTCGGTACATGTCTTCGTTCCTCTGCAGAATTAGATTTTCTAAAAATCAAACAAAGATGTGTCCCACTTCGACTATTGTTAAATCCTATTTTACGAAGCGATTTTGCACTGCGTATTGATTCTTTTCGTCTTCTATCACCTGCTGCATTATCGTCAAATCGTCAATCGTACTGTCGTACCCAAGCGAAATAGATCGACGGAAGAAATTAGGACAAGTGAATAGCGCGCAGTATGTCCCTACTCAGATCTAAGGTAGTACCTAAATTTATTCATTATTTTTGGGAATCTCTGATAATTCATTTCATTTCAAGCATAGACAATGTATGGGTTGCAATATGCGTAACATGTAAATAACTACTGCTGACGTAATCACCAGCTAGACTCCCCGCACAATGTCATCAAAAATAAGCACAGCCTTCTGTAGTGCTTACGAAATACTTGAACAGGTCATAAGTTATTACTAAGCGCAATGAGACTATGCCATTGATAAGCACTTGTACTACCCTCATAAAGCTCTCATTCGAAGTTTGCTTCCAGTTCTTTTGAAGAGCGTTGTAAAATAGAAAGTCTTACCACGTAAGGGAAACTTTCCATCGAACAAACTGACGGATGAGCAGCCAAAGATAGATGGACTCATCTCGTCGTACTGATCACTACGGATCACCGATGGAATTTTAAACATCCCAATATACCCACCTTCTACAATGTTACAAACAAATATTTTTAAGTATTCCTATATGTTGTATCAAAAATATGAACTTTACTTCCAGCTTATAACAAAAGTCAGCTTCATATCGGTGTTATTATTAATTATTTATTTTTAATTGTTGATGTAATCGGCTAAAAGGCATTAAAAAAATACATAAACAATTTGTAAAACTGCTTGAATTAAATTAATTAGCAGTCTTCCACACTTTCGCTACTCGTTTACACATCATTATTCAAAGCACGTCCTTTCCTTAATTCTTATAACGAAAGATCTCAATTTCAGTATATTTGCACTTGCGGAAATTGTAATTTATGCATTCGAAGCGATCTTTCCTCAACTCAGCATCGTCATAGATATGAATGCCTCGACTGCTCAACATAACAAACCCATTATTGAACATTATTTTTGGTTGGTCCAACTCTTCGCAGTATATCACATTTAAGGTGACCTTATATTCTTTTATATCGTTGCATAATTTGTTCAAAACATTTTTTTGCTTACTGCCAGCTTTTGTAGCTTTCTTTGTCCTGAGCGAAATGTACTTCAGTTTTGGACACTTGAAGTAAATTGTTTCAATAAAATCCACCAAGTGTTCCAGTTCATTGTCAGTCTGCGTCAAGGGCTCCTCGATGATCATCTCTTTCACGTTTGCGCATACGTCTTCGGTCAGGATATTTCCATAGGAATGGTTTGTGCTATTCTCCTTTATAATGATAACACCCTGTGCTACCGCTTCGTTCACATTATCTTCGAGGTTTGTCTGTAATTGTGTGGCGCGAAGTTGGTAGTCCTCATAACGTTTGCGCACCCTGCCATCCAGTGACATTAAATCGTCAAGATCATATGATGCAATGATCTCATTGACTTGGCCAAAGAGATCGGTGGCCTCATACATAGCACCAGCTTCATCTTGCTCTATTGCTTGTTGCACCAAAATTTTGATAGTTTCTATTTTTTCCATTTTGAGTATAGAAAATTAACAGATTGAAATTTAGAATGATAATAGTCAGTTGAACTCTATATTCTAAGCGCACTAAGTTTTGATTTGATTTGTCAGATTATTATATGACTCACATTAAAATAACTCACGTTAAAATAACTAATATATGGTCACTAGAAGGTACCGCTCACATACAAAAATAAAAAAATTTAAAGCAATTTAACACTTTTTAATCACACATAGTGTAAAATAGTATTACCAGCTTATATGAAAGTTGGTAACGCATTAAAGGAGGCAAGGTAGAATGTTTTAGTATAGAATATATATTCCTGATCAACTCAAATCTATCTGCCTTTGCAATAAATTAAAGTAGTACGTACTAGTTAAAATAAAAGTCAAATGGTTATGTTATGCATCTCCAAACAACTAGTCATCAATTCATGTGTGACTTTTTTAAAAACAAAATCAATCCAAATACATTTTAATTCAACACAAAATGCGCAAAGATCGAAAATGAAGAATTAGAGAAATTATTCAATGACGATTCATGTCAAACACAATTAAAAAGGAGCGAATTCATGGGAAGTTGCAATACAAAATGATGTTGAGAGGTTGAAGCTTAGAAGCAGTCCGATGCTCGGATTGACTCCAAACCGAAGTCGTTCTTTCGATTCGGAAACGGTTTATTGATGGGAAATCTATTATAAACACAGCAGAAGTTTATATTGCGAGAAAAGTTGCTCACTGCCATCCATTTGGAATGACCAACAATAATTATTTTGCAATAGGTTCAAGCAGCTCACAAACGTCTGGTAAGCCACGTATCTCCTGGGAAGCCTCTGAACAGCCGATAGCAGGTGAGAAGGCGAAAATCATCTCCTTAATCATAGGTTGGTGCGATGGGCTAGGGACTCGCCACCGTAAAAAATATCACTGCAATGAAAACTAAAAGAAAGCAAGAAAGGATATAAGGCCCACGATTAAAGGATATGCGCTTGGAATATTCGTATCGTTAATAGGGATGGTGCATATATCCAGCTGTTTGATGTCCTTGAAAGATACAAAGCTGACATCACTGCAATCCAGAAAAAACGATGGATAGGACAAGGCGGTTTCGTGGTAAGTAGGAAACTACATAGCCTCGTCTGTAGATTTACACCTGTTGACAAGCGCCTTGCCACGTTACGCATCAAGACCGAAGCCTTAGACACACTCTCCCAACTGTTCTGCGATATATGTGAGCAGTGGAAACATAGCACCCACTCCATGGACAGGGGTGCCAAGGTTATAGAAATCCTGTGACTAATTCTTGGTACGACAAGTGTGGCAATGCTGCAGCGCATTTTCAGACGCAAGAAAAAAGGAGCAAGACAAGTATAAGTTTGAGGATGTTGTGAGGTTAGTGACAGAAATGAAGCTCGAAAATGTTATCAAAGGGTTAAGCGTCTGATCGATGGTTTTAAGCCCGGAGTTACTTTCTGTAAGACGAAAATGGAAATCTGTTTACAGATGCTCAGGCATCACTGAGATTATGGAGGAGTCTTTTTTCTAACATACTAGTAGGCGATGAAGCGCACAATTCCGTCGCTAGAGAAAAGACACTGGAACCACCAGTTAATTGTAGAGCCACCGCACTATAACGTGGTTGATTCGGTTATTAAAAAGCTGAAAAATAATAAAGCGGCAAGCTCTGATGGGCTGCCAGCTGAATTATTCAAAACCGGCGGCATAGAGCTAACAATTTTTATTGAAGATATGGTCCGATGAACGCATACACAATGATTGGAGTCTCAGTAGTCTCTGTCCTATTCTTAGGAAAGAAGACCTTGCTGTTTGCGTCAACTACCGGGAAATAAATTTTCTTTCCATCGGATATAAGATTTTGTTGCGCGTATTGTGTAATAAGCTGAAGCCCTATACGGATTCACTAATACTTCAGTGAGGATCTTCTGATGGAATACATCCTACGCCAGTGCCCGCATATACATATTATGTGAGGCTGGCTCTTTTAAAAGAAAGTGATGCTGCTCCTGTACGTGGATGATCTGCAAGACTCTGATACTCCCAGTCCACAGTACCGGGATCGTGATTGAGAGAGATAAAACAGTAGATCGCATAAAATTTCAAATGCTGCATTGGGCTGGTCACCTCATTCGAATGGATGAAAGAGCTCCAGCAAGCATGGTATACATGGGAGCCCCAGGCAGCAGGCATTTTCACGCCATAAAGTTTTGCCAATTCTTTGAAAGAGTCCCAACTTTTCTTGAACTACTTTTCTAAAAATTGATCCTATCATTAAAATGTAATTCTGTTGAGCAACCTCTACAAGATATGAAGCTTGTGAAACATCACTTGTCGCCTCCACACGGATAGCTTTTGTTGCAAAACAAACCAATACACAAGCATATCCTTTTGTAATTTTACACCGCCACTCTAAACAATCTCACCGTGAGATAGACTCAAGAATGGGAAACATCTTTTTTTAGAGTTTGAAAATATAACCGTTATATATGCAATAACTTTCAAAGCTCGAGAAATCGATCAGATCTCTACTCTCTAGAATTATCTCATGCGAAGATGGCCACTGAACTGTAGGTATACAAGGGGCACTATTTATATTTCGGGAATAGTAAATAAGAACAGAAATTTTTAAATGAAATCGGTTTCATTGTTTTTCATAAATAATCTCCATGATTGCATTCGCTCATATCAAATTTTGAAGCATTTTTCCACTCCGTTCATCAACAGCATCTTCGGGCGTAGCAAACGTTAACCATCCAGTTTATTTTTGATGTTTGGGATTAAAACGAAATTATTGGGTGACAAATCAGGGCTATGCTGCGGATGACCCATCAATTCGACATTTTGAGTGCACAGAAACTCTCTGGTGTGAGCCGATGTGTGAGAGCTTGCATTGTTTTGGTGGAGAATGATTCGCCTTCGGCGGTTAGTTTTGCGAATTTCTCCATGTACCATTTTGATTTTACCGTCCTAAGTTGTTCAAGCGGAACTGTGGAAACATGACCCATTCAACCGAAGAAACTGGCGACCATTTGCTTCGCAGTGCTTCGTGCGCAAACAACTTATATTGGATTTTAGCTCGTCTTGGAACACCCACATGGTCGATTGCTGTTTTATGTCCGGCTCATACGCATATATCCATGATTCGTCACCTGTGACGATCTTATTAACGTCTTTTGAAGCACCGCGCTCTTATTTTTCCAGCATTTCTCTACGATTGTCGAATTATGCGGAATCCAATGCAAGCAAATCTTTTTTATGGCATGTTCATGGAAAATCTTGTGCAAAATCTAATATACGCTGGCAATGCCCCCAGCCCCCTTGAAAACACCATTGGAGTCGGCACAATTTATCTGACTTTCACACTTCGTCTCCAATGATCTCCATACTCGAAGGATTTATGTTTTTTACTACTACTAAGGACTCTAAATTCATTGAAGATCTAAAGTTTTCCAAGTGGAAATTATAGGATATAATTCCTTGTTCACTTCGTTACAAGATTTGTGCAAAACTGCTAAGGCACTGTAGACAAACTCACATTAAAATGTGTAAAGGGTATTAAAATGAAGGCAGATACATATTTTGTCCAAATGCGTTATGCAATTTTTATTTTATGAGACAGCAGCGAAGATATTAGCAAGGGAATACAAGAAGATACGCATATCGTTTACATTTTGTTTTTTTTTTATTTTTAATATATGTACTTTTTTTTTGTTTATATTTTTATTTTTATTTAAACGTGCATAAAAGTTCATTGTCTACGTCAGCGGACGCCAGCCAAACAAACAAATGAAACAAACGAATGAACGAACGAACGAATCAAATCGAATGAATGCACTTCCTTTTTTGTGCCTTTGAAAATTTCCCAAGAAATTCAAACGCGGAGAACAATTTGACAAAAGCTCGAGACAAAAACAAAGCTGAAGAAGAAGACGAAGATGTGGTGGAAAAAGAATAGACGGACAGCTGCAACAAAAACCAACACAGAGAAGAAAGGAAAAAAAAAATGAAGCAGACAAACGACAGGCATAAATCTGACAACACCGCCACTTCACTTTACTTCACCACTTTGCACCCCACTACCGTCATCATCTTCGCAGCCCATACGATACCATCCGATGCAATCTTGCCCTTAACCTCAGCGCACAATGATCTTCTGCAGCGTTTCTCTAACTCAATCGGCAATCTCTGACCGGGCCGACCGAGCGCGGCTGATGGACGCTGGCATTTTTAAATGAGTTTCGCTTCCACTGCATCTCGCTTTTTATCAGAGCTTCTTTCTCTCTCGGCGTTTTTGTTTTTTTGTTTTTGTTTTAGTGCGTTTTTGTGTAACGCGCTCGAATTACAGCTGCGCGCTTGCGCAACTTCAAAAGCAAGTTCAAAGGCACTTGCCTACGAGGATAACCTCAAATGTTTTTAAAATCCTAAAGGACACTGCGATGTCTGTCGGATAGGTTGGGACAACTTTATCTAAAAAACATGAGGGAAGATGGAAAAAAATTAAACAAATCATCATCAAAATCTCCATCATTGTTTCTAAAAGAAACCATCATTAGATATTCACTTCAAATTACAATCCATCAAGTACAGCATCAGTAAAAGAGCCGTTACCCCTCTAAATAGCCAACATGCGCAAAAACTTTGAATCTTCTGAATTCTACCGATACCCTTTACATATGTATTAAATCGCATCGTTCTTACACTATGAAAGGTCTCCTTTCCGCTTATAAATGCCCAGTCATTCTCTCGGCTTTCAAGGTTTATAGCCTATCTGGAGGTATCTGCTCCACTCTGTACCCAGTTCTTCAGAGCCTCCAGGTCGTCCAAATTCGGGGCGGTGCTACGGAGACCATCAACGTTCTTTTTGCTGAACTTACTAGCAGTTTGTGCTGAAGACTTTGGCCGCTCAACTGAGCTTTTGTGTGTTTCTTTAGGTCCAACTCCTTTGGAAGTGTCGCTTTCCTCTTTAATGGTGCTAAGGGGTCCATTGCTTTTTATTGTTTATCGCCTCGGCAAATCATTCTTTTGAATAGTGTCAGCAAGTTTGGTGGATGTAGTGTCATGCACAATTTTATTTTTTTAAACTTACATCCATTTTTGTTTCCTCGAGTATAAGGATGTTGAGGCTCATCTTGTTATAAATCCCTATAATACGACAAGCTGTTTGTTACTTTCCCCGGAGACCTGGTAATGACGCAGGGCCGTTACATTACAAACAGAATCGTAGTCCCCTGCTGCAAATCAGAACGCAATGAACATGGGACGCATAACTGGGTTTGGAAGAGTCATAAGAAATATAAGACGTATGTAGTGAATATGATAAGAGAGAGAGAGAGGGGTAAGACGATACGAAATACAATGAGGAAAGAGTCTTGTCAGAGCTGCGAATATGCACCCTGGCTACTGCTACGGTCTCCCTATTCGCTAAAGCTTATTCAAGAGTTAAACACCTCCTGAGTTTGATTTGTAGTGCGTCTTGGTAGCTCGGAAGTTTATATCGAAGCCTCAGTAGACAACATTAACTCATTACTTGTTGCCGCTGTTAAAAACTCAATCCCACTAATGAAATCGACGCCCTCAAGACATAACATCCCGTTACTTACAGTAAAATAGAGCGTTTAGTCTCTGAAAAAAGATGATTAAGGCTATAATTTCAGATAGCTAGATCTCCCGAATCTAAGCAAAGCCTCAAAGAAAGAGTTCTTAAGTTGGTAGAAAGTCTATCCAAAAAACAATACATCAAAAGTCTACCTGCAGTTCGTGCAAAAGCCTCCCTAAGGAGAGCTCAGAAATCCATTAAGCCCCCGAACGATTCAGAATCACAATAAGAGACCTTTCTGGATATTGGGCTCGTAGTGAAGAAGCGAAAGCGAATGTCATTGCAAAATAACCTTCAAATAGTGTTTAAGTCTAATGTACCCTCATATTGGTCCTTTGAGTAATGCCTCCAAATATTTATCTTTAAACTTTTACCTTGGCTTGACTGTTGCAAATAACTTGGTCCATATTTGTTGCTTGCTAAAGCCTTGAACGCCAAACACATGCAGTGGATACTCTTTGAGACTTGCTGTCTTCTCGTACTCCGTCATCGCGTCTTAGACGGTAAGTGAGATCTCTCCGCATTTGGCGGTTGACGGCCATTTAAGTAAGTAAGTGCATTCTCTTCGTTAAAACATCCGCGAAGCAGCCAAACGTTTTGGCTTCTTTACAACCTGAGATATTTTTACTGGTGAAATAAGAGCGAAGTCTACTCCCGTGAACGTGACAAAGCTGCTTGGAGACTTTTGTCTTTTGAACTAATAAAACAGTTGATGACTGAACGATTTGCGCATTTTGATTATCTGCTGAATCAAGAAATAATAAATGGATTTAATAATTGTGGAGCATCGAGGTGCATTAAGCAGGACCCGTATAGAGACATCCCATAAATGATACATTAAACGTCTGGTGCAGAGCGGAAATTAAAAACAAGTAAGGAAATTTCAGTCGGGCGTAACCGTCTGTAAGAGGCCCTGTACCAGTTCTGGTCGCCTAACAAACACATTAAATGTTTCCCGAGCTTATGACCAAACACATGACCACTTCTCACTGCGCGAATATGAATGAAAAGAAAAGGGGGGTCGTTCAAATTCAATTGCTTATAAAATCGTCATTTATTATCCGATTTTGATGAACTTTTTTGATTTGGGCTTAGAAGGACGTTAACTTTATACTAGTGTACTCACTAGTATAAAGTGTACTGTGCCGAAGAAATTTTTACTCTAAGGGGTGATTTTATGGGGATGGGCAAAATTTTAAAATAAACTTGTGAAATTCCGGAGCAGTCCTAGTCGAATGCAAAAAACACGAAGTCTCTATCTATTACCGTTTCCGAGATCCTTTCGTTCATACAGACTGACGGACGGACGGACAGACGGACATGGCTATATCGACTCCTCTATCACTCCTGACCATAATGGGGGTAACTTTGGGGGGTCTCCGACAATTAGTTCTTCCTGTTACATACATTTGCACAAAACCAATAGGCTCTTGTACCTTCGGTACAGGGCCTAAAAATGCAGGGGCGCTTGACAATCATTGTTCGTCACTCTCCGATGGAGCTGAAACTCTATGGAAGGAAGACTTAAAACAAATCACCATAAAACATATCATCTCAGTAAAGGTCAGATCCATTAGCTGAAATTCAAATAATATCCTGAATATGATTACAAGCCTTCTCCTAGAAGGCATCGTTATTTCAGGTGATACTGTTTAACGCAATATTAGGTATCGGCCAGCTTCCCACACAAAGGTAAACCGTAAAGCTTTATCGCATATTATAGACCAACAAACTTGCTTCCAACTTTCTCCCAAATATTTAAATGAGTACTTTTGAGTAAATTGTAAAATGTACAACGAGTTCGGGGAACGACACTGAACCAACAGTTTGGCTCAACATGGCACGTTAAAGGAACTTCTTAATGCAATTGAGACCAATCAATATTTCTCCGCAGTTTGCCTGGATATTAAGTCAGCCTTCTACCGGTGGGTACTCCACACGCTCTTAGGAAAGTAAAATCTACTGCCTAAAAGCTGCTTGTCTGCACTTTTTCTATCAGAGTTAGGACGGTACAATCAGGACACGGTACAAAGCAGGACAGAATTGGTCTAGCTCAAGGAATACCTTTGCACCATTGTTATACCCAGTTTCCTCCGTGGAAATGCCAGACAACAGTGTTTCCAAAGCAATTATGACAACACATGCATCTTGGTCAACATCGGATCACCCACAGTAACTGAGGAGACTAAGAACTCAACAGGTAACAATTTCAAATCATCAGCCAATTAGGAGTATATCATTAGGTACGATGGCTATCCATTCATCGGAAAACTCGAAGTACATAGCTGGTCGAAGTTTCTGTTACGTCCGACACGTTTCCCTCTGATATTTAAGTTTTTACAAATAAAGTTAACCTTTAGCTCTCGTGGGAAAAGTTTAAACACTGTCAGAAATAGGCTCTTGTCGATTGTTTCAACAAATATATTTATTATTCAATAATTATATAAATTTGTGGAAGGTGCTGCGATAGCATATATATTTAAAAACAAATTGATATTAATATATATGAATCGCAAAGGGTTAACGATGAAAGTTAAGTCCATCGATTTAATCAAATAATTGAGAAACTTAATGTGCTTATAAAATCAAAACAAATTCAATGGGTACTACCCTCGTAGGGTGCGCAGCAGCAAGTAATCTGTTTAAGCGACGACAGCAGTTGAAGCCATTACTGACCAGATTCAAGACGAAAGCAATTGCGCAAATAAAATAGTTGTGTATGAGAAGAGTATATACGAAAGTGTGTATCGTTGCATGTCGCCGTATTCGAGATGATATTTTTGCCCAAATACTTTTTTAATGAACCTTTGTTTTGCGGGGCGTTCCCCAACATAAAATCAAATGAAATGCAATGCAATGCATTGCCATTGGAAGCCAGGAGAAGTCAATGACGATTCTTTTTTGTTTGTTTTTTTTTTTGAAGCATTTTTCCAATGAATTCGCATTTCTATAATTGCGCACGCATTGCGAGCAACGCAAAAAAAAAAAAAAAAAGCACAAAAAGACCAACAGCAACAACAACAAATCGCCTGAATGAACATTAAAGCTCAAATAGCACATCATGTTGCAATGTCAGATTGCCAGAGTGGACTGCAGAGCAGACCGAGGCGAAACGGGCCAAGTTAATGACATTTAGCCAGGCTAAACGAAACCGAGCAACTGAGCGTCCAACGCAGCAACAGATCCAAGTTTTATGCCGAACAACAGACGAAATAAAAAAACATGTCGCCAACTTTTGCCAAAGCAAAGCAAAGTCTCTCTAAAAGCGTTGATGAGCAAAAAGTGGACATTTTGATTTTAGAAAATATATAGAAACAACTTTTTTCTTTTGCCTTTTGCCTACCTGCGAGTAGCAACAATTGCAACAGTTGCAGCTGCTGCCTGTTGCTGTCTATTCCTAACGTGCGTCATAAAAGTTGCTGCTCAACATTTGATTAAAAATAACAAAATATGGAATAACATTTTTGTGAATCGCTGGGAGATGAAATATAAAGAATGATAAATAATTTAATTGTACTGAGGACTACCGCGAACTTTGGTTCAGTTGCAGCTATTTTGTTTCAGGATATCCATGATTCGTATCCTTCCACAATCTTAAATATGTTTTTTGCAAAGCCGCGATTGTACATACGAGTATCACGGCTTAATAGACCTGAAATATTTTATGTATGCTGATAATCTTTCATTATCAGTATTCACAGCATCAATAATTATTTGTACAATAAG
Source organism: Leucophenga maculata (assembly GCA_035044805.1). NCBI lineage: Eukaryota > Metazoa > Arthropoda > Insecta > Diptera > Drosophilidae > Leucophenga > Leucophenga maculata. Next base: position 71,636 of record JAWNNP010001209.1, read on the forward strand.
TGAATCGGAAGACCTTCAAGCAATTTGTCCTTGAGTAAAGAATGACCGCAGTTAACCAATTTATTTAGTGCTCTTATACCACAATGTTCTACTTATGTTGATGATGAAAAAAATGTCAACGCCAAAATTGGGAAGGAAAGGAGCTTTGGCCCAACCGTCGGAAAATTTAGCCTTCACAAAACTACCTCCAATAATGGAGAGAGGCTAATCGATTTCTCCGCAGGTCGGAGCATGGTAGTTAGTAGTCCAAGTTTTAGAAACCATAACATCAACCACGCAACATGACTGAGTCCGGATCAAAGTTTTGATTGACGGAAGGCACGCATCGAGTGTGTTGAACGTGTGAACGTTTCGTGGTCGGAACATCGACTTGGACCACTATCTTGTCGCAGCCAAAGTACGCACTAGGCTCAGCGTAGTGCACGCCGCACGTTCCAACATGCATCGAAAGCTAGACGTCGGCAAGCAGCAATCAGAACAGACCGCCGAAGCCTTTTCAAACACGCTTTCCCGACTGCTTCGGGAAACCTCACCGTCTGTTCCGTGCGAGTTGTTGGAGAGCGATATTGAGAGAAAGGCGAATCAAAAGGTCAAGCGTCAGGTTAAAACCCAAAGTAAATTTTTGTAAAAATGAAAATGGAAATCTGGTTACAAATGTACAGGAATCACTGAGATTAGGGAGGAGGCGATGACCAGTTAAGCAGAAAAATAACAAAGCGACAGGCTCTGATGGGCTGCCAGCTGAGTTATTTAAGACCAGCGGCGAAGAGTTGGTTAGGATTATGCACCAACTTTTATGAAAGATTTGGTCCGATGAGCGCAAACTCTGTTTGCACCAACTTTCGCGGAACAGGTCTCCTTTCCATCAGATATAAGATTATGTCGCCCCACTGTGTAATAGGCTGAAGCCTAGGACGATATCAGTGTGGCTTCAGACCAAAAAGGTCGACCAGTGACCAAATATTCACATTACGCCAAATCTCGGAAAAGACCCGTGAGTTCAACAAAGGCACTCACCACCTATTTGTCGACTACAAAGCCGCTTTCGACACGCCGATACGATCGAAGTTCTTCGACGCCCTGTCTGCACTAGGTATCCCGGCAAAGATTGTTCGTCTTTGCATGAAGACGCTATATAACACACAAAGCGTGGTCAGGTTAGGGACTTCTCCGAACCTTTGATACCAAGAGAGGTGACAGATGTTTTCAATCTACTGATAGAAGACATCCTACTCCAGTGCCCGTACATAACTAATAACTTAGGCTCGATCTTCTAAAAGAGATGCTGCACGCGTACGCGGATGATATTAATATCATCGGCACGCAGGAACAGGGAGTCTATAAAGTGTTCACAGAGAACGAGAAATAGTCTCAGCTCATGGGTGTAGCGGTCAATGAAGATAAGAGGAAGTACTTTATGTCGTCTCGCATGCCGTCATCGCGTCTTGGACGGTCAGTGAATGATGGAGAATTTTATCTTCGGTGTTGTAGAAAACTTCGTCTATCTTGGATACGAAATAGCCAGCAACAACGTCAAGAGAAAATCGGGCGAAGAATCACGCTTACAAATTGATGATATTCTGGACTTAAAATTTAACGCCTCATTTGTCTTATTATAAACATTTATAAAAACTCAATAAAGATTTTTTTCTATAGCTCGGAATTCGTTGTTACCCTGCTGCTTCATTTTTTTATATTTATTTTAATCTAATTAATTATTGATTTTAACAAAATTTAAATGTTGTCCACCTACTTTATGAACGCATGTTAAATCAACTAATGCAAGAATTAAGCAGAGCAACTAGGAAGGAACGCAGACGAACAAATGCCAGCAAATGGCAACATATTTTAAAAGTTGGCAAAAATATGTGCAACCAGCTTCCCTTTACTGTTCTGGTTGCTGCTGCTGCTGCCTCTGTTGCTGTTGCTGTTGTACATATATTCAACTTCAACTGTTGCTGTCGCCTGTTGATTCTCTAGCAGCGCGAAGCTACTGCATTATTCCACTGCGCTGCACTAATTCGCAAAAAAAGTTTTGATGAAAATGCTTCGTCGTTTTTTCGGTTCGGAAAATTTATTAGACGTTGAGATATCTGCAGAAATTTCGCGCAGCGCTCTATCGGACAAAGAAATCACACCAGGCCAGCTCAAGAACAGTAGCAGCCTCATCATCCGCAACTGCAACAGCACCAGCAGCAACGAGACACCAACAACAACAACAACAACAAAATCATCAGCAAAAGTTTGAAAGACGACAGCAACAAGTTGCAGCTGAGCACAGAAGCTACGCAGCCAAAGGCGGAAAACGCCCAGCACGCCTTTTTCCACAACCATTTTCCACTGTTTTTATCTGCCTTAAAAATAAAAAAAAAAGTAAAAAAAAAACTTTGGTGCTTTATTTTTGTTTTAAGTCTTGCATTAATCTGTTTTCATGTTGCGCGCTTTTTATCTCGACGCTTTATAATGTTTATAGATATTTTTTGCAGGTTTATACGTTGATTTCCATTAATTTTTAAATTTTGCTTTATTACTTTTTTTATTTTTATTAAAATTTTCAAGCAATTTAGTGTGCCTAGTGAAAAGAGTTCAACTGACTATTATCTTCTTATATTCAAAAGTATTCATTTTCTATATTCGAAATGGAAAAAATAGAAATTATTAAAATTTTGGTGCAACAAGCAATAGAGCGAGATGAAGCAGGTGCTATGTATGAGGCCACTGATCTCTTTGGCCAAATCAATAAGATCATTGAATCGTATGATGTTGACGATTTAATGTCACTGGATCGCAGGGTGCGTAAACGTTATGAGGACTACCAACTTCGCGCCACACAATTACAGACAAACCTCGAAAATAATGTGAACGAAGCGGTAGCACAGGGTGTTATCATTATAAAGGAGAATAGCACAAACAATTCCTATGGAAATATTCTGAACGAAGACGTATGCGCCAACGTGAAAGAGATGATCATCGTGGAACCCTTGACGCAGACTGACAATGAACTGGAGCACTTGGTGGATTTTATTGAAACAATTTACTTCAAGTGTCCAAAACTGAAGTACATTTCGCTCAGGACAAAGAAAGCAACCAAAGCTGGCAGTAAGCAAAAAAATGTTTTGAACAAATTATGCAACGATATAAAAGAATATAAGGTCACCTTAAACGTGATATACTGCGAAGAGTTGGACCAACCAAAAATAATGTTCAATAATGGGTTTGTTATGTTGAGCAGTCGAGGCATTCATATCTTTGACGATGCTGAGTTGAGGAAAGATCGCTTCGAATGCATAAATTACAATTTCCGCAAGTGCAAATATACTGAAATTGAGATCTTTCGTTATAAGAATTAAGGAAAGGACGTGCTTTGAATAATGATGTGTAAACGAGTAGCGAAAGTGTGGAAGACTACTAATTAATTTAATTCAAGCAGTTTTACAAATTGTTTATGTATTTTTTTAATGCCTTTTAGCCGATTACATCAACAATTAAAAATAAATAATTAATAATAACACCGATATGAAGCTGACTTTTGTTATAAGCTGGAAGTAAAGTTCATATTTTTGATACAACATATAGGAATACTTAAAAATATTTGTTTGTAATATTGTAGAAGGTGGGTATATTGGGATGTTTAAAATTCCATCGGTGATCCGTAGTGATCAGTACGACGAGATGAGTCCATCTATCTTTGGCTGCTCATCCGTCAGTTTGTTCGATGGAAAGTTTCCCTTACGTGGTAAGACTTTCTATTTTACAACGCTCTTCAAAAGAACTGGAAGCAAACTTCGAATGAGAGCTTTATGAGGGCATTAAAAGTGCTTATCAATGGCATAGTCTCATTGCGCTTAGTAATAACTTATGACCTGTTCAAGTATTTCGTAAGCACTACAGAAGGCTGTGCTTATTTTTGATGACATTGTGCGGGGAGTCTAGCTGGTGATTACGTCAGCAGTAGTTATTTACATTTTACGCATATTGCAACCCATGCATTGTCTATGCTTGAAATGAAATGAATTATCAGAGATTCCCAAAAATAATGAATAAATTTAGGTACTACCTTAGATCTGAGTAGGGACATACTGCGCGCTATTCACTTGTCCTAATTTCTTCCGTCGATCTATTTCGCTTCTGTACGACAGTATTATTGACGATTTGACGATAATATTTTCAAAAACTTAGGGAACAGAGCAAAACCCACTCAGGAATCTATGAGGATACGATTGAAATAAGGATAAGATTGTGCTACGCGGAAAAATCTGACTGCTTAGAGAGAGACTATGCCAAGCCAAGTTGAAGTTGATAAACATATCATTAAGCCTAGGACAAAGCCTAGAAAACGATCAACCATTACTTTTGAAAAAAATAATGTATATTGCTTTATTTGGGAGTGCAGCAGGTGATAGAAGACGAAAAGAATCAATACGCAGTGCAAAATCGCTTCGTAAAATAGGATTTAACAATAGTCGAAGTGGGACACATCTTTGTGTGATTCTTAGAAAATCTAATTCTGCAAAGGAACGAAGACATGTATCGACAGTTCTTGTTCAGCTCACTCGCGCTCAGACTGATCACCGCAAAAGCCACTTAGAAAGAAGTTTTGCTGAAATACCAATCCATTATTTGGAAAACATAGCATCTATACTTGGACCAGATCAAGTATTTTTCATATCTCAAGATGATGTAGCTCGTGTCCCTATCGGTGTAACTGCGGCAAATAAAGCGCCAAATAGACAACACAAACAGTTTGCGCAAATATGTGTTTGTGCAAACTGCTGTGTCGTGTAGTTGGATTTTTTCGTGTTTGCGCAAATGGTTTGCGCAAAATCAAAATGATTTGATTTTTCGTCGATTTGCGCAAACAGTTTGTGTCGTGTGTGGTCAAAATCGAACACTAAGTTGAATAAAATTGCTGAGTGTGGTTTTGTACGTTGCGGAAAACAAATAAAATGGATGAAATGAGTTTATGTGCGATTTTATCGAACTATACCACTCTCTTCCTGCTTTATGGACGGTTAAAAGTAAGGAATATAGTAATCGGGTAATGAAAAATAGTGCCTACGACATTCTAGTTGACAAAATGAGGGATGAATCCTGCTTTACCCATTATCGGTCATTCATCAAGTTTCCAATCGAGAACTGATAATAATTTAAACTATTATGTTTCAAATTTCAATGTAGAAAATGAAAATGTATAATTTCTTTTGTTTCAAATAATAGATTTGGTTTGTGTCGTGTGATGTGTTTGCACAAACATGCTGAGCGACCGATTTGCGCAAACTGTTTCTGTCGTCTATTTGGCGCTTAAGCAAGCACCTCTTCTAATGCACATGGAATATATCGGGTCCGCCAAATAATTTTTTTTTTTTAAATGCTATAAAATGAAAACTGCAGGAGATTTTTTCAAACTGTTTTTTTTATTTGAAAGCTCAATCCTTCCGGTTAACAGTGAAATGTGATTTCATTTATATGTCTGCGACGGCTAGCCATGCAGTAACTAAACAAATAGATAAATATTTAATTGAATATCAACTAACGTATCATCCAGACGTGTTTCTTCTGCTTAATAAATCTTAGCGTTCGAAAATTTGTTATTAAAAAATGCTGCGACCCAGAAGGTCTAATGTTTCCCGATATAGCAGTGAAACAATTAGACTTCAGAATATTGCGAACACGTGGATGAATGTGATACGCGGTTTTCTAAGAGGTATACCACGGGAGGGTAAGCGCCTGGGAGGAGAGTGATAGGTCTAATTTTTTTTTTAATAAAAGCACTTATAATTCGCGGTTATAATGCGAGGGAGGTAAAGTGTGCTAATTGGACAGAGCAGTTGAAGGGACAGCGGGGAAAGCGTGTTTAGGGGAAGTATGCTGTGCTGTAATTTTTGGCTTTCTTCAAAATTCAACCCATATGTCACGGAATCTAGCGTCACTAGATACATGTCCTGACATATTCTGATATAAGAAAAACTCAAAAAGATTCATAGTATAATTAAAGACATTAACAACTTTAATGAAATAAAAAAAAAATTATTTATGCCGTTTTTTCTTCTTTTTTAACTATGACCATGGAATTGCCCTCTGGCCCGGTCCAATCGTAGAAAAATTTATACAAATCGACATTATGTTCAGCAGGCCAATGTTCCTTCAGATGTATAAAGAAATCTGCTGGTACAACATTCTTAAGATGGTTTTGCTTCAAATATGCAGCAATTATTATTGCCGCCCATGGTGTTACACATTATGCGTAATATGGAAGCATCCTTCGTGTATATTATGCCGCTAAACTTGTTGGCAGTTTCATGGAGCATATTTATGGCGGCCTCACGACTAGTCAATGGTTGTGTCATGTGTATTGCGTCCGTACCGAATATAGAATGTATTTGATTGACAATAATCTGTTGATCCAGCTTATATTCATGATATAGCTGATGCGTCATAAAGTACTCATAGTAACGTGCAAAAGCCAAAAATAGCTCCACCAATCCTATGAGACACTTTTACCGAACCACGTCTGTGCAATTTCGTGCATTGTTTTATGCGCGCATTAAATTCCTGATCTTAAATTCCATCCGTATAGCTCACGGTTCTAATGGGACATCAACTGCAGAGACTCTTTCTATCAATGACTTCCAACGCCGTCAACTGAGTCAATTACGGTCATGGACCTCTACAGAAATACCGGGAGTATTAGGGAGTAAATTTTAGTATTTTAATTTGCTTGCTTAGACCAAAATAGTATTTATTTGCAAGCGTGTTTCTTCGCCTGATCTCCAGGCTGAGGTTGTTCTTGCTGGGCATTTCGTATCGAAGGTTTTCTAAAACACTGAAGTTGAATTTCTCCATTGTCACAGACCATTCAATGAGCCTAGACTGTTTACCAATCTCTGAGTACCCTTTGATATCAATATCATTCGCGTACGTGAGCAGCATCACTTCCTTTTGGAAGATCGAACCCGATATATTCTGTATGTGCAGACACTGGCGTAAGATGAATTCGATCAGCAGATTGGAAAACTCGCACGACAGTGCACCACCCTGCCCGAAACGTCTTTTCTCAGGACATGTCCTCAAATAAAATAATTCAACAGGTGTAAATCTGAAAACAAGGCTACGTAGTTTCCTACTAACCACGAAACCGCATCCAAATTCGGTGGTGGTCTTTGTTACTTTCTCAGAGTAAGCTTACCTCCGCACTGCTGTTCAGAAGGTACCCAAGAGATACGTGATTGTGAGCTGTTTTTACTTTGGTTAAACGTTTGCAAAAGATTCAATGTTGTCCATGAGATTCCGATTATGTCACACCAACCTTAGTCAATGCTACATTCTACATTGATATTAAAATATATCACTTTGATCATTTTTTTAATGATTCTTGAATTGTCGAATTGGTGATGTCGATTAGAATATTTTAACCTCTTGGTTCAATAAATTTAAGGTTTTGATGCCAGAGAAGTTAATGTTTTTCTTCCTTCCTTCGTTTTTTTTTTGTTCAGACAAAATTGCATAAACATGCTCAGATTTCAGCGAACTTTATTAAGTCAACTCCTTCTCAATCATGTTTAAAAGTCCACTGAAACGTGTACTCGCGCTCAATAACAAAAGCAGCAGCCATATCTTAAACATTCCATTCAATTTAAATGATCTAATCAGAACTGCTACCAACAACAGCGAACAAGCAAAGCAAAGTAAGCGCTCCATTGAAGCCACACGCAGAGGTGCTACTATTGTTTCCAAATGCGGCGGCTCTTGTTCCTGATGTTGCCTAATAGCAAATCCACAGTTTCACTGCTATCGGCTTAAACTGTGCTGTGCAATAGCTACTTCAGTTGCACAACCGGACACGCCCCCTTTACATTGCTGCCAAGGCGGCAAGGCTAATCATGCGCGCGGCGCGTTTAAGCCGGCAGCGCGCGTGGATAAATCAAAATGTAGCCACGCGCTCATGAGGCGCTCTTAATCCCAAATCCGCAAGCATAGCAATGGGGAAAGTGTATGGTGGAGTGGAGAGCGGCAAGTGTTGGACTGTGTATGGTGCATGTTGTGCATGGCGCAGTGGAGTAAATTGGGTGGAGTGTGGTGTAGTGTAGTGTAGTGCAGATGATCCTCTTGCGGCAGATGGGATGACTATGACTAACTTAGAGTTTGCCTTTTAAGCTGGCCGGTTGGTTGGCTGTGTTTGTCTTTATGTTGCATGTTGCATGCTGCTTTTGCTGATGTGGTGCGATGTTGCTGCTTGCTTTTCTCGCTGTCCGTCTGTCTGTCTGTGTGTCTGAATGACTGGCTGGCTGGCTGACTGTTTGTGTCTGCCTGCAGCTAAATCGTGTCGGTTGATAATGTTGTTGCAAGTCACTAAACAATGCTGTATGTTTTCTGATCTTTGCTTGCAACTGAGCTGAGTTGTTGTTGCTGTTGCTACTGTATGTTTACATAACTCAATTGACGTTGAGGCGCAGCAAACACCTTTTCCACTGTTGACCTTGCTGCACTCGAACGCGTGCCACGTGTAATTGTTTCTTTGACTGCCAGTTGCAAGTGTCTTGACAAAATGTTGCAGGTTCATTGCCTCTTCCGTGGCACAAGATAAAAAAAAAGAAGAAAATCCAATCAAATAAAATAAAAATAAGTATGTAGCAGCATTTAAGTTATGCGTACAAGTTTAGCCAAAGTAAAAACTTCTAATGAAAACCTAATTACAAAATCAGTCAGCAACACTCAAGCGAGGCAACAGCAGCAGCGACAGTAACTGTTGCAACGACTGTTGCACATAATTAGACTTTGTGCACTGAAAAACGCATTTAAAAGCCACATTAATGGCCACGACTTTGGTCAAATAGGAAATTGCTTGGCTTTTTTGTCGACTACGCCGATGACGACAACGACGGCGTTGCAGATGAGGCAGCTGAGGCAGATGCTGGCAGTTGGCGACTTGAAGACTTCAAAATGCAAGCGGTCATCGTTGTTGTTGTTGTTGTCGTTGCATCGTTCATCGACGACTATGAAATCGACAAAAACGGCTGCGATTTCAGCATTTTTAGTTAATTTACCAAGAAAAACATTTGAAATTCTTAAAAGAAGGCACAGCCGTAGTAGAAATTATATTGCAACGCTTCGAATGAGATTGAAAGGCGAGAAGCACTTGCAGCTTAAAATCGAAAAGAATATATTTTAATCAAATTTTTACATATTCTTCAGCACCTGCGCACGTCACGACACAAAGCATAGAGTATATAGTACCAGGTGCTTTAAAATAAAATTTTTTTGGTAGATGAAGACTTGCTGAATTGAGCTATTTCGGATCCTATCTTCATTGAATGCATAATTACTGGCCACGAGACATGGGTGTACGAATACGAGACACGAACTAGCATATGAATGGCAGCCGAAATTTGCGTCAAATTCTTTTTATAAAAAACCGCCAAGCACAACTGAGGTCAACTGACTTAAACCCGGGAGATTTTAATTAAATTTTTATTATTTAATATTAATTGCGTACGAAATAGAATTCGAATATTTGTTTTTTCAGAGTTATATATGGTCCGACGACCAATTTTTTATATTAGTACACATAATGGACAAATAGTCTTTAAATCAGAAAGGCCCTAGACGAAGATGGGCTAGATAGCTTTTCGATAAATTCATGTTTGCCAAAGCAGTGCTTTTGCTGGTTCTAATATTTTAATTGGTTGATGGAAAAAGGCTGAAATCTAATTGAGCCATAATTCATAAAAGTGCCCGTAAGCAGGAGCTTATATACCCCTATCAGCTAACTTTCTGTGGTAGAGAAGCTGTTCGATAAGTGTCTGTTGAAAGCTCATGGGACTCCAGAGCAAATGCATTTCCGAAATTTTTAGGACCAGGATTACGTGGTGGTGGCGATTTACTTATATATTACGCATGCTTTTGTCAGAGCATGACAAGATGGCCTCCATTTCATACTTAAAGACTTTTGCCTTCATACTTGTACTTACTTGTACTCACTATCTGCGTTTCAGAAACTTTTCTGTATGGAGTGGAGCCGAGAGTTAAAGTCAATTTATGTCGGTTTACTGGCTCTTCAATATCGATGGATGATTCAAAGTACATGATCTTAGCTAACTTTACAGACATCCTGTTCAAGGCGAAATCCATAATGCATTTCAATTACATTTTCTTGATTTCAGACAGTGAGCACAGAAATGGAATATATGTATCAACCTGAGGAAATGGGTTAGCGTCACGTACATCCATCCAAAAATTAGAGGACTATATCTTCCTTCAAAACCAGCTGCTGAAGGATTATCCCGCACACAAGTACCTTGACTTCACAATGACAGGAACAAATTATCTTTAAAGAATAAGGTCATAATCGCATCGGGCCAAAAATAATCGGACAACATAAACTCATTAAAACAAAATAATGGTACTCCAGGCAAAGGATTTTCCGCACGATTTCAAAATCTACATAGATATGCGAACGTTCAACTTAGAAAAAGACCTTAATGTTCCTGAAATATATTCAATCATTAGGCTTTCGATTACATGGAGCGCCGATAAGCTAGGCGTCTTCTAAAGCAACGCAGACCAGGCTTCAGAAAATCCTATCGATCTCAGCGCCTCACTTATATATGAAATGGATAAACTGAGTTCAATGAAATTTTTTAAAATTTATAAATAAATGAGAACCAAATTATTTTTCTTTTTGACAAGATTATATTGCTTTTGGCCTACTGTGCAACACGAAACAATTCGAGAACCTCTTCAATTGGTCATACACGTACAAAATGTTGTGTTACCATCGAAACAAAGCCTACCGCCCTATGAAAATTACAGCTACACAGGCCTACAAGTGGTACAAAGAGTTCCAAGTGAACCCTAATGTAATGCATGATTTAGCTCCTCTTTTTTCAACTCTGCCTCACCAATATATGTTTAAATGAAAAAAAAAGCCAAAAAATTAAAAAAAAAATGGCTATAGCAGTCGACTTTTGAGGTTACGTTCGGAACGGTGCAGATATGCACTATGATCTAGGCATAAGTCGAGCTGAGCCGCCACTCGTGAAACTCGTACTTAACACAATTTAAAAATTTCGTGTTCTACGGACTGATCTCTCTTTTCTGCTAAAGTTACAATTCCGTGGAAAGCATTTTGATGAATTTTAGATTATTAAAAAAACTTCGTTATGCGAGCTGATGGAGATACCTAAACCTTCATAAGGAAAGAGTTTTGATGTTAAAAAAACAAAATAATAGTTCTCCAGGCAAAGATGTGTTGGAATCTAAGTATCACTATGAAGGGCGCAAAAATATGTACGAAAGCAAAAATTTTTGTTTGGGAATTCTGGACATGTTTTGATTAAAAGAAAAAAACATTTTTAAAAATGTGGGGAGCCAGAGTATCTATAAAAAACATGCTTTCGACTATATAAGAGGCCCGTCAAGAAAGTAAGATTACTCTCTTGATGGGCCTCGTTGGAGAGAGTTTTTTCTAATGTTGAGAAACACTGATTTTTAGTGGGGTTTTCCCAAACAACGAAATCCGGTGAAACTCGGTAGTATTAAAAAACTCGGCTTTTACTATTTCTTTGTATGAAATTACGGACCTGCTCCGACTCCAAAAAATGTGCATAAGATGGGTGTCAAGATAACTGACAGAGCAGTACCAAATGATTCGAATCGTAAGTTCTTAGAATAATTTGAATTGAAGGTGAGAATTTTCAGAGCTTTATTGAAACTGGAGTTGAAACTTGGTTGGTTCTTTCCATTAGAGAAACATAATTATCACACTGGCCGGAAACAAGTTCTTCACCTGGCAGAAAAATTTCGTAAGAATGCATCTGATTACAGCGCATAGCTCATGTTTAGCGGGAGTTTTTATCATCCCATGCTCTTTATTATTTGAAGAACTGGCACCACAACTCAATGTTGTCAATCTTGGTTAAAACAATTCTTGCAGCAATTCATCTGGAAGTATTTAAGTATGTTTAGGTTTATGCGATTTGCTAATCTATATGCAAAGTAATATATAGACAGACAGACAGACAGACAGACAGACAGACATACAGACAGACAGACAGACACACAGATGGTCGTACATAGCGTAAACGACTCATCTCGTTAAGTTGATCCGCAATATATAATATGGACCTGGAATTAATAATGACCTTTTTTCACATGGCCACAACTTTTTCCCATCTTTTTGACCACTTCCGGATACCAGCTCTATTGAGGCTATCCAATCATCGACACAATTTTTGCTCTGTTAATATAAAGTAAACTTTTGCTGGGACCAGCCATTTGTCATCGACCGAAACAAGTAGTATTCGGTAGGAGCGATGTCTAGAGAATACGGAGGGTAGGGTAGAGCTTCCCATTTCAGCTTTTCCAAGTAGGTTTTGAACGGTTTTGTAACATGTAGCCAAGCGTTGTCATGCTAGAAAATCGCTTTGTCGTAACTTTCTTCGCTATTTCGGCTTTAGTACACGGCTCAAATAAATGAGCTTCAGCTCGTATGGCACCCAGCTTCCTTGCCTTTGAATCAATCCCAAGGATTTAAGGCGTTTTTTAAATGTTGACTCATCTACTCCCAAAGATTTGACAACAGCCGATGCATTTGGCATTGGTCCACATAGAGCACTGATTTCAATTCTTCGAGTTCAAAGTTTTTGGTTTGAATCCGCCGTTCTTTGACTTGGGCTGAAAATCAGAACTTTTAAAGAGACCAAACCACCTCCAGCTCTATTGTTCAGATAGAGCATGTTCGTCGTAATCTTCCACTAAGATTCGATGACCTCAACCGCTCATTGCTAGTGTAAATGGCATAAAAAATGTTTTAACCAATAGAGATTTTCTTCCACCTTGAGGTTTGAATTTTCCAATTTTTTCACCAGAAAAGGAAACTACTGTCCAGAAATCTGCTGGAATAGTCTTTATCATGAAATGATTAAACTGAAAATACATTAAAAGTTATGAACATTAGACGCATTTACTGGATTCCTGTAGTATGAGGCGTGGCTTTCAAGCTCTAAGAAAAAGTAAAAGTTGTTTTCGAGAATTATCTTCCAAGCGCTATGGAAATCTTCTACTACCTAATTTTACATTTTAATATGATTCAATATTTTGAAGCTTGAAGTTGGATTTAGCTTATTTTTTAAAATAATCAATTTTGTGACTCATTATTTCTATATGTTTAAAATTTATAACTCGCGTCGTGTAAGCCTTCAAGTATAAAACAATAATTTACTCTACTCGAAAAATCCCTTCTCTTGTCACTAATTAGAACGCCTCTGTTCTTTGTCTACTTATTTCTTCGCTTGCTATCTCATTCATTTATTTGTTCATTCTTTCATTCGAGAGTCACTTGGGTTTAGACTAAAAATCGTTCCGATCGTTTATGGGATTTTATTTGGCGCGTCAGCAAATGTTGCTAAGCAATTTATTTATGACATTTTTTGCTGCTGTTAAGTTGTTGTTCATTGTTGTTGTTGTTGTTGTTGTTATTGTGGTTGCAGCATTTGTTGTTACAACATACGCACAGTAATGTGCAACAACAACAACAGCACAAACAGAAATTGTATCTTAAAAAAAAAAAAAACGAGTAGAAAAGCAAAAAGTCCATCAACATCGTCGCCGTCGTCATCCATACTCATTGGCCACTGGCTGCCAAAGTCAAAGCCAAGTTCCATATTCATCAGTTGCAACATGCAACACTATCAGAGTACATTTTGTGTTGCTGTTGTTCCTGTTGTTGTTGTTGTCGTTCTTGTTGATTGCAATTTTTCGTATTTTGTTGACAGTTGATTTGTTGTTTCTGATTCTGTTTTAGTTTTAGTTTTGTTTAGTTTGTTGTTTTTTTTTTTGCTTCTTGCTTCCTTTTTTCAACTATCGAAGCCAAAACTGGCTTAATGTGAAAAAAAGAAGTAGAAACAAGGAAAAACGTTATCTTCGGTAGAGCCGAAGCTTTAGCACCCTCCACAAGCACCTAAAATCAAAGACTAAAGGCACTCTTAGAATGCGCCAGATATCTGGCATTTCTATTGTCGAAACGATCTTTTAGAAGTTTCCAACCAAAGTTCGTCTTCAGTACCCTTCGCAGCTGTGCTCTCTATAATTTCTAAATTATCTGAAGAAAAAAGATATGTTAAATTGAGTTTGATGCCTGAAAAATGCGCCATTTAAAGTCAGCATTGGCAAAGGTTAAAAGCTGGAAAACCTCCACAGATGCTGGGATCCAAATTGTTCAGTAATTGTTCAGCATTCTTAAATATGGTCTAAATTCCAGAAATAATTATAATAATATATCCACATTGTGGCAAGCTATGGCCATTTGTCACCAGTCGAAGTAATTTGCAGTGTCTCGTTTTGATTCTTTTTACGATGACTCAAAGGATGTCAATACAATAAAAAATACTACGACATAATATCTGTGTGTTATCTAGGTCTGACTTTGACGAATTGAAATTGAAGTCAGCAGGAAAATTGAACGTTGAGAAAACTGCATTTCGAACAAGAAAAGCTATCGATTTTGAGCGGATGTTGTATATAAGTCCGGGTTCATCTTGCTCATCTTTGGTTGTATTCAAAATAGTGCACATTGAAAAAGGGTTAAATTCTTTGTATTTTCAATTCGTATCCATGATGTACGCAGAACTGGCTGCGCTATCTATTGGACTGAATTGCGCTAATTGAATTGTATCCTTAGCAGATGCATTGGTCCTGAATATATTGATTGACAATTGGTGACTAATTTCACCAGCAATTCAATATTTCTCGTAGGGCAACAAAAAAAATCTGTGTAAAATCGATTATTTAAAGTTAAGCGATACATCGATTAATATTGGTCATAACCGATTTTATGCAGCTTGTAGTTGTAGCAGTGTTTTTTTTTTTGCAAGAGCAGCCCCTTTTTAAAATTTTCTATGACAAATCCAAAGAAAAAAATAAATATATCCCCGAATATTTTATCGACAATGATTTTAATCATCTAAAATAAAATGGTCGATTCTTTAAAAAATCGATTATAAAATAATCGATTATAAACTAATCGATGTATCAATTGTTTTGCAAGTCTACTTTCTTAAACATTCGGCATCATTAAAACTGCAACGAATACTCGTTCGGTACGACCATCTCTGATCCCAACAAGATTATTGACTTTTTAATCGGTCCACAATTGCTATTTGAGCTAAAAGTGTAAAAAACTATAACATAATCGATGATTAAAAAAAAAAAACAATCATTTTATCATCCTATGAAATAATCGGTTATATAAATCGGTACTCCGATTTTTTATAGAATAAAAGGATGTATGGGCTTGTCTGGTCTGCCGGTTTGTACTTGTAAAAAAAAAGTTTGGAAAAATAAAACCAAGCAGGCCACATAGAAGCTGTTTAAAATCGATTATGAGCAAACATAATTTTATATAATCGACTTAAATCGATTTTACGTAGATTTTTTTGTGGTCCTAACTTGATCCCAAATGCTCAGAAGATTGTTGTTTTCCACACCTGTGTCATTTACGATGTCCCGCAGTTCCGATAGTTTTGTATTGATGAAATTTCAGCAAAAGTATTTCCCGGTCGTTCTCTATTTCGTCGACCACCTATCGAGTTGCTGCCCTCCATATAAGCCATCCGAATAAAATGATCAGCGCAGTTTAACCGCTGGAATATTATGCGCTCGGCAAGGTCACCTCATCGAATAGTTCATAAAATACGCGGTCATACGGAGCTGAAACCGGTTGCCATCTCTGAAAGATTTAAATATCTAGCTATGAATCTTTCTCTAGATGACTTTCAATGTATTTTCATCTGGTTCAACCACGGGCAATGCTTTTGCGTCATACAGCAGGACCGAGACTATTAGCGTTTGTCATTCGAGATATTGCGTTTCTTCTTAACTTCTTGCTGAGTACCATCTCTTAACAAGCGTGATTCATCGCTTGATCTCCAGTCTGACATTGTTATTGATGGCTACTTCCTAGATAAACGAAGCTTTAAACATGATCTTCTACAGAGTCGGAAGCAACTTTGTTGTTGGAAATATTCCACCTTAGACTATATTTTTTTTTGTTATCTTCTTAGCATTTTCTATTTTCGTTCTATTTGTGCTCGGAACTTCGTTCTTTGGAGATTTAGTCAACTTACATTCTTTCTTTCACCACATCCATCTCTTCAGCAGTTACAATTTTATCCACTGTTTTCTATGGCTTAATAGCTGATGAAACATTGGCGTATTTGATTTGGTTCCTAGCATTCGATATCATTTCATTGGAATTTAGAATGTCACGTTTTCCTCTTTTTGTTTTTTTAGGCCCTGTACCGAAGGTACAAGAGCCTATTGGTTTTGTGCAAATGTATGTAACAGATAGAAATAATGGTCGGAGACCCCCCAAAGTTACCCCCATTATGGTCAGGAGTTATAGAGGAGTCGATATAGACATGTCCGTCTGTCCGTCCGTCCGTCTGTCCGTCTGGCCGTCCGTATGAACGAAAGTATCTCGGAAACGGTAATAGATAGAGACTTCGTGTTTTTTGAATTCGACTAGGACTGCTCCGGAATTTTACAAGTTTATTTTAAAATTTTGTCCATCCCCCCCTACCCCATAAAATCACCCCCAAGGCTAAAAATTTCTTCGGCACAAAAAAAATTGAGTAAACCAGTATAAAGATGTCGTCCCTTTAAGCAAAAATCCAAAAAGTTCATGAAAATCGGATAATAAATGACGATTTTATAAGCAATAGAATTTGAACAACCCCCTTTTCTTTTCATCCATATTCACGCATTGAGAAGTGGTCATGTGTTTGGTCATAAGCTCGGGAAACATTTAATGTGTTTGTTAGGCGAACTGAACTGGTACAGGGCCTCTTACAGTAGGTTACGGCAGACTGAAATTTCCTTACTTGTTTTTCATTGGGCTAACTTAAAATTGTATCGTCTACAAAGCGTATGTGGAACCTAGGGCGTATCCAAATTAGTAAATTCGATAGTAAAACATTCTTCATAATTTTTTTTAGGCCCTGTACCGAAGGTACAAGAGCCTATTGGTTTTGTGCAAATGTATGTAACAGGTAGAAATAATAATCGGAGACCCCCCAAAGTTACCCCCATTATGGTCAGGAGCGATAGAGGAGTCGATATAGACATGTCCGTCTGTCCGTCTGGCCGTCCGTATGAACGAAAGGATCTCGGAAACGGTAATAGATAGAGACTTCGTGTTTTTTGCATTCGACTAGGACTGCTCCGGAATTTTACAAGTTTATTTTAAAAACTTGCCCCTCCCCCCCCTTCCCCATAAAATCACCCCCAAGGGTAAAAATTTCTTCGGCACAAAAAAAGTAAGTATGCCAGTATAGAGATATCGTCCTTCTTAGCAAAAATCCGAAAAGTTCATCAAAATCGGATAATAAATGACGATTTTATAAGCAATTGAATTTGAGCGACCCCCCTTTTCGTTTCATACATAAAAAAATGGTTTAAAAGGCACTTAGTCGTGCAGTGAGAAGTGGTCATGTGTTTGGTCATAAGCTTGGGGAACATTTAATGTGTTTGTTAGGCGACCTGCACTGGTACAGGGCCTCTTACAGTCGGTTACGCCCGACTGTGATTTTCTTACTTGTTTTAATTTATCAATATCAATTTTCTATTTCTTAAGGCCTGTTGTTGCATACAACAGAAACTGAAACTGAATTCAGTACATTAGCTACTGAAACTGAAACTTAAGACCAGTTGTCGCATACAATAGAAATTGAAACGAAACTGAAACTGATTTTTAGTTTCTGTTGAAGAATTATTGAGTTGAAATTTCAGTAGGAGGTTGCCGCATAGAACCGAAACTGAACTGAAACTAAATGTTATTTTTCATCACTTTACATTTTTATCAGGGTTGTATTTTGTATTTTTCTGTCATTCACTACTGAAAGAAGACAAAAGTACTTTTTTCAGTTTCAGTTGCTGATGTACTGAATTCAGTTTCAGTTGCTTCGGACGACTGAATTCTAAAATTCAATTTAAGTTTCAGTTTCAGTAGCTAATGAACTGAATTCAGCTTCTTCAGTTTCTGTTAAATGCGACAACAGACCTTTACTAAATTAAATGAGTTTACTCAAACTTTGAATGGTTAGTGGGCCAAATAAACTTCAGATTTAGATTCAGCGGATCGAACTAAATGAAATTCATATTCGATCAGATGCACATATTTTGTTCATCGCCATAATTGAAGTTTTCCGAATTTTGGTCATTTTTTCCTTTAAATAGTTCATCCATTTTTCCTACTTGGCGTTACAAACTTCATAACAAAAATAATATACTCAGTCGTTGTTATTGTTTAGCGCGTTGTCTCTCAAATTGTTGTTGCTGCTGGTGTTGCGCATTGAAGCTCTTGTCTTACCATTTCTTGTCTTCAGTTTTTTATTTCTCTTTTTAAACATTTTGCATTTTAATTAACTGAATTTTAATGCGTTGATTTTTCGATTTTTCACCATCGCCAAAGTGATTCGGTGTTGTTGCTTATAACTATTTCAATTACAAGCATTTCGAATAGTTTTGATTTTAAAAGAAGACATTTTTGCGTTGCTTTGCTATTGATGCATTAATTAATTAAATGACAGAAGGTTCTTTTTTTTTTTGGAATTCTGTGAAAACTGCTTTTTAAGAATGGACAAATGTGGAGAGAATGTGGGTTTAGTATGCGATGGTATGGGTAGCATGGTATGTTTAAGTACTTAAAGAATATTAGTAGGTGTATTAAGAAATACTTTTCTCCTATTTTTCTATACGGTGGATAGGAAAAAATTTTTACATTTGCTTATTGTGTTTGTTGGAATGTTAAAATGTATGTTATATAGCGAAGGAGATATTAAAGTCCCCATAAGAAGCCGCAGTTTATTGATATTGGTTGTAATAAAATACTTCTACTTAAAAAAATCTAAAAAAATATGAGTTGAGATCTTCCAGTATATTGTCCATGTTATGAGAGAATATATTCTATTCTGTAGATCAGCTGATCGGTCAGAATAAAAATTTTCAATTGACAGTGAGCGGGAGTCAGAGCTGCTCTGTTCATAGTTGATATTATTTTAGAAGCGGTCATTGAAGTGGCTAGAAAATAAAAAGTACCTGTTCTTCAACCGTTGATAAGCTGTGAAGCGTGGAGTTGAGGATGAACCAAGGACATGGCCCCAGACTACTATACTGTATCGCCAGATTGGCTATTGAAGGCCCAGGAAGATGACTTTAGCTGCCTGTTTCAAGAGAGAGTCGTACATCATCTGCAAATGAGCATAGATGGATCATTCATTGAGTGCTATAATTTCTATATCATCCATATATCCTTGACCATGTTCACTCAGACTACAGAGTAGAATATACAACACTTTGCTCCATAGTAGTGATGAAAGAACGCTCACAGAGAGATTGTCTGGAGATGCTCTCCTCTTCTATTATCTAGAAGATCTAGTCGCAGTGGTGGATTTCCAGCGCCCTTGACCGCAGTGAGAGGAGCGCTTTCCCATGTTTTCACCTGGAGCTACATCTTATTTTATGAATTCATATTTTTGTCACAACGCAGAAGATGGCGTCCTCTAGCTCCATCAGTATATCGGATATCAACAGTACCGACGGATAATTTACATGTAATATGGCAACCTTTGTAGCATTCATGGTGTTGGCGCAGCTGGGTGTAGGTTTGTTGACCTCTATAGAAACTTTAGTTCAACTCAAGTTTGTGTCTCGAGACAATGTTCTTTGTTAACATTGACGATTCGTTACATGAAAATAAGGTCCCTGTTACTCTCCGAGGCAACCAGGTATCGGAAAGGCATTGTTAGTTACTGACTTTTTTTGTATACGGGGTCCCCAGCCAGACTGGTCGTCGAGACTGTATGCATGACATATTGATTCGGTCCTGTATTCATATATAATGATTCTTGCATACTACCAATCAACTTGCCCCTGGCGGCTCAGAGATATTGCTTATTTGTTACGAAAGAAATTACTGTAATTTAGTTGAACAATTTTAAATGGTTTAAATGTTGGCCGATAAGCTGATATCCAGAATGGATTACTTTTGACTTCTAAGGCCACATTGATTTTGGCTTTGTAAGGAAATTCTGTGATCTAGCAACGGAAGAACATATATCACTTCATACGGATAGAAAGTTCTACGGCACGATATACATTGACCAATATGCATTTGGACCCAGAAGCATCTCGACATGTATTCGAATTCTTTAGTTGACTTTAGTTGACTTTAGAGTTAGAGCTGATACTTACTAACGATAATATTTTTTTTTAATAATTATGGCTGATTTGTGCTACAGCCTGGCTCATAATTTGTGCAAAACTAGATTTGTTGCCAATGTGCCGTGTGAATCTTGTATTCGACTCGAATAGAATTAGTACATATTTTTATAGATACAATTAATGTTCACATTGTCGTTAATTATTATATGCAATCATTTTTAGGGGAATTTAGCGAATATTTAAATAATGAGCGCAAAAATATTTCACAATAAATATAAAAATCGGCACCCTTTTCATTCAGCGCAAGGATTCGTTTCGCGTCCAATAAGAATTGTCATTAGTGAGTGCCGCAATAAGCAAACAGATTTTAATCTAAATGAAACTCAGACCCAGAAATTATGCCATTCAACGGCAACGTTTGGTTACAATTGGCAACGCAATGCATTATCCTTAAAACCAACAGCAACAACAACAAGAATGGCATTACAAGTACCACCAATGAGATATAAGCAGAAAGAGAGAGAGAGAGAGAGAGAGGCTGTAATGGGACAGGCGAAAAGTGCGGATGCAGTTGCAAAAATTGCGTGCAATTCAAATATTGAAACTTTTTGCATGTGTGAAAGTAGCTGTGTGTGTATATATGAATGTGTGTGTTTGCATATGCGTGTGCACTGTAAAAACGAGGGGCGTTTAAAAAGTTTAAAAACATTCAATGGAAAATCTATATTCTTCGAGTTCTATTTATTATTAACTGGCAAAACAAGCAACTTTGAAAATTGCCATGACTTATAATAAAAGCCATTCACTAGTTAAAGTGGCTGATGTGACCAGTAGAAGGTACCAGTCATACTAATATATTATTAATTAATATAATTTAGCAAATATGATTTAAAAATAAGAATTGTACATTAAAAAGTCCAAACAAATTTCCAGTATGACATTAATTTCTGTTAATAAAAGTTGATATTGTATAAATTGTATTGTATTTATAATGATAAATTGAAGGCTTAACAGCTCAACTATTTATCGTGCTTGTTAAGCAATACTAAATTCCGAGGAAGTCTAAAGATTGTTTAAGCTTCAGTTCAATCGAAGCTAACGATTTCTTCTATTTTTTGTGTAACGAAGTTTGCTGTTCTCTTGTGGATTGTAATCTTAACGGGACAGACATAATGATGATTCATTTGCTTTTCATGATTGGTGAAGTGTTTATTAGGATTGGTTTCCTTATATCACTTTACGAGGCTAAATTTGTTCACCTTTTTTGTTTTTTGTACTTATTAGAGTCGTGAGCAATTGTTCCCGAGTGTTTTTAACTTAAAACTTGTGAATAATCTTGATTAATCTGATTAAATTTACTTACAAAGCCATACTGGTGTCACAGGCTTTTATATATGTACATCTTCTTCTACGTATTAATATGTATCCTAAATTTTACACAACCTAAATTTCCTAAATTTTACACATGTCACGATGAAGCATCAACATCTGCCTCTATAAATCGCTGGTGTAACTAGTAAACCTTAGGGCGCCCTTTACTTACGGACATATTTCGTGATGGTCCTTGAAAATCAGTTATTATGTCAGAAAACACTGAGACTTCGAAAAAAATGATAATGCAAGACGTGACGTGGCATTCCTTAGGCATTAGTTCGACCAGCATATTTAAAATATTGCGTCATCATTTAGTCATGAAAAAGATTTATTCTCATTGTTTTCCCCTTTGGTACAAATGGTCAAAAAATAGAATGGCGGCGTTTTAAAAGTCTGAAATTAAACTGTTGTCGACTGCAAGGGTCTTCAACACCGAACCAAACCTAACCAATATAGTTTTGAGCCAGTTTCTTCGCAAAAACTGTTCCATTATGTTGTCCCAATAATCTCTTCAATATAGATTTGCATGAGGTCTGGGCTTGGTACAGACCATTAGATCATCTTAAATTTTTTACCAGACAACGAAATTTGGACAACTTTGGACAATGTTTGCCTTATATATTAGGTTTCCTTCCTGCTGCAAAATGTTTTCATCCTCGGGATAGCCGCTGTGGTACACATAATAGGCGAAATGGATTTGTAGGTAGTCCCCTTTTTTATTTATTTTATTAATTCTTACAAGTCTCAGATGCCACCAAATGAAACAAAATCGAAAAGTACATAAAAACGCGTTTTAAATTCTGCGAAACAGCATGAGCATTGGACTATAGAGGACTGGAGACGTGTTAGGTTGTCCGATAATTTATGTTTTTATTTAATTAACAAGACAAAAAAACAATCGATTTCAAACTGAAGGGAAGGAATATTTTTGCAGCAGTTTTCATGAAACTTTTAAGAAGCATCATATGAAACAAATGGTTAAACATGGTGGAGGTAGCTTAAAAGTTTGGGGTTGTTTCACTTGGTGCCATTTCGAATCACTTTTAAGAATTAATGGAATAATGTACTGGATTTTGTTTTCGGTTCTGTTTAAATTTTTAATTTAAGAAATATATTTAATTAAAGCCTAAATTTGTTGCCACTAAATGGAATAAGTTTGCCATGAACACAATCAGTTTGAAAGCAGAAGATTTTAAGTTATACAAAGCAAACGACGTATCTTCAAAGGTAAACAAAGTCAAAATTATGTCTTTCGCAAAGGCGTATCTGCACATGCTAAAAGAGTTTTGGAGTAGCGTTCTATAGACAGATGAAAGTTCCTTTAGGTACAACTTATCAAAAGAAATTAATTCTGGGGATGCACTACGTACAATTTGTTTGTGTGACTTGAGTACTCTTAACGATAAAGCATTGCCTTCCGGAGACAGAGTGATAGCTGAATCTGAAACAGTATAACCCATTTTTTGAATGATATTGGTCTGTACATTGTTCACCTCATAGTCCAGACTTGAATGCTATCGAGAAAACGTGTTGACTCTTAACAAAAGTAAAACAATTGCTTCTTTGCATAACACAAAAGATGATACAACTTCCGTGGTCACTTCCCTTTGAAACGAGATATCCTCAGAAGTAGTTCAAAAATAATTTAACTCAGTTCCAAGATACCTTCCAAAAATTATTGAAGCCAAAGGGGCCTATACTATTTATTTACTCCCAATTACGCTTATTTAATCTTAGTAGGTCTTAAGGTTAGTTTCTTTAATGATAATCACGCCAGACTGGGTATATTTAATGAAATACTTATAAACTATTCCATATAGGTCAAAATCGGACAGTGCTGAGGTTTTGTAAGAAAAACAATTTCTTGTTATTTTTCATCGAGTTGTATTTTTCCCCTATTATGATAAAATTTTCCATAAAATGCCAAATTGGATCATTAAAAAAGGTAATCCCACATACTAAATTTGGATCGATGTAAAAATATCCGTCTCTTTGGATGTTAGTACATATAAGCAATACTATAGAACAATATAAGAGATAAAACCTTTGAATATTTAATTTCTCCTATATTCGCCATATGCTCCGACTAGGAGTAATACTTTAAGTTTTTGAAAATAAAGTATTAAGGAAATTAAAATTAAAAAAAAAATATAGTCCACATAAAAACCCAAAAAACCTCCTTTTTATTAGGCCCTGTACCGAAGGTACAAGAGCCTATTGGTTTTGTTCAAATGTATGTAACAGGTAGAAATAATAATCGGAGACCCCCAAAGTTACCCCCATTATGGTCAGGAGCGATAGAGGAGTCGATATAGACATGTCCGTCTGTCCGTCTGCCCGTCCGTCCGTCTGTATGAACGAAAGGATCTCGGAAACGGTAATAGATAGAGACTTCGTGTTTTTTGCATTCGACTAGGACTGCTCCGGAATTTCACAAGTTTATTTTAAAATGTTTTAAAAGGCACTTAGTCGTGCAGTGAGAAGTGGTCATGTGTTTGGTCATAAGCTAGGGGAACATTTAATGTGTTTGTTAGGCGACCTGCACTGGTACAGGGCCTCTTACAGTCGGTTACGCCCGACTGTGATTTTCTTACTTGTTAAGTTTTTGGTATGTACGAATATTGGGTCTTTTTTTTATTTTTGTTAAAAACGAAAAATTTGGTGTACCTTCTTACTTGCTTTGTAGTGTGAGTCAATGTTTCAACAGTCTTTAAAGTTTAAAATATTAAACCGCCTTTCGTATTTGTGTACCAACAGTTCTGGGGAATAAGGATGGCCTTGTCGTCAGCAAATGTAACAGTGAGCAAGATCTACCATTGGAATGCTACGCCCAGTGGTAATGTCCCAAATGAAAAGAGTAACAAGATGGGACTTAGTATACTTCCATGTGGAACACCTGCTTCATTTTTTTTTTCTGTCTGGACTCAACATCATCTTGAAACACCGAATCGGCAAACTGCATTATATCCAAAACAACTGAGGTAGGAGGATACCCTTTTGCACAGTAGTCCGTCGAGTTATACTCTATCAAAAACCTGACGATTGTTTATGGTAGACAGCCACTGAGTATTCCTTTTTCTGGAGCTCATCTATGGTTGGTAACTATTAGTTAAACTCGTCGATCGCCAGTATCCTCTTCAACAGACATCTCTCAAATAGCTTCGCAACTTGTGAATCATATCGATTTGGGCCTTTTTTATTTTGGTAGTTTGGGAAGATTTGTAAAGTTTTGGGAAGTCTTGAAAAAAAGTACCAAAAAGAGTACCGTTCTGACTGGTAGCACTTACGGGTTCCTGTGGTCAAGACTAGCTTTCTATTTTTTAGCACTTTGTTGTGCACCTGTATCTGCTCGATAGTAATGGATTGTCTGGTATGGTCTGCTGGCCAGGGCTGTTGAGTACTCTTTGGATTCGTGGAGTCGAAATATTGTAACCTAGCCACTATGTGTTCGGCAAAAGTTTCCGCACGCTCTTGGGGGGGATCTGGTTCAGCTTTCATCTGTTTTGCGTAAATGGAAGTTTTCTGGTGTTTGTCTCTTATATTGCTTCGTAAGACAACACAGAAATATTTGCTAAAAATTAGCTGTAAGTCTTCCAACTCTTATCGAGTAACCCACGCATGGCAGTGGGTCTGTTTGTTTATTTGTTCGCATGTGAAGTCCATCAAAACGATTTGAATGCGTCGTTGACGTTGATGAGTTGACTGAATACATTGAAATCCTAAAAAAGGAATAAAAAAAATCTTAACGAATGAAAAATCAGCTAACAACAAATCCAACATGAATGAAATGCAAAAAAAAAAAAAAAAAAAAAATGGTTGCCAGTCGTCAGCAAAACCGAAATCTGTTCATGCGTGGCATATGGGATGCGTTTGTTGTTTGTTTTGTTTTAATTTTCTCGACGATTTTTTTTTGCTTTTTCATTTCGTTTTTTTGCAGTATTTGAAAAACTCTCGACTTTTGAATTGTTTCCATGTTTTATTGTTGTTGAGTTTGGTTTAGTTTTGCATCTATAAATGCGTTTGTGCATGTGTTTGTGTATCTGTGCGTGCGGCGTAGTGACTTGTTTGTATGCCGCTTGTCGGATGCTGCCACTGCTGATGTTGTGCGGATAGTCGAGCATTTCAGTACTCAAACTACGTGCAAAAGGATGCAACACATCCTCATGCACAAATATATTCATATGCAGTGTGCGACAAAAACGCATTTGACATTTCATCATGCAGCAAAGCGATGACAAGCGAACTAAAGGACGGCAAAACACTAGAGCAAGTGAGACAGAGATACTATTTTTTTTTTTTTTATAGACAGAGATAGCTAGTTTGGATTGATGGTACAACAAGCCAAGCCAAGCCAAGCTAAGCTATGCCGAGTGATAACAAATATCGTCTAGTTTAGCTTGATTGTCTAACTGGCATGATGGATGGATAGCATCTACAAACGAGTATATACATTTGTATATCATAAGCTTCTTTCTCCAACCAACACCTGCCGACCCAGACCAGCCCAGCTTTGCTCGTCCAGTATTGCTTTCATTTTGTAATCTGAATATTGCATCGAAATGGAGTTTGTCGCAGCGTTTAGTTTAGTAGACAACAATGCTAAAATTGCATTGTTAGCACAACACTACATACAGAAGCCCAAAGTGCACGCACAGATACACCCACACACACACACACACATATGTATATGCATACATAAAGTACACACACACACACACACAGCTATCTACATAAACATGAATAAGTGGTCGTTGTCGATGCAAAGTATATTTACATGCATCCGCTTTTAATTAAAAATAAAAAATACGAAAAAATTGCTAAATAAAAAATTCTACACATTTGAAATACATTCAAATAAATACACACAAACATACAAACGCACATATGGTACACCTATACATCAAAAGCCTGCAGCGATATCATTTGCAGTTGCAGCTGCAGTTTCCCCGAATGCGTATCGCATAGATGCGAGGGTAATGCAAAAAGTAACCGTTATGGCTTTGTATAACCTTTTTATTATTTTGATATCCGGTAGCCATAGAGTAAAAAGGAAGCAAGGCAGACTTCATAAAATATTTAAAAACTTAATCAGCATCAATAGAAGAATCTATATAGATTTGTCCGTCTGTCTGGCTGTCCGTATGAGCAACGATAACTTGGAGATTATTAGAGATAGAGCCTTGAAGTTTGAGTATTTGGATTCTTCTATTTCTTCTTCAGATAAGTTGTATGCCATGTTGGTATCAACCACACTCCCTAGGCAAAGTGGTTGGCATTTACCTTATAAACCTACACTCTATAGTGCTTTTTTGTATGATTATAACTTTTGTATTTATATAACTGGAATTACCAAATTAAATCCACCTTAAGTTAATTCTTATAAAAACTTTTATTAAGATCCAGATCGGACCAAGGGCTAGCACACTTGGGTTTAGCTAGAAACGCTGAATATGGTGTATTTTGCGACAATCCACTATGGTTTTTTTGCTCATTTTTTTTGGCAAAAACTATTTTTTTATATTATTTTGGATTTTTAAATTCAACCGATTTTTATGTTAGATTAAAAATTAATCGATTTTAAAATATGTGGCCAGCCAAATTTTTTAACGCGCTTCTAAAGTTTGCTGTTTATGACTCATATGCTTCTTTGTTGAATTGGCGGCAAGCGATTACCAAAGTGAATTGCTTACATTTATGAAAATACAAAGAAAATTAAAAATGTTTTGATGGAAAACTATAGTTCAGGTATGCAAAATTATAGTTTAATAACAATTTAGTCAATGTTGTGTGTTTACACATATTTGTGTCGTGCTTTGTTTATGTGTACTTTTTAGGTTGACCTTAGCAACTGCATCTGTGTTTCTTGAAGTATTACTTTCAAAGGTTAAAAAAGATCAAAAAGTTATAAATGAGAAGTTGTTATCTGAAGTGTGCAGAATGATATGTAATTCATTTTCTTTGTGACAAATTGCGAATTTGGCTTAAAATCGTGATTTTGTCAGAACAATATGTGTTTGCGCATGCAGAGCTGGTTGACATTTGGAGTAGCAAAAAGCGCGCAGAAGACGCAGTTCAGCAGCACATTCTGCAAAAAAATGGCAGTAAAAAATGGCAGGAAATGACGATCAAGTCATTACAATCAATGAAAAACTGCAGGCATTCAGTAAATACATTAAGAGGCACTTGCGAGATTGCTCTCGAAATCTATCAGAAAAACTAAATTTGGAACCCAGATTCTTTATCTGCAAATTTATTTGTATAAATATTTAATGGGAAGGATATATTTGTGGAATACTCTGGACAAATGACACTTATTGATGGAAAAGTTTTAAATATATTGCCCGGATGTAATTCATGTCAGTGTTGTCCAATCTGTGGAGCGAAGCCTTTGCAGTTGCTTCATATAAAAGATTTTAATTCTGAAACTTTTAAGGCTAAGACACAGTACTCTTCAATATGGCATAAGCCCTTTGCATTTTCGCTTCCTTGAATTCATTTTAAATCTTTCTTATAGAGTTGAGCTAAAAAAGTGGCATGTGAAGTACTCAGATCAAGCGCAATTAATGGCGCGAAAAAAATTCATGCAATGGAAAATGATAATGGAAATGGGACTTCACGTGGACAAGCCAAGACCAAATGGTAGTGGAAACTTTAAGATGGCAACACAGCTAGAAGGGCGTTTCCATTGCCGCCAAACTATCATTAATGTTAGATATTGACTTCAAAATGTTAGAAAATTTGTTTACAAGTTTAATGACGATTTCTTGCGAGTATGAAATTCACGTAGTAAAGTTAAAGACTTTTTCTGAAAATATTTTTGTAGCATATCAAATAAAGTCTCCCTGGTACCCCATGTCGCCGACAGTTTACAAAGTGTTAATACACGGTCATGAGATAATAAATAACTGTTTGGTTCCTGAAGGCTCTCTTCGGGAACATGCATCCGAATCCCGAAATAAATTATATAAGAGCAACAGAAGGAGCCATGCAGAAGTAGCCATGAAAATATGACAGACATTTTTAACAGAGCGCTAAATATTTCTGATCCTTTGGTGTCCAAAAAAAAAAAAAACCGACGAAACAAAAATAAAAAATTAAACATGCCAGAAGATTTCATAGCGCTGCTGCAATCACCACAACTACAAGTAAATTTGAATCGCACTAATAAAAGGAATAGCACCTGCACATAAATCGCTTCGATATAGATATGTCCGTCTGTCTGGCTGTTCATATTGATATTGAGTAATATAAAAAGTACAGCATTCAGGCTTGTTTATTTCTGTCTCTGTTTTGTTCTTTTCAGATATTATTACTTAAAACTTGTTTGAAAACTTATGCAACTCACCTCGTACATGTTACACTCACGCACTTTGTCTGCGTTTGTCTGCATTCTAATGAAAATTACGCAATTTTAAATAAAAAAAAAGTATAGAAAAAAGTATAAAATTGTGGAAAAAAAAAGAACGAAATGAAAATTACCTCCTTTGGATTCGTTACAAAATAAAATGAAAAAAAGGATGCATTGCAATGATTCTGCATTCGGCAGCTTTTTAAATATAAAATATACTCGTATAAGTACATATATTCAGATTGCCCAGAGTTGTTATCATTGTTGTTGGATTTGTTGCTTTGTTGCTCTTATGTTTCCGTTTTTTATTCACCATTCACATTTTTTTTATTTGCTAATTAATAAAAATAAAATTGTAGAGGATACACTTTAGTTTTTTATTTTATTTTTTTTTGTATTAGTGTAATTAGTCCGCAGATACATAAGTAAATAATATTTGCACAAATATGTTATAAATGAAATTTTGTGGCTGAAAATTAGTTTGATAATACAAAACCATAAATAATTACATCCTAAGCTGCCACTTTTTATTTTTTTTAAATTTATATTTGTACATAGGATTGGTACATTAACTAAATGCTGGCTGGTGGTTTTTCTTACATTTGGTTTGGGTATTATACACAAAAAATCATATTAGAAATTAAAAACATTTATGAAATTTTCGAATATTATTTTCAATATTAAAAAAATAGATTATATGGGACATAATTTTAAAAAGTGTTTTCTTCGGAAAAGGAGGGAGGGAGGTAGTGGTCACAATTGGGATAATAAAAAAAAAAATGTCGGGATCAAACAAATTACCACGCAATTTAAAAATAGCTAAAAACGGTCGGAACTTTGCCGGAAGGTAAACATCACCCTACACTGCAGTTAATGTTTCAGCTTAAAAGTGTTCCTAGTTCAGCTGATAATCATAGACTCAAAAGTGTTAGATGTTTTAGAAAAACGGACTACAGAAAGTTAAATCAGTTACTTCTCAATACCAATTGGTCAGTTCTTGCAGACTGCACTGATATTGAGTTTGCATCTAACTTTTTCTATTCAACTATTTTCAATTATTTTGAATGCTTTGTTCCTTACACAACTGAGTCTACTTCAGCCAGTCGACCTCCGTGGTTCTCTCGGAGTCTAAGTCGTTTAAAGAATATTAAATCGCGCCTTTTAAAAAAATACAAACGAACTGGTTCCACTGTGCGCAATAACCCTAAAAACTTTTTTAAATTTGTTAATATAAAGCGTAACAATACGGCTTACCCCTCAAATTTTTATCTTGACAGTAAAGTAGCATCTTCTGATTCTCTGATATCGGATTCTTTTGCTTCTTATCCCTATACTATTCCATCCTATGACATAATATCATGTCCTCTAATTAACATATCAAATGTATTAACATGTTTAAAATCTATTAAATTGTCGCTTCTGCCTGGTCCTGATAATGTTCCTAGTTGTATTCTAAAAGAATGCGCCAGCTCCAATTGTGCTCCTTTGACTACTCTTTTTAAAATTTAAGCAATAAATCACATATCTCGAATTAAAGGGGTATTGCTAAACTTAGTGCAATTAATAAGTTGTTCGAAAAAATTATTACTGATTGCCAGACCGATGTATCTTCTTGGGTAGCCGCTGAACATTAGTTCAGAGGTGAGCTAACGTGAGAAGGCGAAGGGGTCCCCTCTCCTTTAATAAGGGGTTGGTGCGCTGGGATTGGAACCCGCCACTTTAAAAAACCTACCTCCAATGAACACGACTAATAAGCCTCGGAAGGAACACTATGATGACGACCCCCGCAAACGTTATAAGGATCACGATTTACGGATATGCACCTGGAATGTCCGCACCCTTAATTGGGATGGTGCAAATATCCAGTTGGTTGATGTCCTCGAAAAATGCAAGGCTGACATCACCGCAATCCAAGAAATCCGATGGATAGGGCTCTAAAAAAGCATCCTGTGACATCTACTACAGCTGCCATGCGAGTAAGCACAAATTTGGATGTGGTTTCGCGGTGAGTAGAAAACTACGTGGCCTCGTCTCTAGGTTCACGCCTGTTGACGAGCGCCTAGCCGCGATACGCATCAAGGCTAAATAATTTTATATTAGCCTGATTTGTGCGCATGCCCCGACGGAAGAGAAAGACGACGATGCTAAAGATGAATTCTATGAGCGCTTGGAACGTCTGTACGAGCTCTGTCCCAAACATAATGCTTGGCGAATTCAACGCCAAGATTGGGAAGGAAGGAATCTTTGGCCCAACCGTCGGAAAATTAAGCCTTCACGACACTACCTCCAATAATGGAGAGAGGCGAATTGATTTCGCCGCAGGTCGGAACATGGTAGTTAGTAGAACCTGCTTTCAACATCTTAACATCCACAAGGCTACATAGCTGAGGCCTGATCAAAAAATACGCAACCAAATTGATCATGTTCTGATTGACGGAAGGCACGCATCGAGCGTGTTGGACGTGCGAACGTTACGTGGTCCCAACATTGACTCGGACCACTATCTTGTTGCAGCCAAGGTAGCACTGGGCTCAGCGTAGTGCACGCCGTACGTTCCAACATGCAACGAAAGCTAGACGTCGGCAAGCGTCTGACTGAAGATTTTAAGCCCGGAGTAACTTTCTGTAAGGATGACAATGGAAATATGGTAACGGATGAACAGGAATCACTGAGATTACGGAGGAGTCATTTCTCCAACCTACTCGGCGATGAAGCGAACAATACCGCCGAAAGAGAAATGACACCGGAACCACCAGTTAATGATGGCACTATTGTAGAGCCACCGGACTATTACGATGTCGATTCAGTTATTAAAAAGCTGAAAAATAACAAAGCGGCAGGCTCTGATGGGCTGTCAGCTGAGTTATTTAAGACCGGCGGCGAAGAGTTGGTTAGGAGTATGCACCAGCTTTTATGCAAGATATGGGCCGATGAACGCATACCCAATGACTGGAATCTCAGTGTTCTCTGTCCTATCTTTAAGAAAGGAGACCCCACTGTTTGCGCCAACTACCGCGGAATAAGTCTCCTTTCCATTGGATATAAGACTCTGTCGGGCGTATTGTGTAATAGGCTGAAGCCATATACCGACTCACTGATAGGACGATATCAGTGTGGCTTCAGACCAAAAAGGTCGACCAGTGACCAAATATTCACATTACGCCAAATCTTGGAAAAGACCCGTGAGTACAACAAAGACACTCGGCACCTATTTGTCGACTACAAAGCCGCTTTCGACATGCCGATACGATCGAAGTTTTTCGACGCCCTGTCTGCACTAGGTATCCCGGCAAAGATTGTTCGTCTTTGCATGACGACGCTATCTAACACACAAAGCGTTGTCAGGGTGGGGAAAAACCTCTCCGACCCCTTCGATACCAAGAGAGGTTTCAGGCAGGGCGATGCTCTGTCGTGCGATTTTTTCGATCTCCTGATGGAATACATCGTACGCCAATGCCCGTAGATATGTCGGGCTCGATCTTCCAAAAGGAAGTGATGCTGCTCGCTTACGCCGATAACATCGATATCATCGGTACGCAGGAACGGCGAGTCAGCAAGGCGTTCTCGGAGATTGAAAAACAGTCTCGGCTCATGGGTCTAGCGGTGAACGAGGACAAGACGAAGTACTTGGTGTCTTCTCGCACTCCGTCAATGCGTCTTGGACGGTCAGTGACGATGGAGAATTTCAACTTCAGTGTTGTAGAAAACTTCGTCTATCTTGGAATAGAGATAACCAGTAACAACAACTTCAGCCTGGAGATCAGGCGAAGAATCACGCTTGCAAACCGATGCTTTTTTGGGCTGACCAAGCAAATGAGAAGTAAAGCCCTCTCTCGACGGACGAAAATAAAGATATATAGACGCTGATACTCCCGGTCCTGCTGTATGGCGCAGAGGCATGGACCGTGATTGAGTCGGACGAGACAGCGTTGGAAGTCTTCGAGATGAAGATTCTTCGCAGAATCTTTGGTCCTATTAGAGTCGGCGATGAGTTTAGGTCCCGTATGAACCGCGAGCTGTACGAGCTATTCGATGAGGTTGACATAGTCCAGCGCATAAAATTCCAGCGGCTGCACTGGGCTGGGCACCTCATTCGAATGGATGAAAGGGTTCCAGCAAGCATGGTTTACATAGGGACCCAAACTTGATTGGTGGATGTCGAAATAGAGGTCGACCGCGCACTCGATGGAATGACCAGGTATGGAGAGATCTCTCCGTACTTGGCATGCCAAACGACTGGCGCCAGCGCGCACAAGATTATGGAGGCTGGCGCGCCTTCCTAGACGCGGCCATGACCGGCAGACGGTTGACGGCCATATTTTACACTGGTTTTAGTAAAGCTTTTGATAGTGTATGCCATAATCTTAAATTCTTTCTTAAATTGAATAAAATCGTTCCTTGTAGGTAGGTCTCAAAAAGTTTTATTCGATAATTGTTTTTCGAAAACTATTGAAGTATTTTCTGGAGTTCCACAAGGCTGTCACCTTGGACCATTATTGTTTATAATATTTATAAATGATTTACCTCTAGCAATCAACCATGCTTATACACTCAAGTATGCTGATGATGTTAAATTATGCTTGTCGTATTCTGAATTCTTTACATACTTGGTGTTCAACCAACTTTCTTAATCTTAATATTTCCAAATGTAAATGTATGACGTTTCATGGCAGAAAACCATTTACAATGACATAATTTTTAAATGTTCATAGTCTTAGCAGAGAGTTTAGTATAAATGATCTAGGACTTCTTTTTGAGACTAAGTTGAGCTTCAATAATCATATTGTATCTATGGTGAATAAAGCGAGGGGTGTTCTTGGCTTTATAAAGCGTTGGTCTAAAGAATTTTATGATCCTTATATTACTAAACTTCTATAGACGTCAATCGTTAATCCGATATTTGAATTCGCATCTTGTGTCTGGAACCCCCTTAATGCAACTCACCAAAATCGTATCGAGTCTGTTCAGAAACTTAAATTGGGCTTCAGATGTACATTTGCCACCATATGTGGATCGATTAACATTAATAGATCTTCCTACTCTATCTGCACGCCGGTCGATGCTCGCTGTGGTTTTTCTTCATAAAATCATAATTGGAGACGTTGACTCTCCTTACTTACTCCAATCTTTAATGCTTAATGTACATACCTTCTCGCTTCACGCATAACTATGTGCCATTATGGTTGTCGTTTTGCATAACAAATTGTGCCTATTATGACTTACTTCGGTCTCTTTACTATATCCATAATAACTTCTCTCATCTATTTTCTTTTGACTCTTCTGTTAACTATATAAAACAAACTATTCTCACCTCTGATCTACAATAAATTGTAAATTTAATTTTTCATTTTTTTCAATCTTTTGTTTGTAATTGCGTCTGCTTGGACTACATCCATAACTGTGAGTCGAGGCACAGTGGGTCAACCTGGCGGCCAAGCAAGGACCCTCAAACGGGTCTGAGTGATCGTAATCTTTCCTCATTTGGAGATGGGTCTTCAATATTTATATGTTCGGTTATGCACAATGGTCTCTGTGGTTACAACTTTCCGTCTTTAGTTTTAAGTTACTTTATATTAATATAATCAGGTGCTATAATCAGGTTCTTAAGCGTGACTTTAGAAGAATTTCCCTCCGGAATACAAAGTACAGAATGATCAGAGTCAAGCTTGAAGAGCAATCCTTCATTAAAGATAAAAACAAATGCTAGCTGAATATCAAAAAAGAAAGCAGAGCTGTTTGGCTTATGTTCAAAGCCGTTGAGCTTAGATTGAAAAACTCAATGGACTTCTTCTGAAGTAGAATTGATTTACCTGAAGCTAAATGTATTATTCGGAATTGCTTTACATCTGGAACGAAACGAAATTTCTATCAAGTATAATTCACTCAAAAATCTTGGAGAACATAATTAGAAAACTTATTGGTTCTAAGGACCAACACGATTCTTAGATTTTCAGACTTCGAAACATCACAATGACTGAGTATTTCCATTGTGAAGGAAACTAATGAATAAAAAATAATACCAAGAACATCACTCCCATTTCTGGAAGTACTTTAGCAGCTTTACCGTCCAGCTCATTGTAGTCGTAGTTGTAGCTTTGGTGCTTATGAGCTTTTGCATTAGAAACCGCATTCATATCATATAATGGATGAGATAGTTAGTAGCTCAGATAGCTCCAGCTTCCGAGAAGGAACAATACTTGAGCTTGCTAGGCTGAAGCAAAAGATTCAGCTATTTCTAAATCTGAAGAACACCATATGCTGTTGTCAGGACGCTTAATGGGTGTGCGCCTAATAAGCTGTTTTCTAATACGACGTTTCCACATGGTGTCAGCATTGCAAAGCAGATTGGAAAAGAAAATGGTTTTGTTTGAGTCTCTTAATCAGTTCATTGATTCTTCTAACTTACCAGTTCAATAGACTCGGGCTTTAAAAATGGATCGGATTGGATTGGGAGGAAAAGATTGCATGACAATCATAAAAACTACGCACGAATATTTCCACTACCTCAACCAATATCCTTCTGAGCTCTACATTTAAATTGTAATCTACGCCAGAACCAAGATTTTAGGAGTTGTAGACGAACCAGAGCTGCATGGCTTGGCGATTTGACTTTGAAGCAGTACCCAAGACTTACATATCGTATCTCTTGATTGAAGTAATTATCTTGGCAATTATGGTGCGTGTGTTCTGCAAGGACAACTTGCTTCTGCTGCACAGGAGTCAGTGCATGTCCGGCTCTGGCACGTCGCCATCTTGGCTTAGATATGGCTATTGAAGGTAAGCCTCTTATACAGATTAAGACGCAGGTATATGACCTTAGCTGGCTGTTTCAAGGGGGCGCCGTCGATATGCACAGGTGGGGACTGCTGCTGTGGAAGGAGAATGATGCACGTTTTAAGCTTTTCATGGAGTTGCGCTTTACGTTCCAACTTTTGGTTCAATCCGCGAGACCATATACATATATCTGTGGTCGAATGCTCTCAATTTGTTGCCGGTAACTCTATGGAGTTGCTCTACCGTGCTATGGACAGAGCGGAAACCGAACTGATCGTCCAAGTCAGGTTCCGGGACCTTCGAGATTGTAGGTAAGAGACTAATCAACCAGTAGAATGCAAGGTCCAT
This sequence comes from Leucophenga maculata, assembly GCA_035044805.1. Taxonomy (NCBI): domain Eukaryota; kingdom Metazoa; phylum Arthropoda; class Insecta; order Diptera; family Drosophilidae; genus Leucophenga; species Leucophenga maculata. The sequence goes on from JAWNNP010001209.1 coordinate 107,697, forward strand.
TTCCAGTTAACCACGCTTGAGATCATTACGATACGATTACTGCAACCTCACGACAGAGCCTTCATCGTGCGGTTGCAGATGTTCTCGTGTCCCGGGGCTTTGTCGGGCTCTTAATTAGGGCTTCAATACTCTCGGTACCAAATAGGTGCTCAGGCAGCACGAGCTAGAGTGATGTTGGCAGGGATAGTCTCATTGCATCTGCTTGTTTGTGTGCTGCTAACTCGAGGTGTGCTGCAAAGGCATCGGCTTAATCTTGTATAGTGCGGCACCAGTTGCCGAAAGCGTTTTTTTTATTAAATAGGTAAATCGAATAGGAAGTCGTCTATAGCTAGTGGGCATCCAGCAGAAGTTGGCATCTGAGTTAGTGTCCATGAGTCGGTATGCCCTCTGCTCTGTGTGTTGCGTCCGCCTAAACGTCCTTCGAATTTACTTTTTTTCGGAATAAGGTTGCGCAATTAACGGAATTGAATTAATTGCATGAGCTCGATCGAGCGAAAGGATGATTGTCGAGAATGGAATAACTTCTCCACCACGCATGCGATCAACAGGATGGCTCGCAAAGTTAGTAACATATCCCAGCAACCGAAAGAAGAACTAAGTGCAGCAAATTGTCTCACAGTTCAAACTTATTTCGCCGCTTTATGCGCCAATTGGTATTCCACACAACATTGTGCAGTTCGTGAGCCACTTGAGTCATTGTTTGGTAATATTAGTGAGTCAACATTCAAAGCAAAGATTGTAGGACTAGGGCGAATAGCTTGAACCAATCAGATCCAACGTTGACCAGCTAATGGTGTGAATGATACATAAGCTTTAGTTTAACGCTTCCTCTTGTTTTTAATTAAAATTATTAAATAATTTCGAATTTAACATTAAAATTAAGTCAACTTCAACAATTTGTTGCCAACAGGGTTGGTTGCTCAACTACTTACAGTAATTTCCCGAGTTGATCTAAGATTGCTGCAGCAATTTTAGCTTGATTGCATTTTAGTACAATATTTTTCAGGCATCAGGCACTTCCCATTCACCTTGAGTTTAGTTTTAAAATCTCCAATTTGTTGTTGCTGCTACTTGTAAATTTTTTGTGTAGTTTGTAAAGGAAATTGATAGTGCGTCCAATGGCCAAACGTGCTGAAGGCAGCAAGAAAACTAACCGAACTCAGAAAAAGTTGGAAAAAATAAATAAACGATCCTGTGTACAGCCTCCCAATGAGCCAAGTGCAAACCTGATTTCGTTAGCCTTCCGTTGGGCCGGATGTAACCAAATTGCTAGGGTCGTTCATTGCCGGTAATTGGCAAACAGCATCAGCAACAAAAAACGCTGGCAAAATATTAAGAAGAGGCAGCAGCAGCAGCAGCAGCAGCAAAAGCAGTTTGTGGCATAAATGTTGCAACAGCAGCTCTTCCACATGCAAGACTTGGACAATTTTGTCATGGAGCACTTTTTCGGGCACGGCTCGCCAAAGGAAGTGAACAGCGGCAAAAGACATTTGCACAAGTGGCCAGGAAGACAATTTGTTACAATTCGTGTAGTAGAAGAAAAGTAACTATTATTTATTTTTTTTGTGCTCTTTTTTAAAGAACGATTATAAAATGTGTACAAAAAAAAAAAAAAAAGTTGTAGCTAAGTTGGAGCATATGTTTGCGTTGTGTTGTAGGCATTGCATGATGCAGCCCAAGTGGTTCTCAGCCTAAATATTTTTACTCGCTTTTTTGTTGTTTTATATTTTTATAAGAAAAGCGCAATTAACATTTTTTGCGTGCAAAATAAATTCTGTTCGAGGAGGTTTTCTTGTTTTTTTTTTGTGTTTCGAAGATGTTGCATGAAATTCATAACAGAAGCTGCGAACAATTGCAGCTGAATAAGCAACAACAAATAGTTGCGAGTACAACCTGAGTTGGAATATGTTAAAATTGCAAGTGCAACTGAGTTGAAAAATTGTGCGCAGCAGCTAAAAAAAAAAAAAAAAACAATTAAGAGTGCTTCTATCTTGCTTATACGACTTTGAAATACCCTGCCAACATTCTCATCTAGAATTAAGCTATTTAACGCATGCTTTTTTGAATCAACAAGTTGCAACATGTTAGCAGTTGGACTCAGCACAGGTTCGAGCTTGACAACGTGCAGCTCGATCGTCATGCTCTACAATGTTTTTGGCGCTTGACATCGAACTTATCGGCTTGGCATCCCAAATATAATCTACACCTTAGCTGCGTACGACTCTGGAAAAATCTACTAAATTAATTTTGGTTGCTTATCATTTGTTCATACATACGAAAGACGAACAGACGGACATGTCTATTACGACCCGAATTTTGCTGCAGATCCAGAACCAATATATACTTTCTACGACCTACCTTCTACTACCTGCTACATACAATTGCACAAACCGACTATACCCTTCACTATCCAGTGCAAGGTATAACAAAAAAAAAAAAAAAAATTGGAGTTGAAAAAAGCGATTCAAGTATAAACTAAGCAAATTATTATTTAAAAGCAACACGAAAGAGACAGCAATTGCAGGGCAGCACGTCCGTGCAAATGAGACAGAAAACCATAAATTGTTTTAATTACGCGCCACAATTTGTGGCAGAATGCAATGTAAAATAGTAAATATAAAATAATGAACGAACGAGGGCAGTTCTTCCGACAGCAGCTTTGGGAAAATTGTTGCCAAATTGCGTTCGTTCATTTTGTGGTACTAACAAAAAACAACAACAAAAAAAGCACACACACACACACCTTTCTAGCTGCATGCCACATTGTAGGCCTCCTCCATGCGACTGCTTCTCTGCATATCTTCCGCTGCCCTTTCAGCTTCTGCTGCACTTGTTTTTATAATTTTAATTGTTTTACATAGAAAAACGCTCAAGTTCGGCATAGATAACTGCACACGAGTAGCGATGATGAGGAAGCGGTTGAGCGGGATCGAGCGTGCAAAAAGGGCTAAGAGTTAAGGAACAAGTGCGAGGTTGGAGAGCGGTAATCAGCTATTTAAGAAAGACGTGCTGCAGCGCACAGTGGCTTAAATTGAATAGTTTTATCTTCAAAATGTTGAACTGGCTATGAACAAACCCTTAATGTGACTGGATCTATGAAAAGAGGGCTTAGGTGTCAAAAAATCATTTTCTTGCCGAATTGAATAGAGGTTGTGAGGTTCATTAACGTTGTAAAAACCAGAAAGTCATAATGTGTTGAAAAGTTTATTAAAAATTAAAAGAAGGGCACAAATCCGAAAAAACCTAACCAATGGCTTATATAATGGTCCCATTGATACCAAACAACTTTCTCGATCGGTACAGCTTTATTATAACGAAACTAGGCACGATTCCACAACGCACTGCAGTGAATTTTCATACGTGTTCATATCTTTATAGGTTTGCAAATGAAAGTGCACGATGCTCACAAGACAATTCGGTCCTTTGTCCCGTCATCTTTTTTGTCAATCAAGTAATTATACTGAAAAAAAAAATTAAATAATTGAGTTCGTACGATACAGTTCGAAGTCGTCATCTAACTGAGCACATTTTCGTTCCTATGAGCTCATCCGTACCAGGTTGTTGGGAACTGTTTGGGTGAAATCGAACGACGGTTCTGTTTTCAATATTTGTACACCAACTTTGATGGTACTTAAGTTGATTTCGAGCGTTGTGAAGATGATTGAGAAATTGATTCAGTTTGTGATCGCGTTAAGCATCAAGAACCTGTTTGGCTTGAGCAATCGTTAGCGTGTTTCCTTTTGAATGAAAGACTTAATTCTATATCATTAAATTTGATACAACCTTGAAATAAACAACATAATAATGAACTACTTACCACGACATATATCTTAGAAATTATCCGGCTTGTATAGATGTGTCGAAAACTTATATTACTCATCTTTGGTTCACCAGCATTTAGCAAAGCAATGTTATTTCGATAAATGAAGGACTTTGTCTCGTTCAATGGAAATTTCATGATGCCATAGGCTTTAAATCCTGGCAATGGAAGAGACAATAGATCAGCTATTTACTCGATGAATTTGGCAGTTGTTGGATGTCAGCCAGTTTGGATGCTTTCAGATTTGTACTTGGTTCATTCGCTAAAGATGCAAAGTGTCCTAAATGTTCGTAAAGCTTCCTGCCACATGCATTAAGAAAAAGGAAAAACGAACGACAAACAGTTATGTTGTAGAAGGTAATATCGATGCTATGACTGGTATCTTGTCTATCCATTTTCTGTATATATTTCATCTGTCCATCAAACTTAGAACAAGCACTTTCAAATTCTTCCATACACATCATACCGGCTTCAATATGACTTAAAATCACTAAATCGAGTTCATTCTTTGATAACTGTAAACAGTTTTCTCTCGTAATCTCGTTCAATTTTCGTGCTATAATTGTTTCTCAAATTTATTGCAACAATCTCTTGAGAGAAATTTGGTTAGAAGCTCCAATTCATCGACAGCAGAGAAATCCATACTAACGAAACTGTATCATGTCATCGTTTTCAGGGATATATTGTCTGTAGAAGGCTATAAACTCCTCATCAAGACTAATTTTTCTGCATCAATGTAATAACTAAAAACGTTTGTGAACTAACTTCTTTAGCATTGCTTGTAAACAAATCCGAAAATAGTCACTTAACGCGACTAACTAGGATAATTGTTCGCGATAAATGAAGCAACAATTGACGTCCATCAATACAGTAAGACACTAGGACACGCGGAAAAAGGGTAACAACTAACGAAAATCTAAGGAAAAGTTTGGTTTACCTTCAACAGTTATTTTTCCGTAAACTTGTTTTCGCAAATAAGCGCCTTTCATATGCCTGATCACATATATTAAATTATTAAAGGAAGGAGTGCTGCTGAATGTGCGTAAATCAATAAAAATTAGAAATGTTTCCATAGAATGCAGAAATAGTTGCTAAAAAATTAAGGAAGGGAGAAGAAAATTGGTTTGAAGGATACAAACGAACTAAAATTCTACACTAATGAAGGCTTTGCCTCATAATTTTCCTTTGTCTAAATCCTAGACTTACACAAGAAAAGTGTCGGCTTAATTAATAAAACTATATAATACAAGTTTTTAATATATATCTTTTTTCAGTGATATTTGCGCATCTGTTACCAGACTTCTGTTTTCATCTTTGCAGAAATAAATAAAATCAACCTATACCTATTTCTTCAGTAGACGGAGATGTTTCTCGGAGCAGTCGGGAGCGTATAAGCCAAAACAAATAAAATACAAAAGGACGGACCGGCATGCCGTGTATGCATGTGTTTGATAAAGAAGCCAATTTGTAACAGATTACTCATAATAGCTTTAAAGGATTTCTTTAACGCTTTATCATGTAGTTTTAGGCTTCAGAAGGTTTTAATTGTAGCCTATCAGCTTTAAAAGAAAGAGCAGCAATTATTGTTCATTGATTTTTGCTTTGCAAACAAATACCGTGTTCCAGAAACATGTATGTATAATTTCGAACGGATAGAAACTTCGTTGGCGTGGCATATTTTTTATATTTGTCAATTCGCATTCGGGCGTAGAACCATCTCGACGCCATGCTACGAATTCTTTAGGATAGATATTTCGTTACTTTTTATGTGAAATTTTGCCGTGGATTGGCTGAATGGTGACAACTTTAGTGAAAGTGGAGCCTCTTTAGCCCAGAATAATATCAGGTTTACTGGTTGCAGATTTTAAAGACACTGATAAACAGACCCTTAAGAGAATGCCAACTAAAAACGCGTCGTTTTTTAAACGTGGATTCAAAATCTTGCCAGAAGTATAAAAAAAGTTGGGGCTAGCGATCGAAAATACTATTAAGTATGCCGTTTATTATTTTGGTCCTTTGTTCTATTGTCTTTCTCTATTCGTTCATTGAAGAGAAGAACCAGAGCTTGAAAGTGTGTCATGATCTCGGTCATATCTATAATGATGAGCAGAATCGCTGATCGTTTATAATGATGAGCAGAATCCTACTAATATTATAAATGCGAAAGTTTGTATGTATGTATGTAAGGATGTATGCATGGATGTATGTATGGATGTTCCTCTCTTACGGCTAAACCGCTCAACCAATTCGTCTGAATTTTGGAATAGAGATAGATGGAATGATGGAGAAGAATATAGGCTACGACAAAATAAGAGGAGGAGGCGTTGCCCCTCCCCCCATATAAGCGTTAATCAAAATTTGTCATATCTTTGCATCCATTTAAGGTACAGAAATGAAATTTGGTAGACATGTTAAGATGATAAAAGCTAGTATGTATATAATATAAGAGCGATCATACTATATTACCATATACAAATAAACATTTATAATAGGGAATAAAAATTAATGATTAAATTGAACTTATTCTATGCAGAGAACGAGTTGATTTTATTAGCCATGTCCGTCTGTCCGTCCGTCCGTCCGTATGAACGAAAGGATCTCAGAAACGGTAATAAATAGAGACTTCGTGTTTTTTGCATTCGACTAGGATTTCTCCGGAATTTTACAAGTTTATTTTAAATTTTTGCCTCTCCTCCCCCTTCCCCCTAAAATCACCATCAAGGCTAAAAATTTCTTCGGCACAAAAAAAAAAGTTGGTACACCAATATAGAGTTAACGCCTCTCTAAGCCAAAATCCAAAAAGTTCATCAAAATCGAATAATAAATGACGAATTTATAAGCAATTGAATTTTAACGACCCCCCTTTTCTTTTCATTCATATTCGCGCAGTGAGAAGTGGTCATGTGTTTGGTCATAAGCTCGGAAAACATATAATGTGTTTGTTAGGCGACCTGAACTGGTACAGGGCCTCTTACAGTTGGTTACGCCCGACTGAAAATTCCTTACTTGTTTCAATTTGTTAAGTTTTGAAAGATCGGAAGAAGAACTTTTATTAGGAAATAACGCTTGCATTAGGCTCTGTAGAGATTGTTGAAAGTATTTAACTTTTTCATATTTCAGAACACTGTGCGCTTTACCTAATTCCGGCTTTTGTGAATATTTTAATTTTTTGTTGCATTTTTAGTCATTTGCACTTGAGCTATGCTTAAAGAAGGGGAGGCAGACCATGTTGCAAGTTGCTCATATTTAAGTACTAAGTCAGCATTGTAACTTGCTGCGGCGGTTGTAATATGTAATTACAGCGTTTTAGATTGAAATTTATGTTGCCTCTGCATGCGCATCGTACTCTCACTCGTTCATTCATTTGTTTATTCATTCACTCAACAAGAGTTCAGATTTACCATAATTGTTACAACCGCTTGTACTTCTTTTTGCCCTTCCGCAGCCTTTTGTTTTTATTGTTTTTCATTTTAATTTAAATGCTTAAATAATAAATTCAACATAATTCCTTATTCTGCTATGTTATTGTTTTTGGTTAATTTGAATTTCAACAAGTTGGGGTAAACGTAGCATCAGCACTGGAACAAAAACATGCAAGGCTTCGTTAAAATTTTGAACAAAAAATGTAAACAGAAAAAATTGCTCAGCTTGAATTGAGCATTCACGAATGCACACAAAATAATTGCCACTGCAAGTCAATGTGGTTAAAACTTTAAATAAATGAGTAGTAACTCTTCAAAAGTTGTATTTATGCGCATAAATGAATGCATTTGAATTGTTTTATTGTCAAATACTTTAGTCAAAAGTATATGAACTCCTCACATGCGGCTGGAAACTCTTCAGGGACTTAACTTTGCTTTGCAGACAAGTTTGCCAAAGAAATATTTAGATAAATGTTCTTGAAAGATAAACTTTTGGAAAAAATAGTTCGATTTGAGAATTAGTTGTCTTGGGTGAAATGAAAGTTTCAATATTTTTCACACAAACCATCAAGTAGACAGTTGGTTTAGTCTTTTTCATTTTTTGGGTGCATTCAATTTTTGGCAACTCTTTCTCACATTCTATTGATTCTTAGTAAATAAATTTAAATTTAAATTTTATTTCGTTCTGTTTTATATCGTTCTGTATACTCGATCTACTCAAGCTACATATAAAGTAGAAGGGTCCATATTACGAACACTGCATCGCATATGAAACGCTTGCGCCTTGACTTTAATGTGTTATTATTCCCTTTGCAGGTTTAACAGGAAATTGTCTGCGGTCGTGTTTCAAGAAGGCTCAATATTTCGATTAGTTCTATGAAGTTCATCCACAAAGTAGTGGGGGAGTTGGATGCATTAGGACGCTTGTTGTTCCATTTAAAAAGCCAACGGCCGGATACGAAGCACAGAACCCATCAGTTTAAGTCTGAAAGTTCTTGACATTTTTAAGATTCAAATGGGATTCTTTTAAAGAATATATATATCTATGTATAGCAATTAACAACATCAATAAAATGTTGTCATACAAATACTTAGATATGCATGGTTTGTTCCAAAATTTTTTTTTAAGCAGAGGGGTAAGTATGTTTATTGAATACAAGTGATCTGAAGAACGAATTGCAGAATCTAAATATTCAAATTTGAAGGCTATTTCTTAATAGTATCCAAAATCTTATACGGAGTGCCAAACAGACAGTTGGTCATGTCTATATCGACTTGAATTTTGATGCCGATCAAAAACATATATTTTATATATTAGTTTGGAACAAAAAGTCGTTCGAATTTCCGCTTTTATTTCAAATCTTTATAAATATGCGTACAATCATCGGATTTATCGGATAAGCGCCATTTAGATCAATACCTAGTTGCCAACGAGATAATTATGCCCCGCTTATAGAAGCTTGCTGCCCTATCGGCAAAAAAATAAAAAATAAAAAACCATGGGTTGACTTATGACTAGGACTTAATTCTAAGGACTAAAGTATATTTCTATATTATTGATATGTGAAAACATGGAATATGTGCATATTCCCGCACCCGGACATCCATAAGTACACCTGGGAGTCACCCGATGGGCGCACTAGAAACCAAATCGACCATATACTGATTAGCAGATAATTTCACAACTGTCTGATGGACATGCGTGCGTATAGAGGAGCTGATATGTACAGTGACCACAATCTGATTGTTGGACGGTTACGTCTACATCCAGAAGGAATCAGAATGCAACAGCAATGCAAACAGATCTTCAACTTGGATGGCCTGAAAACGCCAGCCATGCTCCAACGGTACCACAGTGCCCTCTCGCGTCATAGTTCCTTACCAACTTGGAAGCAAATCCAAACAGCGTGCTCTCAAGCTGCGGAGAAAACGGTCGGCTTGCAGCACTTTAGACGGAAGCAGTGGAAAAGTAACGCCACTTGGACTCTGATTGAGGAGCTCAGGCTGTTGAAAGCACAGCTAAATGCATGTGCAATACACGACCGCCGCAACCTTCGTCGTTAAGCCAAATATTTCACCTATCAAGGCTAGTGTCGGGTTCAGTTTATTGTCAGTCGAAGATCAACTGACACGCTTGAAGGAGTTCCTTACAATCGATGACACTGATTCATAAACTCCACCAATACCCAACACTGAGCAGCGTCGAAACCCCAACAGAGGTATTTCTACTGATCCGCCTACTGGGGACGAAACAGCCCTGGCCTTAAGCAAACTGAAAAACAACAAAGCTGTTGAACCAGATGGTTTACCAGCCGAACTGCTTAAGTGCAGCGCATACACCATCACACGCGCCATATACCCCATTATTCGTGCGACATGGATATCTGCGACTATTCCAGATGACTGCAACGAGGAGGTGATTGTCACTATCCCCAAAAAGGGAGACCTAAGTCAGTGCAGAAATTGGCCTGGCATAACTTTTTCAAACTCCATCTAAAAGGTACTGGCCTTCATCATCTTAGCCAGAATCTCGCCAACTTTAAACTCCCAATTACGGCGAGAACATAATGGGTTCAGACCAAATCGGTCTTGTGTAATCCACATTAATACCTAACGCATCATTGTGGAACAATCGATCGAGTTTAGATTCCCGTTATACCTTTTTTTTGTGGACTTCGAGCGGGCGTTTGACACCATCAATAGAGACGCGATATGGAGGTCACTAAACAACTGTGGGATCCCTGACAAAATCATTGATCTCACCGTGCGGTTTAAATGCAACAACAGCACCAATTTCACTATAAACGGAGTTGTCCGACAAGGTTGTGTACCTTCAGCACTCCTTTTCATAGTAGTCCTCGACGGGGTCCTAAAGCGCACAAACGCGGAGGTGCCAGAAGGCCTACAGTGGAGACTTGATCAGAAGCTTAGCGACTTAGATTATGCTGATGACATCTGCTTCATGACGCACATGCATAGCGGTGCAGCGAAACTTCGGAGTCTGGAAGCTAAGGCTCGTGCAATAGGTCTGAAAATAAGTTTATCAAAAACAAAGTGGATGCGTCTGCAAACAACATCAGCAGCGCCACTGACGGTCGAACTCAGCGACAGCACCATGATCACCTTTGAAAATTTTGAGAAGTTTCCCAATCTTGGCAGTTATATTACAGCGGATGGGGGTGCCGCGATAGATTCAGCGGTTCGTATAAGCAAAGCGCGGATTGCTTTTTGTAAACTCGACAAAGTATGGCGCTCACGTGCGCTCTCATTTAGAACAAAACTGAAAATATTTAACACCAGTATAAAACCTATACTACTTTATGGCTCAGAGACGTGGATGGTTTCAGACAGGATTGGCGGAAAGCTTTAATCTTTCGTTAACAAATGTCCAAAGATTATTTGCCGTATCTTCTGGCCAGAAACGATATCAAACGCTTACCTATGAAAAGTAACTAACACCGAACCTATCAACATCGAAATTAAAAGACGCAAGTGGAATTGGATAGATCAGACCCTGCGTAGAGAATATGACAACATTGCAAAGATGGCCTTTCAGTGGAACCCACCAGGCAGCCGTCAGAGAGTTTGTCCAAAGCAAACATGGATTCCCACTCTCCATTCCGAAATCGGGTCCAGGGCTACGTGGAATGAACTAAGAGTCCTAGCAGCACATAGAAGTCGTTGGAGGTCATTTCTTTTCGCCCTATGAAACGAAAGTGCCAAAAGTTATTTAAGGTTTATCTGTAATGTCTACATTAAGTGGTATAAAGTAAAGAATGGCGATGTCGTTGGCGAAAATGCAGAACATTGTCATAATTAAGGAAAATATGATGTAAAGATGTTTAATATCATTGGTAAGAGACAAGAGCCTTAGGAATACCCTCCATTTATGTATATTGCCTGTTTTTTGACTATTAATCAATTTCTGTCCATATAGGACAGAAATAGTTTGGTTTTTAAGAAAACTATTCGTTGTTTGTATAAGCTCAAAGGAAAAATCTAAGAGTTTTAGAAAATTAATTTTTTCCGCAAATTGTGCTTATTTGATTCAAAATCTTTAAAATGCAGTTCTTTATCTTGGCTGAAACTAAATCTATATACGGAAGTAGAAAATTTTTTTTTTCAGTTTTTTCTCTAAAAACTTGTTTAATTTGCTATCGATTCCACTCAGATTATGCTTTTATGGAATGGGACAAAAAAAATATTTAATTTCGAATTCATTCAATTTTAAATTAAAAAAATAATGATGAAGACTTGACATATTGAATTATGTTTACTTCTCTTTAATAATTCTGACAATTCAATTAAAATATGATATCAGTCCGTCCTATTCCAAGCTCAGCCAATCACATAATTGATATGTCAAAAGGCAAATGGGTTTGTACAACTGATTTGCAAAATCATACAAAAATGTGTTCAACATGCCCACACACGATGCAATAGGTGATGCAAAATTGAATAAAAGTGTGTAAAGCCTGCAATTATTTTCCAGGGCATACGCACAGTTTATCACATACATCGAATCTGCTCCTCAATATGCCTGAAACCTGTAAAACTTATTCATCATAACAAAGCGCACCCAAAAATTTGGAACAATACAAATATGCGCAAATTAAGCTGGAAATTGTTTTCCACGTAACGTCTTATGTTTGATGTAATGTCTTACACATAATGTCTTACACGTAATGTCTTACATGTAACCAATTGAAAAATAACCAAGACCAGCGCAAACATTGAACGTACGGCATTCTTCATACAAGACGAAAATAAAGATGGTTCACATCAAACAAAATTAAATTTTTTGAGTTATTTATTTGCAGTGCCAAGCATTTCATGCGTCTACTCGTTGTCAGCCAGATAGACGGACATGTTTATATCTACTCGACTTTTGAAGTTGATCAAGCATAAATTTATATTGATTTGGATTTAACATATATTTGCACAAAATTCAATGCTCTATGCTGAGATAATATCCTATTAAATGTGATTGTGAACTCAAAAATGAGTTGCTTACGTATTTCTGTTTAACGAATGCCACTTGCAAAATTTAAAGTTCAAAGCAAATTTATTTTACTCCACACAGTTTTGGCTCAATTTTTAGCTACATAAAAGTTCATTTTCCAAATCTTATCGCAATTATCGCACATCCTTCCGTTTGCTGTAAATTCAAATCGAGATTGGTCGATTTGCGCAAAGCTGTCTAAAATAATCTAGGCGTAGCATAAAATATTGCACCAAGGCGAAATGTGGCAATTTCCGTTTTCTATTATGCAGCAGCAGCACCAGAAGCAGTCGAAAGCTAATACAAACCTAGTCGCATAGAGTAGACCCACCGACGCGCATAAATTTCAAGGTGAGAACGCATTTTACGCACATTTGACGCTGCTGCTGCATTTGCTGATGCCTCAAAAAATAGATTTCGGCCTTAAACATTGCACAATGCAATGCGAATGAGGCAAAAGAGATAATCAACGACGGACTGCACTGCGCGTACAAATGGCGTCGGTTTCCTGTTCCGGAATGCGTACGGCAGCGGCATCCGATGCGTAGTTTTCATATATTTAATGCAAAATTTACGACTTGTACGAACAAAAATTAGTTTGTATACGGATTTTGGCTTGTAAGAATGTACGCCTTCGTTTGGCGTAGAAAATGCAACTCTCCAAGGCATAAAAATGCAACCCCCGAACCGAATATAGAACACCAAATGCCACATAAGAGACGACGCCCCAGCCAAAGTTCTTTCGTCTATTGAAGCGCATTATTGGTTCGGTAGTATCGATAAATTACAAACAAAAAGGCTGAAAGGGTTGTGCCAGTCGGCAGTGTTGGAGTTGGACTGGGTTGGCCACCACCCACTCTAGTTCGGCTGTTCGTTCAATCGTTCATTTCGTTAAACTGCGTGCATTTTATTTATATTATAAATTTTACATCAGCTTAATTACATAAACGCATGTAAATGAGCTGCGTGGCAGCTTTAAAATACTTTGAAGGCAAAAAAGGATGGACTGTGTACGCACAAATCGGCCGGGCATGCAGCGCAGTTGAAGCGTTGCAGTTTGGGTTAGGAGTTTGGTTCATAGTTTGAAATTTTAGCTTCCGGTTAAAGTTGCCGCTGATGGGGCAGACTCATAATTTGTGTGCGTGTGTGGGTAGCAAGGGGTTTATTTCGTTGGTAGGTGCAGCAGCGCAGTGTATTGACATGCCCCATCAAGCATTTGAAGAAGCCAATACTGCATATCTACGAGTATGTGGAACCAGGTCGGTAACTGTGTGGGTACTTATAAACATTTTCCACCACATCGATTACTTTGCACAAATTAGTGCGTAGATATTTTGCAAAAATTTGCCATAAATAAATAATGTGCTGTGAATATGCAGTTGACTGTTCAGTTGGGCCTCAATAATGCAGCAAAATGTGAAGGAGGGAGCTGTGAATTCGTATATACACTCGTGCATATACGTACGTACATTCGTATTAATACAGCGCCTATATATATGCATAAAGGTGTAGATACATATTTAGAGCAGTCTATTTCCTTTTTCACGCATAATTGCTTTATTTAAGTTAAACGCTTAATTTAGCAATTTTCACAATTATTTAGTCAACTCATTTGAAATTTATTTCTCATGCATTGTGCGCAATTATTTGAAAATCTTTAAATATTTATTTACATTGTAATAGCGAGGCGCGTGAAAGAGATGGCACGTTTAAGTGACAGGAAGTATTTAATTAAATAAATAATTAAATCATTAAATAAATTGAGCTTGAAATTTGGAATCACTTAAGGAGAAGCGATTTATTATAATTTATTTTGATTATATCTGCATCAATAGGGATAATTAATGAAAGAAGCCAAACTTTGGTCGAACTAAAGCTTGAATACTCTTCACACTTACGTTGACTCGTATTATTGAAATTTAAGATCAAACATTTTAGAATTTGCCTTTCTATGAATTACGCCATTTTCAATGTTTTTAATCATTCATTTAAATAATTATGTATGGAAGCAGCTTTTTTTAGTTACCATATCGGGGTCATTCTCATTAGTGTGCGGTTTCTGTTTAGTAAATATATACATACAAACTCTGATATCAATATCTTCAAGGTTGTGGAAAAAGGGTGCATTAAAACATACTTGAAAAGACGGGCCGACATACCCATGTGGCTTAAAACGATTCACCTTATTTCGAATATAAATAGATGTCAGTTGGCAGATAACTCCTTTAAGGCGATGCAAACATTCTATCTTATAATACTATTCATAGTCTATTTAATTACCTTACCTTATTGTGGGTAGAACAGAGTCCTTATTTCTCTTTACATACTCGTATATCTAAAGCTGTATGTTTGCTTGAGACATCCCGCACTACCTTGAACGTTGAATTTGTAGGAAAGATAATTTCCTAAAACGGACATTTGATTAAGATTAATTCAAGTAGAGGATAAGTCTTCTTTCCAGCAGATATAAGATTCTGCCACGTGTAATAGGCTGAAGCCAAATACGGGTTCACTGATAGGACAATATCAGTGTGACTTCAGATCAAAAAGATCTACCTGTGACCAAATATTCACATAACGATAAATCCTGGAAGAGGATTTATGAGTGAGTTTAACAAAGAATTTTACAAAGACACCCACCACCTATTTGTCGAGTATAAAGCCGTTTTCGACACATGGATACGAACGAAGTTCTTCGACACCCTGTCTGCGCTAGTTATCCCGGCAAAGAACGTTCGTCTTTGCATGATGACGCTATCACACACACACAAAGCATTATCAGGGTAGAAAAGAACCTCTCTTAACCATTTGATACCAGGAGAGGTTTCAGGCAGGGCGATGCTCTGTCGTGCGATTTTTTCAATCTCCTGATGGAATACACCCTACGCCAATGCCCGTACATACAGAGTATGTCGGGCTCGATATTGCTTGTTGACATTGATGTCGTCGGAACGCTGGAACGGCGAGTCAGCAGTTATTGAAATACAGTCTTGGCTCATGGGTCTAGCGGTGAATGAGGACAAGATGAAGTACTTGCTGTCTACTCGCTCTCCGTCATCGCGACGGACGCTCTGTGACGAAGGAGAATTTCAACTTCAGTGTTGTAGAAAACTTCGTCTATCTTAGATCCGAGAAAACCAGCAAAAACAACGTCAGCCTGGATATCAGGCGAAGAATCACACTTGCAAACAGATGCTTTTTTGGGCTGATCAAGCAAAGTAAAGCCCTCTATCGAAAGACAAAAATCAAGATCTATAAGATGCTGATACTCCCGGTCCTAATGTATGGCGCAGATGCACGAACCGTGATTGAGTCAGACGAAACGGCAATGGAAGTATCCGAGAGAAAGATTCTTCGGAAGTTGTTTGGTACTATTAGAGTCGACGAGTTTAGCTTCCGTATGAGCCGCGAGCTGTATGAGCTATTCGATTTGAAATTGACATAGTCCAGCTCATAAAATTTCAGCGGCTGGTCTGTGCTGGGCGAATGGATAAAAAATAGCCACGTATGGTTCCCAAACTTGATTGATGAATGACGAAATAAAGGACAACCAGGCACGCATAGGTATGGAGAGATCTCAGCTAGTGCGCCTTTCTAAATGCATCGAATGAAGCTTGCGGGTCATTTTAGTATTCATATACCAATGGTTTGTCACCAGTTATTACGCTTTAAAGTCTGGATCGTCACTCATGTCATTCAACAGCTCTTGAGCGATGCTCTTTTGGTCAAAATTTAGAAATTTTGGAACAAACTTTTCTTTGCTATTCGTTTCATGTTTTCAATATCTAAAGAAATTTTGTAGCACTATCCAACCGACTTGCCGATATTCTCAGCAACTTTCATATGATTTTTTTTCTATACACCTTTAAACAAATACATTTCCGCACCATTCAATTCCATTCCATACAATTTGTATTCAAGTAGTAAAAGGGCATATAACATTCTTACAAAAAAATGGGTAAAACATTTACTTCAGCAACAAAAGTTGGAAACTTGCAGACTATTATATACAGATATCAAGTTTAGAGGTTTTATACTATCATGTTCCCTCCAGAGATAACTAGTATTCAATAGAGATGCCATCATCTCCCTGAACGTTAAAAGCTCTTTATTTGTGAAACATTTTTAAAATGGGTTTAGTAATTCCAGAAATTATCGCCAGCATATAAACTTAAAAATATTCCCGGAGACAATTCTTTCCTGACACAATGTTCAATCGGGCAAAATATTTCAGTGCTACACTTTAAAAGCGAACCAGTTGCCTGCGAGCTTTTGTGCGTGTAATAATGTGTATTTAGTGAACCATTTTCGAGGACCTCCATACAAAATGGGATAAGCTCTTCAACAATATGCGAACAAGTTCTGTTATACTAGAAAAATCCAGTGTGGATACGTTGGGTATAAGAAGTTTACAGATGTTTGACAGAGTACGGAGAATAAACCATACGCAAGACGCACGTCTACATCAAGTTCCGATAAAAGGGCATGCTTGATGTGTTGTATTGAAGTCTGGCTTGAATAAGAATTGATATAAGACAAATTATCCTCAGCGAAGTATTGGTGTATGTGAAAGATCTATGACAAGATTAACAAATTGGAAAGAGAAGCAGTACACTGCACCTGCATCTGCTTCTTGCTGAGTCTGCGATGTGGCACCATTACAATTTTTTGTTTTCTCTAGAGTAAAAATCGTTCTCATAGGATATTGCTATGAACCTATAAAAGCATTAGTGCGGAGTCCACTTATCAAGGAGCCATTAAAGCGTTAAAGAGTCACTGGCAAGAGCTAGACTATACTTATTGGTGCTTTGAATACATTTCACGATTTTTTGGAATATCTTAAATTTTCTTTTCGAATCGTTTCCAAATACTATTTAGAACTATTCTTATCCATTGAGTATGAGCCGTACTTTCATTTAACATTCTAGTAAAATTTTGTTGACTTATGTGTTTGGTTGTCTGATGGTAGCCTCCCACAACGAACTATTAGTGAGGTAAGATTTGCTGATAACTTGACAAATATTGTAGGGCGAATGACCCAAATATGAGCTTCATTTGTCATAACAATGTTAGACTATGCCAAGCTTAGTTTCATATAAAAAGGTAGAATTTTCTAGATTCAAGGAGATATGTCATCATATGGCGTAATATAAGTGACTTGAGGACAAGCTAGTCCCAAATATTTGAACTTTAGGGTTCCAAAGCAAAGCTTATTCTAACTGAGCGGACAGGTTCCTGAAGAGGATCTAAAAAATAGAAAGATCAGTAATCCGAATGCAAGCCCGAAATATCAATAATAACGGCATTGAAAATGGAGCCTCTTTGAAAAACAGGGTTTCAATTGGGAAGATGCCAGATTATATTTGTTATTTTACCACAATACAAATAAATTTATTGAATCCTATTCTTAATAACACATTAATACAATATCTCAGCTTACCTTACCCTAGTTGAAAAATTAACTATTATATAACAAATCCATAACGCTTGAAGCATTTTCAAACAATCTAACTGTACAAGCCTAATTGTTTAATGCATATTGTGAAATATCTCTGAGACATATTCAACTTCGAAATCGTATTTCTCTTCATTAACATTTATTACCGAAAACAAGAGCAACACTATCCAAGCAATCATCCTCACTTAATTTGCATAACTATTTTCCGGAAGAACACTTCGGAAAAGCGATTAAAACGAACCATAAAGAGCAACCAGACTGCAACAGACTGACAGCATGCACCAAAAATCATGCTCATCGTTGTCACAATTAAATTAGCAAAGTTTCAGTTTCGGCAAAAGGCATGAAAATGCGCCCAAGTGACCTACCCAAAAAACTTTCAAACTGTGGCGTGCTAAGCTGCATGCTGAGGATGCCAGTTGCCAGGACAAGCAGACGCAGACATGTTGCATCAACAGTCGCAGTCGAAGCAGCTTTGGGCGCATTTTTGGGTGTTGCAAATAAACTTGTTGCAGTTCGGTTAGTTTTTCACACTCACACACACACGTACAAAGACTGACAGACGGACAGGACAAAGTTTTCCACTCAACGCCATTTGTATAGTTTTTGGGCAATTTTGGCTGGCTTTGCTTGTGCAACAACAATTCGAGTATGCTGCAATATTGTGCAGTAAAGTTTTCATCTGCCAAATGCTTCAACAGACTTGATGGCTTAGTAGTTTTTGGTTGGTTGGTTGGTTGACTGCAGAAATAGTTTCCTGTCAACCTGTTGCATTCAGAATGTTTTTCAAAAGTTATGATATATAGTTCTTTTAATATGATTTATAGAAAATTTAGCTAAACGACTTTACAAAATCTCAGCTTTAAAGAACTTTATATAATTTTTTTTTAAGTTTTCTTCACAGATTATAACACACTTGGTGTGATCCCTCGAAGGCCACGACAAGAACCTTGTTTAAAGCTATTATTCTGCATACCTTAAACTGCACCGAATTTATTAACCTGACTTCGGTTGAGGCTCGTCTACTTAGCCCAACCGTTTCGAAAAAAATGCGCGAGATAAGTATATATCATGACTTTTTGAACGAACCTTTTATATTAACTTCCGATTTCGGCCTGTTGTTGCTTTCTAAATCGTTCTATGTATGATTTGTATTCGATCTATATGTACTACCATAAATGTGCTTCTGCTTGTGTTGGTTCATTCACAAATTTTCGCCAACAACAAAATCTGCTATTTAGAAATTTCATTGACTCCAAATGTAGTTCATGGTCATGCGGTTTACATAGTAGTTGCACACACACACACACATCTACAATTATTTCAGCATAATTTCGTAAATATGTTTCTGTTCTAATTGTAGTACGTATCTATTTCTGCCGGTTTGTGTTCTGAACAATTATGGTTTATGGCTTTCAGTGATAAATTCTAAACACAATTTGGTTATACAAACTTTTTTCTGTGTACACAAATTGAATTAGCAAGCTGCCACTTAGGTCGCATAATATCATTTTAATTACGGTTAATAATATAATTAAAATAAATACATATAGTATATAATTAAGTATTAAACTGCTTATGTAGTATTTATTTAGCAAAATATTGATATATGTACAAACAATGAAATCAATAGCAA
Source organism: Leucophenga maculata (assembly GCA_035044805.1). Lineage (NCBI taxonomy): Eukaryota > Metazoa > Arthropoda > Insecta > Diptera > Drosophilidae > Leucophenga > Leucophenga maculata. Next base: position 127,035 of record JAWNNP010001209.1, read on the forward strand.
TTATTTAATCAAATGCAAATATTTAACTAATATTTTTATGAAATTTGTGATAACTTTTAAATAAATTGGACTTATGACACTTGTTATAAGGACGTAGCATTAAAGTATTAAACAAAAAATATGTACGAAGTATATAGTGTCTGAAACTCTCTCTGAAAGCCGTCGTTATAAACGGGGCATCCCCAAATATCCATGTAATAATTCTGCAGGTGTCTGGTTAAATTTTTCATCAGTAAAAGGTTTTCGAAACTCGCACTCTAACAATCATAAAAGATGGTGCATTCATCCTGTGTCATAAAACATCCAAACCTACAACTCATTCTGAGTTTTTGCCTGAACAAATATTATGGATGTTATTAGTTTTGGTAAAAACATCAAATTTGGATTACCTTAAAGCGAAACGAAAAACGAAAATTTTTTTTTTTTAATATAGTGTTTTCTTTATTGGTTCTTCTCCGGATAAGAGACTAACAATAATTTATCAAATCTTAAATCTAGTTGTGTATTACACTAAGCCGCCCGGTTGGAGACTTATGTAGTTACAGCGGCCCTAAGAGCACATCACAGGGCTGGGAGGTCATTTCTCCTGAGTCGTGTTTGTATATGGTGCAGGGTTAGAGATCTTGCGAGTGGATTAGGGTGAGAATTGAGTTTGCATTCATAGGTCTGCTTGAATCGATCTATTTCAGTTTTCACAGATGGGATGTTGAGATCATTGTGAATGTGAGTATTGCGAATATACCAAGGTGCTCCGGTGATAGTTCTAAGTATTTATGACTGAGCTCTTTGTATTATGTCCACGTTACTAGAACTCGCATTGCCCCATAACTGTGAGCCGTACGTCCGAATAGGCTTTATTACGGAGTTGTAAAGAAGTAATTTGTAGACCGCGGATTTATAAGCCAGTGTAGGAAGTTGGCTTTTAGCTTTATCTGTGTTTTCTTGGCTTCAATATGTTTACGATAAGTGAGCTGTCTTTCGAGATGAATGCCGAGATGCACGACGTCATTGGCCTGTGGGATTACAATGTTGTTTAAAGTCAGCGATGGACAAGTACCTCTGTTTAGAGTGAATGTGACGTGTTTGCTTTTTTGCTCAATAACTTTTATACGCCAGTTAGCTAGCCACTCCTCGAGAAGAATGAGATGGTCTGCTAGTAGTCTACTTGCTCTTATTGCGAATCGAGATCTACTTAAGATTGCTGTGTCATCAGCAAAATTTGGATATTGTAAGTCTGTGATCCGTTGGTATGTCTGATGTGTATAGAACATATAAAATAGCACCGAGAACGCTGCCTTGGGGTACTCCAGCTTTAATTTCAGACTCCTGTGTTATATAGTCATTCTGACATACTGTGAATGCTCTATTGCTGAGGTATGATTCTAGAATTTTGTGATTATTTAGGGATAGCAATACATTTTTTTTGTACTTAAGTCCGTCGAATGCTTGAGCTACATCGAGAAAGATTGTGGAACAGTATTCGCGGAGTTCGAACGCTGTTCTAATCTCTGAGTTTAATCGGTTTACTTGTTCGATAGTGCCATGGTCTTTACGAAACCCAAATTGGTGAGTGGAAATAACGTTCTGCATGTGTGAGTTGATTTTTAAAAGAACCAACTTTTCGAACAGTTTGGATATGCAGGATAGTAGGCTTATGGGTCTATATGATGCTGGCTGTGTTTTATCCTTTCCAGGTTTCGGTATCATGACTATGACCGATTTCTTCCACTGAGTTGGAAAATATCCGCATTTAAAAATCGCGTTGTACAATTTTGTGATATATGTCACAGCTGGGCTGGGAAGCTCCATGATCATTTTTGGGGAAATTAAATCATGACCTGCAGCCTTCTTGGGATTGAGCTGGGCTTTTATCACTTTATGAACTTCGTGGGTGTGAACTCTGAGGGGTTAAGAGTAGTTCGTGTTTGAAGGAGACGGAAGAACAAAAGCGTTTGTTGAGGGATTTGGTTGAAAAACAGTTCTTAAGTGGTTTGCAAAAACTTCTGCCCACTTTCCAGTGTGGTCTCTTATGGGTGTAGATACTATAGCCGGTGGTTTAATGTCTGCACGCGCTTTCCACAGGGGAAACTTAGAGCTTGTTGGAGAAAGACGTTCGATGTATCGTCTCTGAGTGAGTTTTTGCTCGAGTTTAAGAGCTTTGCTTAGCTCACGTGAAGTAATATTTAGATTGTGCTTAGAGGTTGGAGATCTTAGACACTGCCATTCCCTTCTTAAACGCCGTTTCGTCATAACTAACTGTTCAATGTGACTGTTGGTTATGCTGTGGTTCATCGAATTTGCTGTGGATGGTTGTGGTGTGGAGTGTTGAGCTGCACAAGTGAGAACAGAACTCAGAACTTAATTGGCGGATCCAATATGTCGAACGAGTTTATATACCGTATTCCTATGGAATATGTAACTCGGGTGTTTCAGGATCGCTGATTACGAATCTGAGGTCTGATACGCAAAATTCAAACAGAATTGTTTAAACAATTGTTGAATTGTATTGAAATTTGGTATCTGGTGATGTTTGAGATATTTTAAATAGTAACATTTAGATTTGAATATAAAGTTTGTGATTTAGATGTTTCTAATGACATCTAAATTGACATTCAAGAATCCTGCCATTAGCCACGAGTATGTTAAAGGTTTTTAAAGACCCCTTTTTTATTTTATTGTTTTGCTTTACTTTTTTTTCTTGTTTTTGTGGTTTAAAAAATATATTTTCTCATTTAATAGTTAATTCATAATATCATTCTTCTCGTAAAAGCACTAGTTTGTCTAAGTTGGAATAAAATTTCTACATATTTGAGTTATCATATTCATCAGCATAATCTTCTTCATCGTCACCTACCATTTGGAAAAATTCCTTACTCGTGACATCAAAACTATTTGCTGGAGGGATTTCTGGCAGTGCAAGTAGTTCAATTACTGCAGATGGAAGTGGCAACTTTTTATCGTTTTTGTTATCGTGAAGATAAGATCCGCTATACGAGGATCTGATTAATCCATGGATCGAAAGAACATGTCTTCCATTGCAGCTTTTCGACTAAATTTTCGACTGTTTCGTTCTCGAAAACATTTGTAATTTTTGTCTCTTGCTTCAGAAGCTACTGTTTTCATTAATCGCTTTACCATGTATGAGGATTCTGTGCAACGTTGCTGGCACTTTGATGACACAATACTTAAAATTTGTGAGGATTTATTGGAAGATGGCTAGATAGAGCAATTAAGATAGATGAAAAGTTACGAACTAACTTCAGATTCAATTCTAAACAATGAGCAAAGACCTCTGGAACTTGAAATGCCCGACTAGCTGTGTTACCATCGTTACTAGTTTCACTACCTCCAGCTTTGGGCATGTCCACCTTTGTTCCCAATTTCTTCAACACAACATCTTGGATATCAGCGTCTGCCGTTCTTGCGTTGTTCTACTTATTGTTGTCACTTCTTGTTATTGTTCTTAGGTCGTTGTGGTATGCTATGACAACCGTAATCTGGATTTATTTGAAGATATTGCAGTTAATATGAAAAAACGCAAACACTTCTGACGGCAGCTTATCCTTATTTTTCTTAAGCTTTTTATTTAAATAAATGCTCGGTATTAAGGGATCCGAAGAATCCATTGTTCGGTGAAACTATTCTCTATATTATAATATTTTTACGACTATTTTTTCATGCCTGGAGTATTCTGTCGCGTTTGTAATAAATGCGTTTTCGCCTAAACATCCGACAGGAACTGTAGAAGCATGTTGGTTTGATGGACCAGGATCTTGTGAATGGTCGGTGACGCCCTCCTAGCAGTATTGCCATCATTTGTGTAGCTGCTTCCATTTTATTTTGGTCGATCTACGTGCAGTCCCTTTTGCTTCCATAGTTCATCTTGAATATTTTTCTTTTCTTTCGTTAAATTGAGATCAAATAAAACTGCAATATTTCTATCAGTAATTTCTTTCTTTACTCTGTTGTTTTATTTTAAAATGTGTTCTTTGGTAAATTCTATTTTTAATGGTCTACAAAATTTTACTGACTGAGTTTTGCAATTATTTCTTGAAATTGACTAAAAACTTCTGTTTGAAAAGTTATTATCCTCTATTTATTTTCCTTTAAAGTCCAATGACAGAAGTGGCAGCTGCATGAGCGAGTAAGTCAATATTATGATCTTGAGTAGTGCAGAGTTCGGAAGCTAGTTTGAGTTTCAAACGTCATAAGTTAAGCGTGGCCGTCCTTACACCCAAATGGAAATCGACTCAGTCATGCGCCCACCTTGATTCTAAATCTCAAGAATTGCCTCGTGACTAAATTCGAACATCATCAAAGTTACACTAAGTTAAGCACATATTGATGAACATAAATGACTTATTAGTCCCAAAAAGGAGCTAAGATAGTGTAAGATTTAATGCTGAAATCTCGTTTAACAGCTGCAAAAGAAATTCAAAACTTATGTCCCAACTTTTGCCAATCCGGTCACTGTGCATTGAGGAGAATAGTTTTCTCTTCTTGTATATAGTATATGAACTCAGTTTCAAAGTTCTATCTCGAAAAGTTCCGGAAATATAAAGTTGACTACTATGGAAGCGAGGCACCACCTATTATTCAAATTAAACTTAATACTTATGATGTGTTTTACAAATGCACAAAATATCATACTTCTGCATTGAAATTTTGATAAAGTACTTGTATGACGAATTTGTTCTTATGTGTGGAACAGAGCACATATCATTGTTAAAATCTTGTGTGTCCGGTGTATTCTCCCACACAGCTAAATCGGTTTTGACTGGACTCGACATAGAAAGAAAGAGGACTTTCCTCATGCTGTCAATAAAAAGTCAAAGTTTTTAAAATAAACTTGAGCCGAATATATATCAGGCGTATCTAAAAATTCAATTTTGGAGGCTCTATAGTTGAAGTTTTCGACATGCGTGCTCAAATTTCCAAAAATGGAGATTTAAAATTTTATTTTTATTTTAAAAAGCTTTAAAAAAATAAGGTTAGCTTATACGATCTCACAGTTCCTCCTCTTGTTCTTAAAGTTCTACGGCGTGCCGTCGGATTCAAGATTAAATGACAATATCCTTTGCAGCAGGGTGAGTGGTTGTCCGACGTAGATTTGCTGAGCTTAGGGCTGGCTGAAAAGAAGAGGTTTCATTGTGGGTGTGTCCTCCCGAAATGACAAGATAAATTGAGTAATAATGATAAAGGGCGGGCTACTTCATGTCATCCTGAATTCTTGCATAAAATAGACCTGTAAGACCTGTATGTTCTGTTTTCTGTTGTGTGTTTCATGATGAATATTTACTACATGAATCCACACTGCATAATAATGTCAAAGATATGATTGCGTAATGTTAGACTGTTTCAACTGTCAGATTGTTGTGCATTGCCATTCTTACAGCCTATACTTAAATTTTTTTATGGGTCAGCTACCCATAAAAAAAGCTACGAGAACTTATCAAGCCTCATTCATCGTATTCACCTATTCACCAGACTTGCCCCTGTGACAGTTTACTGTTTCCAAAACTGAAGTGACTGAGAAGGGATGGCATTTTGGCTCAATTGAGGAGATAAAAGTCTCATCATTGAAATAGTTCAAGACCATACCAAAAAGTTCTTATCATAAGTTTTTCGAGGATTGGAAAACACGCTTGCACAAGTTTAATATATCTAATGGGGGATTACTTTTAAGGGGACAAAATATATATTGTTGAATAAATAAATGCTTTTCCAAAAATTAAAAATTACCTTTTTTTAACAAATTCGTATTAGGTTATTTATGTTCTTTGAAATGGAAATAACTCGAATTCAATTAAAGCCAAATCGGTAAGATGTAAAGAAAAACTGGGTATAACTTTATTCTATTTCTATTCCAATTTAATTTGCTACATCCTAGTTCTGTCAGATTTACAATAAATGCACAGGTGATCCATTTTACTTCCTAAATTCAAGTAAGTTAGTGGAAAACAGAAAGAACGCTGCAGTCGAGTGTGATCGAACCATGGAACCATAAGTCTACTGAAATGTTTTTCATACAAAACACCGTTCGGTGAATTAATTTTTATCGGAGCTACCCATTCTAGTAGTTCAATATAGACTTTATGCAATATTTTATTAGAATTGAAGTAAGATGATCCAAATTTTAATTTTTTTCCAAAATCACAAAAAAAAAAGAAGGACAATTTTTCATGACGAGTTATACATGGCGAGTTAGAGACGAGTTGGCCCATTCATAAAACTATTAATCGAAAGAGGAAGTATGAGAAATTAAATATCCAAACTTGAAGGTTCTATCTTTTACAGTCTGCTAACACAAAGGAGCCGCAGGCTGGACTGGCTATTTAATAATTTTTTCTAAAATATTCATAGTCAATAATTTGATTGAATTGATTCGATTTCTAGTAATCCAATATTGAATTTCCAAAAATTAAAATAGGATATGGCGAGGAGAAAATAAGGTTTTATATGTGCAGCATAATAAATAAACCGTGACCTCAGAATTCGAATCATTGGCCCATGATAGTTTGAATTATTGGCCACTTTTTGACCACTTTTGGTGAAAAGTCCCATCGAAGTATATATCTGCGATAGATATCATTGCTTTAATCTGGTGTGGCTTAAATTTCAGCAGCTCCCTAAATTTAATTCCCTTAACAAGAAATATATTTTCCGAAATGAATTAATTTCAATTTTTATAAAAGCGAATATTTAAGCAAACAGAAACCATTTCCAGTGATCTGATGAATATGTTACTTGACTTTGGTGTTGCATTAATGCCTTGGCTTTGATTTGCTTTTGAGTCTACTAAATGCAACTGTTGCAAACTTTTGTTCGGGTTTTTTACGCAGTGCTGCGTCATGTGTTCAGTTTTTGTTTTGTTTTTGGTTTGTTTCCTTGCCACACATTGTTGCACGAATGTTGCAAACAACAGCAGCAAACAGCAGAAGTGCGACAGCAAAAAATGTCATAAATAAATTGCACACAACAGCAACAACATTTGCTAACGCGCCAAATAAAATCCCATAAATGATCGACGTGATTTTTAGTCTATGCCGCTGCTACATGTGGCAACGAACATCGGACTGAAATGAAAAACTGAAGTTCTTCTTCAGCGGCTGCTGCGGCTGCGGCTGCTTCTGCTTTTGCTGCTGTTAAGAATTTCAAATGTTTTTCCTGGTAAATTAACTAAAAATGCTAAAATCGTTGCTGTTTTTGTCGCATCGCGATGCATTGCAGTTGGCGACGTCCGCGGTGGCGACGCGACGCGACGCGACGCGACGACTTCGTAGACCAATGTAGAGTCCGTAGAAGATGCAACAGCATATTCGCAGTAGAAGAAACAGAAAAAATCGTACAATTTCCTATTTTACTAAAGTTGTCATTAACGTGGCTTAAATGCGTTTTTCAACACAACCCGATCGTGGTAATTATGCTCAGATTATGGTTGTTGTCGACTTTGGCTCTAGTCTTCTTTTTCTTTTCAAACTCTTGATGCGTTTTTTATTTTTCGTCGTCTACGATGTGATATGCGTTTGTAATTAGGATTGCCGTGAAACTATTTGGCGCTTGGCAAAGTGTGTGAAGTTCTAAATGAAGATAGTGAACAGCAAAGTGAATTAAAATAAATAAAATGCCTATATTCTGAAAAAGTGTTGAGCTACTCTTATATATAAGCAGATAAATATGTTGAACCAGATGAATATGTTATATACGTATGTTGCTTCCTACTATTCCTTGCATACATCGTAATTCTATCTCAAAGGGCTTCGAATATATAAATTATTGTCTACCATATGAAGACGTGGTATGGTTGTACAATTCTGCAGACTTTTTTTACAATTGAACCAATGTAGTCCTTCTGAAAAGTTCCTAAGTTAACTAGAATGTGATCAAGTTTTGAAACATGGACGAAACATAAATCCATTCCAACACATCAGAGACCAAGAAATTGTTGAGAAAATTAGTTTTTGCTTAACGGATCCACGCGGATGTTTTTTTTTCGACTACCTTCCATTAATGTCTGTTTACAAACCAAATAATACAAATCACAGGCTACCAAGATTTTTTAAATATTCTATAGGTCATATGTGGTGCATTTCTCGGCTGGTGGAGATTAAGACGATCATATGCGTTCGTTGGCGCAGAAGAAAAATTTTGCTTGATCCACGCATCAAATTGTTCAGACTTCCAGTAGTGTGTCACATAACTTCGCAACTTTTTAAAATCCGTTTCCTTCAATGCTTCCTCAGGTTTCATTCGAAACTTCTTAATACTGCTTAATATGTGCAAATCAACGGAGCACAATTTGAATAGGTGTCTGAGATTTTTAGCTGTCAGATCTAAGCAAAGGACCGCTTTAGTGAGAGAGAGCCACGAGTGCAAAAGTATATATAAAGTGCTCTTAACTCATAGCTCGCTGCTTCATTGGAACACTTCTGTGAATATTTCAAGAAAAAACCCACCTTCCACGGCAACTCAGTTGAATTCCAATCGGCTGCCAGGTAAGACGCAAGCAACGACCAGCAATAGTTTGCAATCCTGATTTGCATTTTCAAGAATGTACTTCTGGAAACTGCAATATGGGAACCTAAGGTACGTTCATTTCAGAATGTCTTCAGAGGGGCCTTAGTGTGCGATGCGAAAGAGTGAATGCACATGTGTTATGGTTAAATACATTCGTAGCTGATAGAACTAATGGTCGAGTCATTTAATTCTTCAGTCCATCCTCGATTGAAGTTTGCAAAAGTACTGGATTTTTACCCAGAAAAATATTACAATGCCATCAGATGTCAGTTTTAATTTCCCTCTGGCCGATCATCAATTTTTCTAGAGTGATTTGATTCGCAATGATATCTACCATTAAATAGTGAGATAGGATATAAACAGTACAAACAGTTTTTGAGTGGAATCTTCCAGGTCCTCTTTTTCCCTCAGCACATGCATTACTTATTCTATTGTATCCTGCTTCACACAGTTAACCTTCAGTCAGCAATTACAGAAGTATTTCAGAGTGATGAGGACGAGTTCTGTAAACGAAATTCCGTCAACACTGCTCAAAGAATCAATGACGAGATATATGTAGTCGCTCTTCCGGTTCGTCCTGAATATCAGTGTAAGCAGGCGCTAGAAGCTTCAGGCTTAGTTGCACTAAAGTAGTTCGTATATAATGAGTCTGCGCTTCTCCAAGACCCACAGTTTAAAACAAAATATGATGAGGTAGTTGGTGAATATTTGACCTTGATATACATGAGCAATTTGTTAATTCTGCCATATGTCCATTCAGACTTAACATCGTTTTGCAGCCAGTGATTAGAAGACTTTGTTTTTTAGAATCGGATATTTTTGCAGTGGGACACTGTATTGATTCCCCAGACTTTAATGCAATATCACCATGTATGAAGGACAATTTTCTGGTAGATAGTTCTCTTATTACGCAGCTTCTGCTGTTGAGGAGGCTAGTTAGATTATTTATCCTGCCGTCGTAATCTCAGATATTTTGCCATAGAGGCTTGTTGCATTGCAGTTCCGCCAAAGTGAATTGACGGCGGAATTTTTTTCTTCAGGATGAAACAGACAAATGTAGAAATGCGCCGATGTAATTTTGCTTCCAAGACCATATACCGAAAGGCTGCACTTCGTTATACCGTTCTATTTGTTTGCTAGTGACGTTCTCCTAAAATCTTTTTATAAAAAATGTCACCTTTACATTATACCGGAACATCAGTTTGGGTTTAGAAGAGGGCATGGAACTATTGAGCAGTGCCATGGAGCACTTCGTCGCGTTTTGTTTGATGTTTAATTTTTTGCGCCAAAATTTCAACTGGTGCAGGTATTATTACAGTCCATCGGAAGCTTCTTATTCACATCTTGCAGCAAATGAAGCGAGCACTATTTGTTCCAAAACGATGCCTAGTACATCCGGGATAGAGAGGTCTGCAATCTATAGTTTATAGATTTCAGTAATAATTTCAGTCCAGAAATAGAAAGTAGGGGACAGGAAGTGCTTCTCTTATCTTGGCCAGTAGCCCAGTGTGCCAAACTCGGTGCAAAGCCTGCTGCACATCGATGAAGGCACCATTACAATACACCTTTGAGTCGGACGCTTCGAGGATATAGTTGATCAGCCGAACGAGCTATTCGGAGGTACCTTGTTTTGCTTGGAACACAAATTGATGGTCTGGGATAATGCCCCACAGTTTTTCCACGGCAGTTGCTTTCACGAATCTTGAAAACTTTTCAGCCATCGCTAGGTTGAATGATCGGGTAGGTCAACATTTTACGCCAACATTTTAATGCAAACAGTTTCATTGGAGAAGTCGGATTGGTATGATTGTTTGCCTGCATCTACACAGAAGTCCTGGAAAACATATTTGAACTGATATGTGTGAATTAATGAGATCCAAATTTTTCGTTGGTTGAATTTTTCCCAATTGGTAACTTTTCTGTTCCATGGCTTTTATTTTTGAGAGTTACAATGGAAAATCGGGTCTATACTTACTTAATATGCACTAAATGTGAAGTCGGTGCCGCCCAATTTGTTGCCATATTTTCATATGAGACAGAAAATGTACGTCGAAGAATGTTTCTCTATAATATTTCGATTACACCGAGGTTCAATACTCTGCGTCATAAAGTTCTACGGCTCTACTTTTAATCTTTTAGTAAGAGTCACTCTTCGCATGCTCTTCATATTGACTGTGCTGTTCCTGGTTACTTCTGTTTCTATGTAGTTTTTAAGCTTTAGGTAAATATTCAGTCCTCAAATAACTCTTCCGTAACCCAAACATTAAGATTTGCTTTCCAATAAACGCGTAATGTGCGCTTCTCTACTCTTGAGATGCACGAGGGTGCATGGACTTGTAAACAAGTATTCGCTTTACTTGAAAGTCGCCTGATGCCTTTCTTTACTCGAGGGCTAGGCGTATTTCAATTTTGAGCAATTTAAGTATTTTTTGATTTATTTAATATCCTAGAATGAATGGATAATTTAATTTAGTTCTCCTGTAGTATTGCGCTTGAAAATTAATGCCTTACTGAATATGATATAATTGCTCCTTCACTTTAAACTGTATCCAAGTGGTCTCGACGGACGAGCCTTGAAAATTTTAACCAAAATTTTCGCCCGTTAAGAGGAATGTTTCAAAGATAAAGGCCACAAGTCACAGGTCTACACAAAAAAGTTTCAGCGATAGTTTCCATTAGTTTTGTATGAAGTTCTAAAGCAGGTTTGAATTAGCATTGAATATTTCGCAAGAAAATTCCATTGTTTAAGGGGAGAAAGTCCAGCTATTAAAGTATGACAACAATTTTCTTCAGCAAATCGAACTTTGTACTCTGCTTTAACTAAAAAATGTTCTACTGAAGTTTGCTTACCGCAAGTCCGCAAGAAATATAAACTGTTTCGCAGCTATTGTATCACTCTGATATATCAGCTCACAGTGATGAAAGAACTATGAACTTTATTGCGGTGTCGTTTTCTCTATGAATTGAATTGCTGAGGAAATGAAGCAATGGAACCCTAGCTACACCTTACAAAACTTCAGAAACCAATTTGGTATCAACAAATTTTGGTTTTAAAAGGATAAAGAAAAGATACCATAATTTTTGCATTAACTCGTCAAAATAAGAAAATTATAACATTTGCACGGATGAATCGATTATCCTTATTTTGGCTAAGAGCAATATCAATCTTAATGCCTCAATGCCTCTTGAGATGGGTAGTTTCAACACTCTTTATTTCGAATTTGGTTTATATAAATTTTCGTTACATTATCTGGATGTGCATTTCGAAACATTTTTAATGATATATAGCACCAATCGATTGGAACACACTGTATTGGGCTACTATCACTTGTCCCCCACACACAGTGATATATCTCAAAAGCTAAGTGTTACACAATATTAAAATAGAGAGAACATAATTTGTGACAATTTGTTTGTATTGAAATCGGTGCAAAAGTTGAGAATTTGCAGCATTTGTAGATGACTGCAGATAGAAATGTTTGCAAGTTCAAAACATGTTCCTTCACTTGAAACGCCTTGCTACAACTATTGGCGACCGAAATCGTTACTGTGAGCAGCCAGTCGCTTGGGTAATATCACGCCGAACATCTTAATCTGCCACAGCTTGTCTTAGTGCGCGTCTAGATGCCACTTTGAGGTCTGGTCTGGGACCATACTATCGGCCGGCAGCAGGCGCAAATGTCGCACAGACATTTTTATTAGCGTGAACGAACGGGACAAGCGCTTTTCGTCGTTTCGTTGCAGGCCGAATCAATTTTTGCACATTTGCGCTACACATTCTGCATGCATTCAGATACAAGATACATTTGTCTCCTTTCTTATTGTACGCATTCAATTAACAAAAAAATAATTTTTGTTTCTCGTGTGTCTGTCTGTTGGGCTGACTGCAACGACTTCTTCTACAGACTCATGTCAGACTAATATTCCGGCTGCCATTTGCCATTTGCCATTTGGTTCAGCCTGGCTCTTACTCATAAACCGCATTATTTAATTGCCTATGGCAGGTATTATCTTAATTACAGCATCAGGTTTCAAACATTTTTTCGGTTGTCCAAAGTGTCGAAAGTAATCGCGCCGAGTGCTAAACTAACAAATTTTATGTGCTTCGAGATGTCAGGCAGCAGCAGCAGAAGCAGCTAAAATGGAAAGAACTATTGAACGGCTGAACTGAAAAGATATAATTGCATTTTTTGTGCGTGTTTTCGCGAAAGAAAAAAAAAAAACAGAAAACTGAAAATAAATACTCTTTCTTTCCAAGTCATTTCCTTTAATGCAATTCATAAAATTTTTCTTCTGAAAGGCGCAAAAATGCCAACTTTAAAACGCTTGCATAAACAATTGCGACTGCAAGTGCATGCAACAGCTCAGCGATCGACGCAGAGTGAGATCAAGTTCAACGCACATTTGTCCTTGATAATTGAAATTTTATGAGTGCCGTCCGTCCGTTCGTCCCAGAGTCTTTCCCAAACTGACGTCTGAAAGCGTTTCGAGTTGGAAGTGCAAGAGCCAAAATTGCGTAGCAAAACAAAAATAAACAGAAATTATGGCAGTGGATCAGATGCAGGCGAGAAGACTTATTTCAATGGCATGGCATGACAGGGCAAGGCGAAGCAGTGAGCGAGTGCAGATCAAAGACCGACAAAAACCGGCTGCCCGCAGCACTCAAGAATTTTTAGAAAAAAACATCAATACAAAAAATACGCATACAAGGTCTATCTTTAAAGTTTCTGTTGGAAAAAAAAAATAAAAAAACAAATAAATTTTTTTGCAACCTTGTATAACTTTGTAACAGCGAACACTTCTATTGTGAATCACTGCTATTTCTGGTAAGGCTGTTTGGTATAGAAATAACAATGAAAATTTAACATTGACTTCGAGATACCTAGTGCCGCATGGATGGATTCCACCCGGTGGTGATATAACTAGAACTACAAAAAGTTTTAGACAGAATATGGTTTGGTAGCGTATTCTGCATATTAAAAGACATCGTCGCATCTCAGCTGTTCTCTCTGCTGCATAGTTTATTGATCGACAGAACTTTCTCGGTGGTTCTGAATGGTGTGGAGTTGAGTACAAAATGAATTCGTGCAATCATTCCACGGGAAAGTGCACTAGGTGCCATCTTGTTCACTCTCATCTTTTGGTATATCCTCACTGTGCACACCATCTTAATGGGTACACCATTGTCTAAAATAAATATGCAAGCATGACGAATGTCTTGATGTCTTTCTCCAAGGCCAACTGATAAGCTAAACTGGTCACAAGTATGTAGGAGTGTACCTGGGCAGGCAAACATCAAACCAAGCTGTTGATGAGGAATAACATGTACAAAGGGTTACAAGTGAAGATAGCTGCAAACACACACCGTAAAGAAATTCGCATCATGCAGGCGTATGTTCTCCTCAGACTTACAAGAGCGCCTTAGTACATGCACACCACCAAGAAGAACCTAAAATTCAGCTCGCCAGACGGGTCCTGAAACGTCAAATGAGGGTAAAAGTTGAAAAGTTGAAGACGTGTCTAAAGGATACTCTAATGTATATAGCTTCTTTACTGGTTTAAAATTTTTCTGCATTTCCACTGCTTGAACAGCGTATCTCGTAGTCGAGTCCACTCCAATGCAGCGTTCTTTCTTATTGCGTGCGGAGTACATTCCTAAAAACTGTCACAGTGACATTAATACCCAACAGATCCGTCATAATCTTCGTAGGCCCCGATACGCCTGGAAAAATCCAATCATTCAATTATTGCCAGGATTATTTTATGTTGTGACGGATGTTGTTAATCGTTCCTTAAATATTCAATGGTATGACATGACCTGTTTTAGCGTCATTCACCTTTTATATCTCAGAACCAGTTAAGCCCAGTTCAGACTATAAGAGTACACTTCTTTCTTGTTGTTAGGCCCTGTACCGAGCCCTGTACAAGAGCCTATTGGTTTTGTGCAAATGTATGTAACAGGTAGAAATAATGGTCTGAGACCCCCAAAATTACCACCATTATAGTCGCGAGCGATAAAGTGGATATAGCCATGTCCGTCTGTCCATCCGTATGAACGAAAAGATCTCGAAAACGGTAATATATAGAGACTTCATGTTTTTTGCATTCGACAAGAATAATCGCCAGTTGACTCGAAGGTTGCGTGAATAATCTGCCAGTTTTGGGGAAGTAATACGTTAATATTGTAATTGAGTCCGTCGAGGCAAACGCGATGCTTGGGCTACATCGTGAAGAATTGAGGAACAGTATATGCTCAAATACAGTAAGAATCTCAGAGTTCTTCGATAATGCCATGGTTTTCAAGAAAACCAAATCGGTGAGTAGAAATGCTAGTCTGCATATGTGAGCTGAGTTTTGTAAGAACCATCATTTCAAACAGTTTGGATAGTTAAGATACTGCTTTCGAGATCATGACTATATCCGATTTCTTCCATCGAGTGTCCAATCGCATTAAATCGGATTATAATATACATTACAGCTGGGTTGGGAAGATAATGAATCAATCATGACCTGAAGCTTTTTTGGGATTGGATGGGCATTTATTACTTTAAGTAAATTATTGGTGTGAGCCCTTAGAGGTTCAGAGTAGTTCGTAGTCGAAAGTGAGGGTAGAACGAATGCGTTTGTTAATGGATTTGGATAAAAAACATTTCTTAAATGTGTTGGAAAAACTTCTGCCTTTTTTTATATATAAAAAACCTTGCACGTATATATAAGTGCGAGCCCACTTTTCATTATGGTTCCTAATGTCCGTTCGCGATTTCCAAAAGCTTGTTGGAGAAAGACGTTCCATGTATTGTCTTTGGACGAGTTTCTTCTCTAGATAAAGAGCCTTGCTTAGCTAATGTGTGGCAATCTATAGTTTTTGTTTAAAGGTTGAGGATCTTATGCCGTGGTTCATTGAGCGGTTTTTCGTTGCTCGGTTATTTTTGCGGAGGACCCTTTGGTTAGGTTTTATAGAGTAACAAGTAATTACAAAAATGTACAAATTTTGTAAATTTCAAAAAAACATTATAAAGTTTTGAATCATTCCCTGCATGCAAATTGAACGCAGGCATTTGAGACAAAATATAAACATCGACGAAATCATTTTGAGGCACACATGCACAAAATATGCGTAGCGTCTGCCAAAATCGAATAACGAAAAACGAATATTCAGCAAAAGGGGGCAAGGACAGAGCAACGCAGACCAGACTACGCCATGGCAGACAGCTCCCCCAGTTTTCAGATCCAATCGAACGTGCTGCCAACGCTGCTGCCTCCGACGTCACCACTGCCGCCAGTACCCGTAGAAACATATAATATACTCACTCACTCATTCGATCAGTCAGTGACTCGTGGGGCTCCCTCTGCGCTTTTGTGCGAAAATTTCCGAAAATTTTCAACTGACTGCGAGTAGATGTAGGCAATGATGTTTATGGGGCAAAGGGACTGGTGAACTGGTATGGTGGTTGCCGGCAAGCCGGAAGGGTAGCATTATTGCTTAAGCAAGTAGCGAGAGTCACAAAAATATAATTGTCTCTCTCTCTCTCTCTCTGTCTCTCTTTTTGTTTCGCTCTCTTTCTATCATTTTATACAAACCAAAAAATGTTTATGCATTTCGCTTTTGGTCACTGACCGTACTCAAGGTTTTTCGTATTTTGCTCCTTCATTTGCGAACTACCGCTGCTGCAGTCGACGCCAGCGATGGCGTCGGCTGTGCAAGCAGCGCTGCCCTTCGATCATCAAGTATTTGTGCCTCTGCTGATGATCGTCATCGTCATCGGCGTAGTGCGTCCCGTCGCCATCTTTCTCTTGCCCAACAAGCCGTGCAAATTGGAATCGCAGCACAAAAAAAATAAATTGACGAATATGCATGAAAACAAAAAGAATATGTAATACAAAAACACAAAGGACGACTAACGACAACAAAAATGAGTGAAAGCCGAAATTAAGCAGCGAATGTTCGGCTAATTTGACTGCTATATGCCCTTTAATTTGGATAAGACTGAAATTAAATAAGAATCTACCATGAAACGAAATGAAATATATTTATTGACGCGCTTCTTCTACTCGAGAAATGTGTTTATTGGAGATTAGTTGGGGAACCTTAAGCCTTTTCAGACATGATCGCTAATTTAGTGCACTTTATTTTGAGATCAGGTAACGTCGCACAATGTCGGAACAATGTTCAGCGATCAATTTATGTCAAGATTTATCAAAAAATGTACCAAGTTTCTTAAAATTAAAAAACAAGGCTATGGAAAGTCTGTGCTATCATATGTCACAAGGTGCTTAGAAAGTTTTAAGAGGGACAGAATGGTCCAAATTACTCATTCTACACCAAGCACAAGCAAACCATTGGAAATTCGACTCCTTTTTATTGAGTTTTTAAATTTTGACCGTCAAATGACTATTTAATATGCGAAAGGTGAGCGTCAAACCTGTTCCCAAACCATTGCGTGTTCCGCCTAAATTGTACCATTCAAACCCTGCAGTTTTTATGAATTACATCACACATAGTATGAAATGGTATTATCAGTTTGTCTGAAAGTTCGTTATTTATTAATGGAACATCGTAGATCCGAATAGCTGGTAAGTTAACGCTTTCTCTGTAAAATGTCTTGATATAGAGTCCACAAGTTTTTTTTTTGTATTATCGGCTATAATTTTATCATTGCTACATTATTATATCCTTAAACGAACCATTGAAGATAATGGTGTATTTTCGGAACCTGCTCTTGTGTATGTCACACAAATACTGTATAGGATTATTGTCGGGAGACTGGGAATGTGTTTACAACAGATTTTTTACAATATACAACAATTAGAGCTTCATGTTATGGGCAGCGTGATTGGGACCGTTGTTTTGCTGGAACCAAAGCTCGTCTTGAAGACCCAACTGCTGGGCATTTTGCAGTAAAATTTCATTTAAAATACGTATATAATCTTTTTGGTCTATTATGATTTCAATTAATGTCAGTTCTACCACACCAATGGCTGAAATGCATCACCAAAACATAATTTCGCCTCCTCCATGATTAACTGTTCGGTACCAAATTCTCATTTTGAAACGCAACTCGGCTATTATACTCAGCTATTTTTAATTTTCCGAACGGTATAATCGCAAATGTTTTTGGAAAAGACTGTTCGCAACACATCTATGTTGGTAGGTGGTCCATTGTATGGTCCCATCCGCCTCTTCAATATTTTCGTTTGGGCTTAGGTCTGGACTTTGCGTAGGCCATATCATCATCTAAAATTGTTTTCTAGACAGCCAACTTTGGATAATCTTTGCCGAGTATTTAAAATCTCTTGTAGGAAAATGACTTCACCCTTGGTTTGGAAACTGTGGTCCACAAAATCGAGTAAAGGGTTTCGAAAAGCTTGGAGTAGTCTTCATTCTTCATTATTTCATTATTTCTTATAAACGCTCCCAAATTCTACAAAGTAAACAACCTCAAACCATCAAGTCGACTCGAAGATTTAATTTTAAAACTCCATTGTCACAGGAATGGGCTCCTTGTGGTGTTCCCTGGATACCGATTTGGGTTTACATAATTAAGAGCTAATTCGAGCGGCGACTTGTACTGGTACAGGGCCTCTTTCAGTCATTTACGTCCGATGGTAATGTTCTTACTTGGTTTTTTTTGTTGTACACAGAATTTTGCGTCAAGTGTCTTTAGTGACAAGTTTCAGAAAAACTGAAATTGATGCCACGCTTACTTTTTGGGGTAGTCTCAAACGAAGCCATAGGCAACTAACTAGTCTCTTAGTTTTTAAGATATTAAAGATATTGAAATTGGGTTTGGAGAGATGTTGTATTCCAATGCTAAATATAAATCTTAGCCACCGTGTTGCGTCCACCTGAAGATCTAGTTCTCATACAAAACTAGTTAATCCCATTAAATAAAGGCAAACCATTTGGATATCAATAATGACAATTTTTTATTCTGGAGGGCAACAAAAGGTGTTGAAAGATAGTCAATACATAAATCTATCCTGCGTGAATAATGCGGTAAATGGTGCCGTTCAAATGTTAAGCAGGTCTTCGCTGAGTACCTTTCACAGCGTTTTAAGCCGATAACATTAGCATCAGTCGGTACTCTCATTATCGATGGTTTGGGAACGACTGATCGTTACTTGGCTCGAGAACGTTGTGTAATCCAAGGACTTATTTCTGGATCACCAATTTGTGTTTCATGCTGGACACAGCACAATAGAGCAGCTCCCCAGAGGGGTTAACAATATGATTGAGGCATATGACGACAAGACATAATGTAATGCAGAAAGCTTTCGATGAAGTTTGGCATAGTAAAACTTGTACTACCAGCTCCAAACTTTCCCCTATTAGTCTCCTACTTAGACGGAAGTCAATTTTACGTTAAGGTTCACTCCAGCACTTCTTTACCGCAGCAAGAACAGGCTGGAGTTCCCAAGGCAACGTGGTTGGCCTCTTTCTAAACAACTTGTACACAGGTGACCTTTATATCCCTAATACATTAAAGTAACGCCACCGAAGATACAAATTGCAATCTACACAGATGAAATACGTATCTTCTACAGATCAGGATGTGGTCAAGAAGCAGTAGATAATATACAAGAGCACCTTCTCGCTTTTGAGGAATGGTCTAGAAGGTGGTTGGCTTGTTAAAGACCAAATAAATCTTTCCCCAGCCGCTACAACGACCGTCTGTAAACACAAATAAATCGCCTAGCCATACCTCTGGCCCAGACATTAGACCAAAAAAAGCATAGATATGAAAATGTCGGGCGTAACCGACTGTAAGAGGCCCTGTACAAGATCAGGATCTAAATTCTTTCCTAACAAAAACATTAAATGTTTCCCTAGCTCATGCACCAAGCAGTGGAAAATAAAAAGGTAGGAAATTAATAACAAAAATGGTACTGATGAAAAGTATTTTGCTCCTCCCGCTTCTAACTGTATGCATAAGTGCCTTATAAAACATTTTTTTATTTATGAAAAGAAAAGGATGCATCAAAGCATTCAATTGCTTACAAAATCGTCATTTATTATCCGATTTTGATGAAATTGATGAATTTTGTAAAAGCCGAAGAGGTTCTTTTGAATGAATCTATCCCAAAAATTCATGAGCATCCGTAATATAGATTTGCGAAATGATATGAACTGTTTTCCACATAAATAGATGAATTTTGTTGAAATGGGGCTATGAGCTTCGGTCCACAATTGGATTCATGCCGCCTGATAATCAAAAAATGTAAAAAAAAAAAATATATGGATATAACTAGATTCAATCGAATTATCAAGATTATATATACTTTATGGAATCTATACTTTTTTTAATTCATTGCCAAATTTCATTAACCTTTGTAGGGCATAGCATGGCACTTCAGTTAAGACTGGTAAAAAATTATTTGTTATTCAAATTTGTTGAAGGCATGTGATACTTGCCATAATAGATCATTTTACTATCGAGCAACGCTTAAAAATTTTTCATATATAGGGTCTCCTTGTACAATTTAAAGGAAAATTATTTCAACCCACTGGTTGAAGTGATATCTGAAAGCTAAACTGCAAGATGACTAGACCTGATTGTCGTTTGCTTTACCTAGTTTAGACCCAATAAAAGATGACGTTGTGCCATGCTCATCTTGAACCTCTTTCAAAAAAAACAAGTAAGGAAATTTCAGTCGGGTGTAACCGACTGTAAGACGCCCTGTACCAGTTCAGTTCGCCTAACAAACACATTAAATGTTTCCCGAGCTTATGACCAAAAACATGACCACTTCTCACTGCGCGAATATGAATGAAAAGAAAAGGGGGGTCGTTCAAATTCAATTGCTTATAAAATCGTCATTTATTATCCGATTTTGATGAACTTTTCGGATTTTGGCTAAGAAGGACGATATCTCTATACTGGCATACTTACATTTTTTTGTGCCGAAGAAATTTTTACCCTTGGGGGTGATTTTTTGGGGAAGGGGGGGGGGGGTTGGGGAGGGGCAAGTTTTTAAAATAAACTTGTGAAATTCCGGAGCAGTCCTAGTCGAATGCAAAAAACACGAAGTCTCTATCTATTACCGTTTCCGAGATCTTTTCGTTCATACGGACGGACGGACGGACAGACGGACATGTCTATATCGACTCCTCTATCAGTCTTAACCATAATGGGGGTAACTTTGCGGGGTCTCCGACCATTATTTCTACCAGTTACATACATTTGCACAAACCCAATAGGCGCTTGTACCTTCGGTACAGGGCCTAAAAAAAAAGAGATAAATCGAGGGAATATGTCGCCTTTAAGACGGTTTATTGCCTAAAAAAAATCAAAATTTCGCAGTGTTGGTTGAAAAATTTCAATTACTGAGAAGAGATGAATTCACTGCTTGATTTGAAGGCAACAATAGATCTATCTTCCAAAACGAAGCTGGAAGACCAGTTACCGTTACACAGCCTTAAAATCTAAATTTTTTGCTGCGATTGAAATGGGACACAGTTTTTCTAAGCAGATTTTTCGTGGGGTTAAAATCCCTAAAAATAGTTTTTTTTTGTCATTTTTAGGCCCTGTACCGAAGGTACAAGAGCCTATTGGGTTTGTGCAAATGTATGTAACAGGTAGAAATAATGGTCGGAGACCCCCCAAAGTTACCCCCATTATGGTCAGGAGTGATAGAGGAGTCGATATAGACATGTCCGTCTGTCCGTCCGTATGAACGAAAGGATCTCGGAAACGGTAATAGATAGAGACTTCGTGTTTTTTGCATTCGACTAGGACTGCTCCGGAATCTCACAAGTTTATTTTAAAAACTTGCCCCTCCCCCCCTTCCCCATAAAATCACCCCCAAGGGTAAAAATTTCTTCGGCACAAAAAAAGTATGCCAGTACAGAGATATCGTCCTTCTTAGCCAAAATCCGAAAAGTTCATCAAAATCGGATAATAAATGACGATTTTATAAGCAATTGAATTTGAACGACCCCCCTTTTCTTTTCATTCATATTCGCGCAGTGAAAAGTGGTCATGTGTTTGGTCATAAGCTCGGGAAACATTTAATGTGTTTGTTAGGCGAACTGAACTGGTACAGGGCCTCTTACAGTCGGTTACGCCCGACTGAAATTTCCTTACTTGTTTTAAATACTGTACAGCTAAATCCTGACATTCAGGTATCAAAAACTACAGGCTGAACCATGCCCTTTAAAATTATCCTTAAGTCAAAATGTTCTCATGTGCCCTTAGTGCAGGGGTTGTGTTTATATTTAGAGGTGTATGAAAAAAATGTAAACAGAACAAAAAAGTTTAAAATTCGGTAAATCCTCATAAAATATCATACTTAGGACTTTTCGGGATCGCTAGTTACGAATATGAAGTCAGAATTTACAAATGCAAAATGGCGAATCCAATATGTCGATCCCGAAAACCACTACGAAGTTTTATTGAGATGTACCGAAAAATTCGTTCCACTTCAAACTGAGCTTTTTTTTGCATCCAATTGAAAATTTTGTATAAACTAAAAACCATTGTAACAACATTATAATTCCTTAATCAATTCTCTCTAAATTAGAATTGTGCCTCGAGCAGAAGTTTCTTGAGCTTGCAACATTCCTTCCGAAATGAATTTCATGCAAAGGTGACGCCTTGGCATGCACTGAAAATTGTTCCCTCATTTTACGGCATATAAGCTGTTTTCTCGTAAACTCTTGGTTCTATATATTTACTCATTGGAGATATGCAATAGTTTGAGTATTGTAATTAAATCAAGTCGTTTAACAATGGTTCAGAAGCTAAGCAAAATAGCTGTAACTAATTTGAATGTAGCGACTTGTTGCATTGCGACTGACTATGATAAACCAGGCAAGCTCACACTTAGCAGCCAGTGCATCAACAACAACTTCATCATCATAATCAGCAACTGAAGTTGGCGCAACAACACTTGTAGCATCTGGAATTGCAGCGACTACTACAACAACAAAAAGTTCTACTAAAAATCGCTCGCTTGAATTAATCGCTCCCCTTTCAATTTCTTCAGATCTGTTGCGATGTAATTTCTGTGCAGAATGCAACTTTTTTGTTTTTGTTCTACGTTTTTTTTATATTTTTTTTTTTTGCATTTTATGTGCATCGAATTGCACGATGATATAATTTAGTTGGAAGTTTCTCGTTCGCTTGAAAGTGAAGATCTGAAGCCGAATTTGTAAATGAAACCAAAAAGTGAATTACATTGTTGGGGATTGCCTGCAGTTGCCGTCCTGACGTCCTGCGTTCCTCATATTCATCGACAACGCGTTCTCCTCCTCGCTGCTGAGCTGATTGCAGTGCAGTATGTGCATCCGTTGCAGTTCCAGTGATAAATTGTTGTACGTGCCTCCGGAGGCATTCATCTGCTGCACATGGAGACATGGAGTCGAATGCATTTCGAGCAGTTTTTGGGTTTATTATTGTTGCGCTGCTGCTTTAACATTTATTGCATCTAGAGTATGTACTATATTTTGGCGCAAAAAGATCTTTAGATTGTCTGCTTTATTTAGTAGGTAGTAGAGTTTTTTTTTTTTCGGATGCTGATGATGGCTTTTGTGCGGACTGTACTTGAATTGGTTTGAATTTTAGAAACTATAAACTGGTTTATAAAAACTGAAGTCAAATTAAACATTCTAAATAATTTTTTTCTTTATTATACTTTAAGTCGGTTGACACTTTTTAGCATTTCTGGTGCAACTTCTCTTCTTACGCATAGTTTTTTATTTTTTTTTTTGTCTGATTTCTATTAGCGAAAACCAAAGAAAAATCTCAGCTACGCAACTTCTTTTCTTCATACTCCTGCTGCGTTCTTGGTTGCATCAGTTTTTTGTCTTTTGAGCCAAAGCGACAACTTCAACGATGCATCGTCGTCGTCAGAGTTGAAGTCAGAGAGCAGCGGCTGTGGCAGAAGCGCTGAAGACATCTCAAATTACCACCAACCAAATGCCAAGTCAGTGACCGATTATATTACCCAAAGCAACTGAACAGAACCTGAGCAATAAGCCCGGTAAGAGGAAGGAACGAACGATGACGTTGATGTCGGCGACAGCGTTGAAGGAAGCGCAGCAGCGCTGTGCAGGCGGAGCTAAGGTTCAGTTCAAGAAGTGGCAGATGACGAAAATGCTGAGGACAGGCGTTGTCATTATAACGCATTGTCATTTGGTTCGTAAGCTTGTGTAGCTGCAATATTTTCGCCTCGCCTCGACCGGGTTTCAACTGCCAAGTATTATTAGTTGTCATTAAGTTTTGGTTTGTTTCTTTGTTTGTGGTTATAGTCGCAATATCTTCTCCCTCCCAAAATGTCAATGCATGCATCAAAAGTTGGGGTAGGTCAAATTATGCCATCGTTTGTCAAACTTCTGCTTAACATTTATTCAAAAAAAAAAAAAAAAAAAAACTGTACCACAACTTATAAGCGATGTATTTTAATTGGAAAACTTCCCTGGTTACAGAAATTCTTTTTTTTGTGGCACAAATTTGAATTTTTTAAATAATAATTGTTGGTTGTTGTCCTATGAAAAAACAGTAACCTTCAGGCTGCTTCCATTACGATGATTGGGCATCCTAACCATATATATCAAAGTCTCGTTATCAGGGTTTGACCCTTTTGAGCTTATATGGATTGTCGATGACGTCATTAAACAGTCCCTGAGCAATGCTCACGCAACGGTTCTTTTGGTCGAAATTTCAAAAGTAATTTCACAGCTTAAACATTAAAAAACAAGTAAGGAAATTTCAGTCGGGCGTAACCGACTGTAAGAGGCCCTGTACCAGTTCAGGTCGCCTAACAAACACATTAAATGTTTCCCGAGCATATGACCAAACACATGACCACCACTCGCGAATATGAATGAAAAGAAAGAAAAGCGGGGTCGTTCAAATTCAATTGCCTATAAAATCGTCATTTATTATCTGATTTTGATGAACTTTTTTGATTTGGGCTTAGAAGGACGTTAACTTTATACTGGTGTGCTAAATTTTTTTTGTGCCGAAGAAATTTTTACCCTAAGGGGTGATTTTATGGGGAAGGGGGGGGGGGTGGGGGAGGGGTAAAATTTTAAAATAAACTTGTGAAATTCCGAAGCAGTCCTAGTCGAATGCAAAAAACACGAAGTCTCTATCTATTACCGTTTCTGAGATCCTTTCGTTCACACAGACGGACGGACGGACGGACAGACGGACATGGCTATATCGACTCCTCTATCACTCCTGACCATAATGGGGGTAACTTTGGGGGGTCTCCGACAATTAGTTCTTCCTGTTACATACATTTGCACAAAACCAATAGGCTCTTGTAGCTTCGGTACAGGGCTTAAAAACTGCATAAGATGGCCAAACCGATATACCGACATCCTTAACGCTTTCTCTAATAGTGTTTAGACGATTCTCCAAAACATTTTTCTTCACTGCTTCAAAGTTTTAAACGGTTCAGGATGGGCATCGCACCAGAGGACAGAATTATTATAAAAAAAACAAGCAAACTTGATTCTTTAGAACAGTGAAAACCACCTTAGCACCTGCCAATATCACAGAACAGCTAGACAGCGTGCTGGAGCTTTTCACGAATAGCTGCTTCGCGGCACTCATGACTGCTTGCTCAAAATAGAAAACTGTATACGATGCACAAACCACCATGGTGCTCTTACGAGCTAAATAATGTTAGGAAAGACTGTAAGAAGATTTTTGATCCAGCATAGAAAACTGAGCACGTTCTGCGAAAACTTAAGTAACTACTAAAATGCTACATCTAAGGCCACACATTAGTTTTGGACCATTTCTAGTAATACCCTACAAATTTACACAGACTTTCACATCCAAGGAAGATTCTGTCTGTTGGCAACATAGTGCGTTCTAATGGAGTTCGGACAAACTCTTGTAAGGAAATACTCAAACAGGAGTCACATTTCACAATTTTTATATAGGCGATAGATACTTTTCAGAGCCATTAATCTTCAGCCTTAGATGTAATACTTCCAGTCCTACTCCAACTCATGAAATATTATATTCTACCATGGCTACTAGCGATGTTTTAAGGCTGCCGTAGACTTAATTATATTCCAACTAAATGAAAACAAGTTAACAGTGCGGATAATGCTTCATTCTATACTAATAAGGATTTTACTCTAATTTAGCTGATTATAATTTCTACTTAAAACGCTAAAACTGTTAATAAATGTTTATATTAGAAATAGCATTGATTAACTTTAAGAAATGGGATCATTTGTAGAAGTTTATATTATGAAAAAAGTTCTGGACCTTTATTCACTTCAGAATGGCCAATGATGATTCTCTTACAAGCGGCTAAAGCTGCTCAGAAGCGTTCGTAAGAATACATATCTCTTGGTTTACTTCTAAATAGCCGTTCGTAGGTAAGCAAATTATGAGAAGAGGACAATCTACCACCTTTTTAGGAGTGGCTGCGCTGGGCCTAGGAAGCGCCACCATAAAATATAATCGATTTCTACGCAAGTCAAAACATGACGCCTATCAACGAATTCATTAGTCGGGAGCAGTGCGAAGTTTTAGAAATCGATATCAAGAGGAACGAAGAGAGGAGAAATCCTTATTCAGACACAAGAAAAAGGCTTAAGAAATGCCTGAGTTTAAAGATGAGTGAAACTTAGCTCGAAAACTGTACCAAATGATCAAGCAGCTGACCGAAGATTTTAAGCCCGGTAACTTTCTAAATAGACGAAATTGTTAATCTGAAACACGACAATAACTGAGATTATGAAGGAGTCATTTTTCCAGTCTATTTGGAGGCGATGAACTGCACAATTCCGCTGACAAAGAAATGTCACCGAAAACACCAGGTAATGATGGATCTATTGTAGATCCACCAAACTATAACGAGGTCGATTCGGATATTAAATAGCTGAAAAATAACAAAGTGACAGACTCTGATGGGCTGTCATCTGAGTTATTCAAGACCGGCGGCAAAGAGTTGGTTAGGAGTATGATTCAACTTTCATTTCTCAGTGTTCTGTGTCCCATCCTTAAGAAAGGACAAACCGCCGTTTGCGCCAATAAGACTTCTTCCATTGCATATAAGATTCGGTTGCACCTACTGTTTAATAGGATGAAGCTATATACGGATTCACATAGGACAATATCAATTTGGCTTAATAGACTCTTTCGACACGCCGACACGAACGAAATTTTTCTACGCATTTACACACTTGGTATTCCCGCAAAGATCGTTCATCACTGCTATATGACGCTATCCCACCAATAGAGCTTTCACTGACGGATTATATCTTATACCAATGTTCATACATACAATACATATCGGGCTGGATATTCCAAAAGAAAGAGATGCTTCTCGCGAACGGCGACTCTGAAAGGCGATGGGAAATTGAAAACCTCCTCTCGGTTCATGGCTCTAACGGTGGATGAGAACAAAACGAAGTATTTGGTATCTTCTCGCACATGATCATCGCTTCGTAGAAGATCAGTGGAGATGGAGAATTTTAACTTCAGTGTTGTAAAAAACTTCGTCTATCTTGGATCAGAAATGACCACCAACAACAACGTCATCCTGGAGATCAGGCGAAGAATCACTCTTGGAAATAGATGCTATTTTGGGCTAAACTAACAGAAGGTGAAAATCAAGATCGACAAGACGCTGATACTCCCGACCCAACTGTAATAAAACGGCGTTGGGAGTCTTCGAATGAAAGATTCATCGTTTTTGGTCTTAATAGAGTGGTCCGGCATGAGCCGCGAGCTGCATGAGACATGCGATGAGGTAGCCAGCGTGCACAAGACTACAGCCATGCCTTCCTGAATATGGCTATGACCGAATGACGGTTGAAGGTCATCTAAGAAAGTATAAATGCCATTTTCATTCAAATACATTTTGTTGAAAATAGATATAGCCTTGTACAACAATAAATATTAATACATACTATGAAAATTTTGGTAAGTCCACTACTCGGATCCTTAAGACGTCGTCTAGTTGTAACTTCCAGGAAGGGTATATTGTTTAACTCGGTGTTGGAATGAGCCGTAATTCTGATGTGATGCATTCTAATTACTGCAACTATTTCCTCTTTTATTGTGCGCATCTTGTGATCTTGGTGTATATCTGCATTAGAAATAAACCAATCAGCTCCTGTAATTTGTCGAAGTATTTTTGACTGTTGCCGTTGAATAATATCAGTGTTCGATGTTTAGATGTGTCACATATCTGGAGACTGTAAGTGCAGATAGGTTTAATGATGCTTTTATATAATAATTCCTAAAGATTTTTCAATGGGTATATTTATTTTTAGAAGAATGGCTAAGAAAACACGCTTCGTGGGTGATCTTGTTTGCATTATTTTTTATAGCCCAATTTTTGAACCAAGCAGTTATAGTATCTAGTATACCTTGAAGATCTCTAAAGGCTAAAAATAAATCATTATGAGCAGAGAACAAGACTGTGTCGTCTGCTGAAGTAACAATTATGGAGGGGGCTCATTTGGCTGTGGTATATCTTGAGTGAAAAGAACATATAAAAGGGGTCCTAATACACTACCTTGGGAGGAGGTAAAAATCAGGCAGAAGAAGAGATTTTAGTTTGAATAACAATTCGTTATGCCATACCAAAATTTCTTACCATCAAGGTCTGTAGAAATTTTGTTAACTATTCAATGTAATTGTTCAATTGTTGAATAGTGTTTTCGGAATCCAAATTGATGGTCAGGTATTATGTTACTACTGTCAAGTATAGGTTGTAGTCTTTTATGAAATAATCTTTTAAAATCCTTTGATAAAAAAAAATTGTGCACTGGAAGCATCTTTGCCAGGCTTAGATATTGCTATAATTTCTAATACCTTCCTTGTATTTGGAAAATATTTTCGTCTTATTATAGCATTAAACAAATTTCGGAGATATTGTATGGAAAGTTCTTTAAGCAATTTTCAATTTTCATATCATAACCGGGAGATTTCTTTGATTTGGCTTTGTCAAATTATTATTCAATTTCGTTAGCAGATTCATATCAGATTGGAATATTACCATTAGAACTGCTTGATGTTTCTGGGATATGTTCACAGTTTTGTGGGTCATTCTTAAATGTGCTTTGATAAAAGTCAGCTAGAAGTGTTCACTTTTCAAACTCTGTTTTTTGCGCAACTACCGTCTGCCATTTTTAATGATGGATTTTGGATGGTGGTTTGTCTTCATTTTTTAGTAGCCTTTTAAATGGAGAAATTAGTATCTAAATTCGTCCCATCGTAAATGTATTTTCAGAAACTCTTTATATGCTTGACAAACAGTTTTAGAATTGTAAGGGGTTGGAGATGACAGCTCAAAACGGGATTTAATAATAAAATGATTTAAATTTATGTTTTTGATAACACAAAAGTCATTTAGATCTGGCACTTTATTTGAGTCTGTTAGCCAGTATGAAGGTTCGCCAGTTGAAAGGTGTCTACAGTTATTGGTTTCAATGGATTGGAGATGTATTTCACCTTTTTAATTTGTAAGATGCGAACCCAAAGCCATATGCTTTGCATTAAAATTGCCAGCAGTTATGAATCTCGGTCCAAAGGATTTAAAGTAATCGTTGTATTGAGCCAATGTTATTCTGTGTCAAGGAGAACTATACGAGGTCGAAATAGTCAGAGGGGCGTTTAGATCATCTAAATGAATTGTATTAGCTTAAATCTTTTTTTTTTTATAATTATTCCGTTGAGGTGTATTGTTGTGTTGTGTTGTGCAATGTAGATATATTCTGTTTTGTTGTGAGATAAGTTTCTGAGATCAGTTCAATCCTATAAAATCATATAAAAATTGCTTTAGCTTCAGAACATGTTGCATTAACCCGTTTGCATTCTAGAAAATAATTCTTAGCTTATCTGAGTCCATGCCTACGAGTTGAGTCTCGAAACTAAGAGTGTGACTACATTTAGAAATACTAAGGACTTTCTTGGATTCTATCAATAACATATTTTTGTAATGTTATAAGCGGAGACAATTTCTATGGTGTAAAAAAATGAACATACAGGTTTGGGTTTCATTTCTAAATAATATTATACCCCAACTAATTTACAGAAACCACAACACATTACATTCACGTTTCACCTATTTTTTTTTTCGAATATTTTCCAATAATTTCGAGGAATCGATTTTGTTGATTTGATATGGAAAACGTCGAGTTTGTTTGGTGCACTTTGAGTTGAATTTGGCCAATTATTTTGAGAACTTCAGCGTGAACTATAATCAACTGAAATTGCTCGGAAAATGTACACTCGAGTATGCCAATTGAACTTGTTTGCTCGTTCGAATTGTGCGAAAAGTGTAATTAAGCGTGCCGGAAGAGTTACGTACGCATTTTCGAGTGAGCGGGCAGCGATTTGAAGTTTGCGAAATTGCCGGAAAAATTGCGTAGCTCAAGTAGAGAACAGAAAAATCAGAAAACTGAAAACAACAAATTTCTGCAATTGGTTAAAAGTTATTTGGAACGCAAAAGCAGCAACAGCAGCAAAAATTCAATAAGCAATATTTGATTGACTGATTGATTGATTGATTGACTGATTGATTACTGTGCTGCAGTCTGAAGTGCTTCAATGCAGCAAATAAAACAAATAAAAAATGCTTAATTGCGTAATAAGCGCACTGGCCGAAAGGACTCGAATCGACTCGGACACGAACACGAGCACGGGTTGGCTGGCCTGCATTGCAAGGATGTAGTCTGAGTGTTGTGAAAAGTGCGTAAAATTTGCAATTTTGATTTTCGATTGCGCAAAGTTCGATTGTGTAAGTCCTGTTCTCATCCTTAGCGAATAATTTGAGGCCAATGACCATTACTCATTCTTACGCACTTTTCGTGTAGTTACGGATTTTTTATGCCAATTTTAATATAAATTACATACACTAATACATTCACCTATAAATACAAATAGGCGTATTTTATTTGTATCGGTATCTATGTAGATACTGACATATGTACGTTTGTGTGTGTGTGTGTGTGTGTGTATCTGTGTGTATCTGTGTGTGGTTGCGTGTGGTTTTTGTGTTTGCATTACGCATTTTGCATTATTGGGATATAAAAGAATATTGATCCGCCCCTCTCTTTCGGATTTTAACCATGAATCGGGTTATATGAATATTTTACTTGCATGCAGAGCGTATTTAGGCGGCAGAGGGGCCAAAGCACTAACAAAGGGAGCGTGAGAGCGAGCGAAATACCCCATATATACTATACATTCGTATTGCTTGTACATTTCCTTATTAAACAACCCCATTCGATTTTTACTGTGCGTCCCTTGCGTTTATCTGTAGCAGCAAAATAAATGCATTCCAGGTTGGGACTGTTGCGCTATGGTTTGAAGTTGTTTTGTTGTTGCCGTGCAAATAGCCTTTCAACGGACTTCGCGCAATTTCAGCAATATGGATAATTCCTTATTTAATTTGAAGAAGTATTTTATATGCTTATGTACTTAAGTAGCTTTCGAAATTTTTAAAATGGATTAACTTCGTTTGTCAAATATTTTTGCTCTTGAGAAAGAAAAATCTATTAAGAATGCTACATACTCGGCACAGCAATAAGCAGTATGATGAAGCTGCTTTTTCAATTTGATTTTTTTTTGAGTTCTTATATGAGTTGGGCCGGGCCTATCCCAATGTGTGAATACTATATTCGTTAAGATATCTGCTATGGTTTATGTGATTTATATTGTTACAATTCGGCTTGATAGCTGCTACAGTATGAAATATTCTCCAATTTCCAGGTACGGTTTGGAGATGCCTCCTCTAATTTGTTTTAAGCCAATAGTAAACATTTTGTTGTCATTCTCTTAATGATATGCTGGATTTGAGATACTATATATATCACGAGGTGGTAGTTGTGATACAATTTCACGTATTTGTTAGTGAAAACTCTTAGAGTTGTAGTACTCACGAGAGTTCGATGATAAGACAGCCCTGAAATGAGTTATCTTTCAGGTTTCTTCCTACCTAGAGTAAGGAAAGAGCGAATAAATTGGAGTAGGGATGCTTTCTGTGAAACGTTGGTAATATCATCGGGAATTCTTATAAGACGTATTCTTTTTTTCCGAACAGATTTTCAATAGTAGAAAGTAGAGAGTTTAATTTACTTTGCAATACGGGTGCTAGGATTTAGACAGGAACAGGTAGTCAAAACTTACTTATTTGCCTCAACCACCGTTCGGCCGTGGACGCATTTAGTTATTTTGAGTATCAAGTGCAAATATATGACTTTCTATATGAGGTGCACTATTTATATTTCGGGAAGTGGCAACGCTAATGTCAATAGGTTAAATTTGGCAATACTTAAAATAAGTTTTACATTTTTTAGCATAAACGTACTCACAACGTTTTTATGTAGAAGCGATATTTGTGTTGTTTACAGTGAGTTGAAAAAATCAATTTGTCCAAAAAAAATTTAATTTTCAAAGGAAGTTTTTCGTTGGCTTATTTTTCACAACTTTCAACGTGCATTGTCCCAACAAGAGTGTGTCGATGAACTCAGTTTTTTGTGTGGTAATGAAGAACCCTCAACAACAACTGTATCTCGTTGGCATGGTTGATGATGCTTCGTAGTTCGCTTTTTACATGAACACTTTACCATGAAAAGATTTGTTCGCATAAGATTCCGCATAACTTTACAATCGTTTAAAAAAAAGCTTTATGTGGATCGGTGCAAATAATGCTGAAAAAATACGATCAAGGTGCTTCAAAAGACGTTTATAAGTTCTTCACAAGTGACGAATCATGGATATATATGCGTATGAGTCAGAAACAAAACATCAAATGACCGTGTGGATTTTCAAGACGAGCCAAATCCAACAAAAGTTTTTCGCGCACGAAGCACTGCAAAGGAAATGGTCGCCTGTTTCTTCGGCTGAATGGTTCATGTGGCAACCGTTCTGCTTGAGCAACGTAGAACAGGCAATTCTAAATGGTACACAGCCATGTCCAAAGTGATGACCAGGTATTTTTCCACTGAAGACTGCTGCCGATATTCACCTTTGCTGTGTTAGTTTGTTTATTTCGGTTTCGGTTTCAAATTTCATCGTCTACACCTGTCAATACGTGGAGGTTACTGCCTCAAAGTGACACTTTGAAATGGCAACATTTTTGACATAAGTTCAAAAGAGTAGCTAAGAAGAGGAGGGGGGATTATTTAGGAGGCTCCATGTCGTCATCGTCAGGCGTAGAAATTTCTGTTCTTGTATAAGATGTCGTCGTGCCAGACTCTAACGAATGCCTGCTGCATGTCGATTAATACCGGATTGCAACTTGACTTAAGATCATCAAACCATTGCAAGTTATGCTGCGCAACTTTGTGAACGTGCTCGATTTTGCGATGGCCTTTCCATAACTCAAACTGGTGATCTGGCAGGATACTGTTTTGACCTATAAACTCATTCAGTCAGCCAGCAATCAGTCTAACCTATACCTTATAAAAAGTTTAACATCATTTTTTTAAGAGACCTTTGTCACAGCAAAATCTTTAAACGAAATGTTTTTTAAATAATTTATTAAATTATTTGTTAATCTGGACATTTTTAAAATTCGAATAGCATTTTGATTCATAATTTGTATAAGAGCTCTGCAGTTTGGTTGTTAGAACTTGACACTTATGTCCTTAACTATGTCGGATAGGGATTGTGTTTGAAAGTTGTATTGTCTAGCAGTGTAGTTCAGTCATTCAAGGATTTTTTGTTTTAGCGTATTTTAGCGGCAGGTTAACTTTTATAAGTGCTCTTCGATTTTTTGCTCTTTCGATGAATAATTAACCTTAGACACCTGTTAAAATCTTTAGTACAAGTCTACTGTTGGTGTGCAGATCTGCACACCCATAGAATTTATATGGAAAATAATAAAAATTTTAAATGTTTCGTGATTTTGTTTTTATTTTGTTGTATAGAAATTTATAAGACAGTATGAATGTATAAGTGTGATGGTTACAAAGTCCAATCAGTCATCCTTTTTCCATACCAAATGAGACATTCTTCGATTCAACAGCTTCCGTGCGTTCTGCGCAACGCTTTTTCTCTCAAGTACCTGAGCCATCATCTAATTTTTGGCGAAACACAGTGCGTGGCCATGATTTTTTTAGTGCAGAAAATCGATCATTTTTTCAACCGTGTCAACACAATTATTTCCGTCGGTTTTACACCTTTTTTTTTTGATGTGGGTTGGGAAAAACAACAAAAAACTGTTTTTGATAGAATTGATTCTCGAAGAGGCACTTGGTGTTGCGTTTATGATATTCAAAGCACCGAAAATCTGTTCGTGATGAAGTTGGCGACAACACTTATCTCGCAAAACGTACAAAGGTTCAACAGAAATATCACTATGACTCTAATAAAATTCTTCATTCTCGATCTCGTCTTCGTAAAGCTCATAGTCTTCGTCACTTTTACTAGAAAAGTCGTCTTCAGACAAAATATTTCCCACTTCTTCGTCGATCAAAATACGTGCTCGTGAAATTTCGAATACTAATGAAGTTTCATTTAAACCCTACACACCCCATTGATGCTTAGCCAAAATATTTATTTGAAAGTGCTGCCAGATGACGCGAGTTAAGTTCTTTCAATTTCATTGGTACTGAAAGTACTTAAGTAATTAAAGTATTCTGAATACATATTTTGATGTTTTGAGGAATAATAGAAGTTTTATAAACATTGGTCATTGGTCTTTAAGAAATATGAATAAAAACATTTCGGAATTGTGCAGATCTGATACCAACAGGTAACTAAGGTTAAGCTTATGTTGCCCGTTGACAAAGTAATGTTCCTACATTCAATTTATTTTAAACACATTTTTTTTCTGATAATCATTTAGAATTTATGTGTTTCTTATTACCCTACAGCGCGATTCAAAGAATGATAATGTGTTTACCTGTGTACTCGGTGACCGAGATAAAATAATCGAAGACAGGCCAGCTACACCGAATATTTTCGAAATACTCGGTGTACCGTAATTGGTAAAAAATGTAAATTGATGAAGTTAGTTACGTTCAGTATACAAAAATAAATACGTACTTAGTATTTACATATATCGCTGATCTTGATTTAAGGCATCAAATTAATCGCAGGCAATAGCTGAAAAAATTTCAAGCGGCGAGCTGACTTTGACCGAATATTACTGGTATATTCGGGGTAGGTACAAAAGTGACCGCCTCCTTTTGTATGCTCTAGTATGTATGTATGTATGTATGTATGTGGCGCTCTACAGACCAAAGAGGACCGATTTGGATGATTTTTATGTCAACCGACGCCATATTGAGAAAAATAAATCGATGACGTTGTGTATCTTTGGACAGAAATTTGAAATATATCGTCAGGTTTCTCTTACCATTTATCATTTTAAATGACCATTAATGATCTATAACGATTTAAAGTTGGTTTGCATGTTATAATTCTCATTTTGTTCTTGCTTGCACCAGTTTTTCGTTAATTTGCTATTGTTTACGTTGCTGTCGGGTATTTGTACTTGTTTATTAGTGCCATTGTTAAGATTTTATGTAGCTTATACAGTTACATAAAACTTTTTTAACTAATGTAAATTAAAATTAAGTCACAATCACTGTAAGTCAAATGACTGTTTTCCCATTTAACCTTATACTTGTTTTGGGGAAATGTTACCATCTGGTTTGTATGGGCGCTACTACTTCAATACAATTTATGTAAGACACACAAAATGTTTAGCAAAAACCTAAATTTTGTTATTCAAAAACTTAGAAAAGAGGATCAGATTTTTCATTGAAACCATTTTTTAGTGTTATCTATCTGTAGAGGGAAGGCTCAATTTTTTCTAATCTCCTAGTTCTTGTTGTTCATAACCAGAAATACAGACATGACCTTATTGACTTGCCTATTTAGGGGGGGCCGGCCACCTGTATTGGTGCTTTGATTTGGTCCCTCTTGGAGTGTTTTATTGGGATTGACACAAATTAGACCAAATATTTTAAACCGTAAGAGAGATGTGTATGAGGGCAACCCCTTTTGGTGGACCAATGTGGACATAAATATAATACTTTATAATGATTGACGCACAAAATTTAAAAATGAATGGTCCGAACTTTTGAGGTAAACAAAAAAGAGTAGTGTCCGAGTTACAATGTCTATTAACTGGAAGCAATTGAGTGTCTAGATTACCGAGTTGTCCCAGTTAGCAATTGCCCGAATTATCAAGAGTGTAAAGAATATGTTTCTCAATGAATTTAATATGACCTTCAAGCTTGTTAAAAATTTATGTTTCACAAAGTTCGGTGAATATGAGATGAGAGCCCGGCCACAATAAAATTGCACAGCAAACTGTGGAGCTTTAAAAGCCAAATATGCTAAAAATCCTCATTTGTAGAAACTTAGCACATACTCGTTTGAAATTTTTTAACCCATGAATATAAAATATTTAAAAAAAAAAACGATGCCCAAAAATTAAAATAACAAAGCGATAGAACAGTGAAGCAAAACATGCGATAATTATGTACATACATGCATAAATACATAAACATATACAAACGTAGAATGTAGACGACCAAAAAAGAAGAAAAACAACTAATAAGAAAGCTTAAAGAGTAAAACAAATACGAAAGCCCAAAGTCAAAAAATGTTGTCGTCTGCTGAATTTGCTTTTCGTCGATGATAATGAAGACGATGATGAAGTTGATAATGACGATGATGACGTAGAGGTTGACGTTGATGTTGTCGACAGTGATGGCGACGATGGCGACGACATTAGCATGAAATATGTACAAAATGTGACGCGTCAACATAATCAGCTTTGGTCTAGGTCAGGTACAAAATACCTCGCACACTCAAATACAAACACACCACACACTCGCACACACAATCATCGGCACTCATGGCGCACTCAACATGATACTTTTGTCGCATGCGAGCAACGAATTAACATGTGCCGTCCGAACACCAGCAACACCCGCCGCTCTCCATCACTCTATAGTCGAACCGAACCCAACCCAACATTGGGCCCGCTGGCTTTTCGGCTTTGGCGAAAAATGGAATGAAACAGATTTGCAAAAACATATAAAGTGGTGAAAGAAATTTTGTTAAGGTTAATGAACGCGTGTGAGCAGTAAATGCGAAAAGAAGTGTGAAGATTTCAGAGTGTTACCGGTAGAGAACCCATTTTTTTTATGGTACTTTCAGGTGTTCAGCTACATTATGGGTTTCAGATAATTTGCGACGTCATCTGGTATTTTTGAGAACATAGTTTTTGAACCCGGAGTATAAAGTGCATGGTTACAACTTTCTTAAACTTCATTTTAATGATGATCTGCATCTAAAATAAATGATGTTCTGCATTTAAAAAAAACTCAAATGTGGACGAAATGTGTTACTCGAAACTAAGTAGTGGTACGCCTATTATATATGTATAGGTGCAGTTGCCGTCCATAGAAACCATCATATAAAGAAGATAAAGCCTGACTTTAAGACGATATTAAGATATTTTCTATACAAAATATTATAATGGAACGTTGGGTTTGTTCTACATTTAACATCGGAACCTATCTTCATTCAGAGAATTATGTTTAAATAAATTTGTTTTGAGTTTGTTAATTTAACTAACATTTTATATAGGTCCAGATCGGACTAGCAGGGGTAACCCCCTTATAAAACTGACTAATGTATAAAAAACATCTATGTTAATAAAGTTAAAAAGGCCAAAATTGGTATTTTACGTCAATCATAATGAATGGTTCAAATTGAACCACATTGAACAACAATAAATCGATATGATTTTCTAGCTGGTTGTCCATGTTAGCATTGAGATCTTCGAGATTAAATAAGTTAGAATCTTCAAGTTTGAGTAATTAGTCGGTCCTATTTTTTGAATATGACAATACATAAAAACCTGTTCCTAAAGTAAGTATTTTAGCCAAAAAACTGCTGTAGTCTTGTACGTGCTGGTGTCAGTTGTTTTGAATGCCAAGTATACTGATATCTCTCCATTCTTTGTCATTCCAAAGCGTGGCCGGTCGTCCTGTATTTCGGCGTCCACCGATCAAGTTTGGGCTCCCATGAAAACCATGCGTACTGGAGCTCTTTCATCCATTCAAATGAGATGCAGCCTCTGGAATTTTATGTGCTGGACTATGTCAACCTCATCGCATAGCTCGTACAGTTCATGCGGGATCTAAACTCGTCGCCGACTAAAAAAACCAAAAATTATGCGGAGAAGCTTTCTCTCAAAGATTTCCAATGCCGTTTTATCTGAGTAGTTACGGCCCATGCCAATGCACCTTACCGGATGCAGATCTTGATTTTCGTCTTTCGAGAGAGGGCTTTTCTTCAAATTTACTTGCTTAGCTCAATATAGGCTGACGTTGTTGTTGTCTGATATTTTGGATCCAAGATAGACGTTGTCTACAACGTTGAATTTAAGATTATCGTTCGTCACAGACCACCCAAGACGCCATGACGGCGTGCGAGAGGACACCAAGTACTTCGACTTGTCCTTATCTACCGCTAGATATATAAACTGAGACTATTTTTCAATCTCCGAGAAAGCCTTGCTGACTTCCGTTCGTCCATATTGATAACATCAATATTATCCGCGTACCCGAGTAGCAACACTTCCTTCGATCGACCCCACATATTCTGTATGTACGAGCACTGGCGTAGGATGACTTCCATCAGCAGATCGAAAAATTCGCACGACAGCGCATCACCCTACCTAAAATCTTTTTTTGTATCAAAGGTTTCGGAAAGATTCTACCCTGAACCTGATAACCTATAATTGGTCACAGGTTTTGTATAACCAGTGAACTCCTTGGTAGTGCTATCCATGTAGCGAGTGATACATCTCCACTGCTCACAGTATATCTTGAGAAGACGAAGATGTTTCCCGGAGCAGTCAAAAGAGTATGTTTGAAAAGGCTTCGGCGGTCTGTTCTAATTGCAGCTTGCCGACGTCTTGCTTTTGTTGCATGTTGTGATACGCGGTGTGCACTACGCTGAGCCTAGTGGGTAGCTTAATTGCGACAAGATAGTGGTCCGAGTCGATGTTGTGAACACGTAACTTTTACATGTCTACCACGCCCGATGCGTGCCTTCCGTCAATCAAAATATGATCCATTTGGTTCTGGACTCAGCCATGTAGCCTTGTGGATGTTAAGACGTTGAAATCTGGTACTACTAACTACCATGTTCCGGCCTGCGGCGAATTCGATTAGCCACTCTCCATTATTGGAGGTAAAACATTTAGCGTTGATGCGTATCGCGAGCGTAGACGCTCGTCAACAGGCGTGAACCTGGAGACGAGATCACGTAGTTTCCTAATCGCATGGCAGCTATAGTAGATGTCACAGGACGCTATTTAAGTGCGGCCTTGTCCTTTCCATCGTATTTTGCTGGATTGCAGTGATGTCAGCCCTGTATCTTTAGAGGACATCATCCAGCTGGGTATTTGCACCATCCCTATTAAAGTTGCAGACCTTTCAGGTGCATATCCGTAAATCGAGGTCCTTATATCGTTTGCAGTGGTCGTCATCCGATGCTTCCCTTTTGTTTTATTGGAATTCATTTTCTTTTTACGGTGGCGGGTCCCAAGCTCAGTGCACTAACCCGTAATCGAGGGGTTGTTTGTCGCCTTCACGCAGTTAGCTGAATGGCTGTTCAAAGGCTACTTAGGAGATGCGTTTCATAGTACTAGGCACGTGAGAGATGTATATCGCATGAAATAAATGAATAAAGTCAGTTGGCGCGACACGAGTCTCTAGAGCGTTTTTTGTTCGTTTTTTTGTGCTGGCATTAAGCCTAAACCACTAAACCAAGTTGTATAGAAATAGATTAAACGTTGTGAAGGATTATAGACTACTTTTTGTTGAAATAGGATATTGCCCCACCCCGCCCCTCATATAAGGAATACAAAAAATTCGTCATCTATTACAATCCATTTGAGGTACAAAGGCGCGGGCGAAGCGGTCGACGTTTAGTTAGTTTCTTATAAAATATTGCATATAGGTCCATATCGGAGCACTAGAAGGGTTAGTCCCTACATAAATCTGTCCCTTTGCCTTAGGTTCTTAAGAAAAATATTTTGTTGTGGTTTAGTTTAGCTTGAAATGAAAATTACTAGTCCCGATAAAATATCCCACACGGACCCAGATAACAAAATATTCTAATACAAATTTACGATTAAATCGGGGAAGTCGGGAACATCGTATATTGTATTCGATGATCAGATGATCTATTCAATTTTCACAGTTCGGCAAAATAGTATTCTTTAAAAAAAGTCGTCATTAAGGCGAAGGAACCAGTGTAGAATGCGCAGAGTAATATTTGCCTCTTTGCATAAAATAATGTAGTTATTTCTTTTTTTATTCAAAGGTATGGTGAACCTATAGTGTTGAGCTTAAGAAAGTATTTCTACAAAATCTTAAAAAACAACAATTGTGCGTATAACACAATTTATAGGATTCAGCTCTTTATATTTCGGTAAATAAATATATTTTTCCGGATGTGTCTCACTCAAATAGAAGCCCAATAGTAAACTACAAAACATTCCTGCAATCTTCAACCATTGCCCCTCCCCACTACTCCCTAAAAAATGTTTGCATAAGATTATCATAGCAATCTGCACAGACAGCATCCTGCTGCAAATCGACTTCCCACTGGTGTAATTTCATATCGATTACATCAGCAAACGCCGAACTCTGCTGCTGTTCGAACCTAATTCAGTCGCCAAAGGTTGACAGTTTCTCAATCAAATCAAGCCAAACCAAACCAAACCAAACTGAATGAAGGAACATAGAACTTCAGCAGCAGCAACGGCAGCAGTCGCAGCAAGCGGGGAAACTCATGTGGCAAGTTTTACTTCCGTTCTAAGCTTTCGCACAACAAAATTTTACTGTTTCGGCCAATTGGCTGACGACGGTAATGAAAAATGCTCACAGCAAGGAAGTAAACGGATTCAAAATCAGAAATTAGTACGACTGAAGTACCAAACAGGAAACGCTGCGCTTAAATAGATTGCCATTGCGCTAATGCAGTTAAAGAGAGATAGAAATGGAGTGTGTATCAGAGACACAGACAGACAGACAGACAGACGGACTATATAAGCCATGAGCTCATTAATATAATCGCAAGCAGCATTAAATTTGTTACGGAAAACGGATGTTGCCTATGCAACAAACACCAAACAACAACAACAAACAACAACAACAACAAAAAGGCAAACAACGACATCAGCTTCTCTGAGCCCACCGCATCCAATGTGGAGCGTTAATACGCTTCACAATAGTAGGTTACATAATTACGCATAATGTTGGCTGAACAACTAAACAGGCGACATTTGTCAGGCAACACAATACAACAATTCACATAAGCGTTCATATTTTTATATTAGAAAAAAAGAAGAAAAAAAATAATAATAAATAATTTCAACTTTTTCGCTATTGCGTTGATTAAAATGAACCAAAGCCGCCATTTAGCCGCTAGGCGCTAAGTCTATTTGCAGCAGTTCTATTTCATGAGAACTGCTAACCCCAACAACAACAACAACAATAACAAAAACAGCGACAGCAACAAAATTATACAAAAGTCGCGTCGACATCATCATAATTATACAAGGTTGATTTCACAAGTTCAAGAATTCAAAAGGAAAACTTAAATTTTCTTTTAACAAATTTAGATATTTATATAAAAAAAAAGAAGAAGAAAGAACGCTGCAGTAGAGTACCCCCACTTTAACCTTAAAATTTTGTGGGTAATATATTTACTTAAATGGGATATTTTATTCAGGGTTGTACTAACAAGCTACATCAAATTTATTTAGTTTCAAGCTAAACTCAACTACAACAAAATATTTATCTTACAAATGGCAGGAAGTAGGACAGATTTATACAGGGACCACCCTTCTAGTGGTCCGACATAAACTTGTATGGAATATTTCATTTGAATTTATCTAAGATATATCAAGTTTGTCAATTTAAGTAAGAAATAATTCAGTATTATGTGAGGGTTAAGCACTTTCATTGAACTTTAATAGAATATTTTATGGGGATTCACTTAAAATACACAATTTCTAGCAGAATTAACAACAACAACAAAATTTGTACATACAAAAATCCAGAAAGTGGAGAAGATTTGTTCGCAGGGTACCTCTTTTACATACATAATGGTTTGATCTGGACCTACAAGGCATATTTTATAAGGATTGACGTAAGGTACATCAAATTTAACGTTTCTAAACAATTGAATAGTATCATTCATAGAAAACTCACGATGAGTCTCTCAAGAAATAGGAGAATTTAAATATCCCAACTTGATAGTTCTATTTCTCATACGAGTGTGGTGTGATAATTCAGTGCCTTTTTGATTAATTGATATTCTTTTTGCCAAATAAGCGTTTTATTTCTCAACAAACTCTCCATTTCTCTCGATCCATTTAGTCAGCAATTTTCCAAGTTTTTTCGACATCAGCCGTTTGTATCAGTGATAACATTTTTAATGTACCCAAATCTTTTTCCGTCTAAATTATTCAGCCTTGGAAACAGGAAATATCCACAGGGAGCTTACTCTGGAGTATACGTGTAATGGGGTAGCACTTCGTTTCAAATTTCTGCTTCAAGTCAATATAAAATCAGTATAAAAAAATCTATACATATGCGCCGGTAATTTTTTTACCTTTTCAACCTAATTGATGTGACCTTGTTGGCTGGCTGACAGACTCATCATGGCCTGTTTTGGTACACGTTCACCCGGAGAAACGCACTAGGGAGCAGAGCACAAATGGAGAAACCCAACTGAGTGTGCATCGTGTATTTGGTTCTGTTTGTGATTCATATTCAATGTTTTTTTGTGTCGTGGATGATTTTTCAAACGCATTCCATTTTTTGTGTAGATTTTTTGATGTAGATTACGCCGGCTGATATCTTGGGTCAGGACAAAAATAGACCAGTTGGCGATTAGTGAGGATATAATCAGTATAAAAGTCTCTATTAAAGAGATGTAATACAATATCATCTACTTTAAGACCACCCAGAGTGGAGTCTATTGCTTCCAAAGATCTGAAAAAAAAAAATAAATAAATTGGCGGATGACTTTTATAAATATTCATCGGATTCATTAATCAGGAAATTTTTGAAGAAGAGAGTCTAGGAAATACAACTTAAAATTAATTAAACTTCCTAGCGTCTCGTAGTTTTTTATTAGCTTAGTAACTATTTCTTTGTAAATTGGACTTTTTCGGTTTGGTCAACTTCTCGAACACTCAATCAGGCTGCTTTCTATCGATCATTTTATTGATAATTGTACTGATTGTACTGATAAAGACTTTATTCTTGAACAATTTTCTAATTTGAGGAACACCACTCTCTTTTTTTTGGCATCCGAAAGTTTATAGTTCGTTAAAAGTCGACACATTTACCCTTTCTTTCGAGTGCTTTCACAAACTGTATAAGATCTAGCTTGATATGCAGAGGAGGATGAAGCGGGATCTTTGATAAATTTACGAGATATTTATAGATGACATTAAGCGACCCAGGTATGAAGGACATTCTTTTTGGCCAAAGTTTTACCTTTCTCTCTGGCTCAACTATACGACAGAGCTAATTTGTAAAGCCAGACTGTACTCCACGGTAATGATCTCCACAGATCTGTCATTTGTGTTTTCTTGTAATCAATTTGTTTTTTTCAAAAGTAGTGGCATGTTCCCATATTTTCTTGCGTTATAGTTGAGTAACCTATAGGTATAGGAGTATAGACTATAATAATTAATACTTCTGTCGTAATACTTCTTTTCGATTAATTGATAAAAAATCGTCAATAAGTCCGAAAGTCTGATTCTTGATATCAATATGTATACACAAGCCTTCGTTCGGCGCTCTAGGAATTTCATTTGCTTCATAAACGTTTTTTAATACTCTGCACTATCAAGCCCAAGCCCAGCATTG
Organism: Leucophenga maculata; assembly: GCA_035044805.1. Lineage (NCBI taxonomy): Eukaryota > Metazoa > Arthropoda > Insecta > Diptera > Drosophilidae > Leucophenga > Leucophenga maculata. The sequence continues at coordinate 170,407 of JAWNNP010001209.1, forward strand.
GATCTAATTTATTCGTATTTAGAAAAGAGACAGTTTCCCATTCATTAGCATAATCGAACTCATGATCATATTGGTCGACTTTCATCATTAGAGTCTCGCCAACTACGCTAGTGTTTATTTTTTCTTATATAATTGAATCCTACACGGATGTTTCTATTTTATAAACTATTTTGCTTTTAATATCACATAATAACTTCCTTACGAAGTAGTTCAATCCATTCTGAGGAATTAGAAAATGAAATGTTTTATTTTTTTTGGCAACGGTTCAACATTGTTCCACAAGAATTACAAATTATATTGGGAACCCATAAATATTCAGCAATATCCAAACCGAACATTTCCTTGAATAATTTTAATAACAGCTCTTATTTGCTTTCGCAGTGGACTCACTTCTTATTTACAGAAAATGTAATAAAATTGATTTTTACTTTCTCTTCTCTTCTCTTCAATTGTACTCTATATTAGCCAAGTTTCCAACCAATATAGAACCGCGTTTGCATGATGACGACGATTGCGGGTCTACTTTCTCACCATGACCAGCTACCGATACGGGGATTCCGAGTCCATCGTAATACCTTTCTTACGTGTGTCTGCCATGACAACATAAAATCCAGTATCAAGGGACATAGCCGGACAGCGGTCAATATCCGTTGCCCGTCGTCACCACATGGAAGTGCCCTGGATGCAGACGAACATAAATCGTAATTGGTCTTTATAAAACCTTACAAAAACTCATAAATAAATGTAGAAAAGTCGGAGAGTTATTCGTTTTAAATTTGCTTAAAGCTTTAAAATTCAACCTCTAAGAATGTAATTTTCTAAAACCTTCCCAAACTTCTGAATCTTACCTTGTACAAATCTTTTTGTTTCGTTGGCGCTTGAGCTGTGATAAATCACACCACAACCACCAAAAGAACTGAAAAAGGAGCGGAGGCGATTGCGTGAATGCGTTTGATGACTTCGGGCGAATTTTTTATTAAAAAATAATCATCCCAGCACTCTTTATATAGTACATATTTATCTGTTATTCATACACATCCATATAAATTACGCACAATTGCACAAATAAAAAAAGTTAAAAAAAAAAAAATGAAAAATAAAAATGGAATCCGTTTTTTTATCACTTCAGCATTTCTTTTATTTTGTCACTTTTTGCCAACGCATTAATTCTTTTTTGAACGCGCAATCTTTTCATTATTTTTCTTTATTTCGCGAATAAAAACATTTTAATTTTTTTCCTTTTTTTAATTTCAATATTCAACATTGTACTAAAAAAAAAAAAATTATAAAAAATAAATCCGCGTATTATGTATTAAAATCTCATTTTATTGCAGTTAAGTTTTGTATTTTAATAATGCGATACTCTAATTGTTTGCGATCTGCATTATGAATTGTAGTATGAAGATACGAGGGTAAGCTGAATAGTTATTTTATGATAAAAAAACAAAAACATTTTTTAAGCAGCTGTCATTTATTAAAATCTGATTTTAAAGTCAGAAAGAAGAATAGTAAGCATATGTATGCCAGAATGTCACCAATACAGTCGTGTGACGAAGTTTTTGAAGTGTTTCGCCAATTCATGTACGCGGCATACAGCTAGAACATTGTTTCCAGCAACCAACTTTGGCTTCCCGTAGGACAGGCGTTAATTCAGCCATGAAAAATCTCTTTTTCGTTATACAAAATTATGATATGTTGCTTCAAGATATAAAGACACATACAACATTTGTGTTTAAAGAAATATTCTTCAAATAATGAAGTATGAAGCGCTCTTTATTAATCAAATTACGCTTCTACTTGGCAAAATATCGAAGGAGGTACCAGAAGTCAAATCAAAGTAATCAGGAATATCTACCAGCATTAAATGCAGCAGATATCTTGAAAGAATTCTTTGGAGGGTTTGGCATACGGCTGCGGATATTGAAGATGCCCACAAATATTTCCTCAACAAAGTACACTTTGCAGCCCTCAGTGCTGCTTCCACCTACTCTTGTCAAGGACTACGCCTTTAACGATGCTTCCAGTGGCTATACATGCGCTATTGATGTTAAAGTGTGAATATATTCGAATTAAATAGAGTCCAAAAAGCTGTTGGTGAAACACAAACAGCAGGAAACTGACTAATTTTTACAAAAAATCACAGCTGATACGAGCTCAAGCTACTCTCTGGTCGCTGGCGAAGCGCTATAAAGGATAAGTAGTCCCAAAGCACTGAATCAGGAAGGCTGACCGTAACTGCCAAAACATGACATCTGCGCAAGAAAGTGCTGAAACTTTTGCTGAAAATTTAGAGGTAATATTGCAGCCTTTCGACACGAATCTGCAGAAACAAATAGGAAAGTGAAGTTGACGCTATGCACCCCAAGGCTTCTTGCCCTTCCACTTGATGCCACTATTTTAGGTAGACCCCAGGTGAAGATGCGCTGAGAAACTTTTCGCTAAAATTATTGACAGCCAAATCAGTATTTTCAGTTCTAATATTTTTTGTGGTGCTGAGGTTAGGTCACATACCAAGGCAATAAATGATCCATAAATCAAGAAAGAGTTCGTCCGCAGTAGACTCATACAGACCCATCAGCTTACTTCTTGCGGTAGTTAAGCTGTTTGAAAAGTGTCTATTGACAAAAATGCTGTCGCTTGAAACTGTGAAGGAACAAATATAACTTCTACAGTTTGGATTCCGGAAAGCCCATGGAACTCTAAAGCAATTAAATTGAGTGGTCAATTTCCAAGGAGTACGAGGTGGCGGCCTACTAAGATATACCGCATACCTTTGAAAGAGATGGCCTCCTGTACAGAAGTCATAAGTCTTTTGCCGATCCAATAGTATCTATAACTGCGGAGCTATCTGTGTTAAAGTCATCTATGCTGCAGTACCTCAAGGAAGTGTGATGAGACATATGTATCTACATTTTGCCACTGATGCACTGCAATTCTATTTTCATGATTTCGGACAGTGAGCAAAGCAGTGGAACATATATACCAACCTGAGTAAATGTGCTAGCGTTACTCACATCCTGCGATGGAATGAATGTCTGGATGTCTTCCTCCATGCATCAACTGCTCGAAGCATTGTCCGGGAGACAATTATCTTGGCGTCTACCTAGACAGAAAAATCATGTTTAACAAGCACGCATGTACCCTGTTAAGATCCCGCAGAACCAGGATTGCCAAATAAAGCTGGCTCATCAAGTCTAAAAATATATCAGGCTTAAGAAGCAAGGTTAATGTTTATAAGGCCATATTACCGATATGGAATAGAATTATTTGGCATCGTAACAAAAAATTAACTAAAAAAAATGAGAGTAATTCAAACAAAGTTCCTCCTTATTATTTGCTCGCAGACGAATCATTTGCGGAAATAGAAGGATTCAATGTGAACTTGTAAAATAGTAACGAGCGATAGGAAAAAAAATATACATTCTTAACGATTGATCAGAAAAAAGAAATTTAAAAAAAAATTGAATGGAGAGAAATTTCTTCGACAAGCATCAAAAGAATACAATGTAGGAAAATCTTCAATTTCCGACATAAATTTAAATACGTTGAAGATTGAAAATTAAGATTGTAGAATTATTTATTTTAAAAGCATAAATCATTTAATATTTTTTTTATGCAGTTGCATTGCTAAAACAGAAACTGGTCTTGGTGAACGCGATCTGCTGAATATCATCAAAATTTGGGGTTTCTAGCTAAGCTACAAACATGTTCATATCAAAACACATGAAGGTTGGACAGATTTCTATGGGGACAACCCCTTTTTAGTGGAATATTTTATAAGGATTAAAGTAAGGTAAGCCAATTTTGGTGTTTCTGGCAAAACTCACAACGTCAATTAAATATTGATTGGGTTAAGCTTGAAACAACGAATTCGGTGTATTGTATACTATTAACAATAAAGTACCCTACACGGTTCCAGATAGGAACATATCCAGGGGGTGCAGTACACTGCACCCTCTTGAAGTCTAGGAAACTCGCTCTTTTTTGTTAAATTCCATTTTATTTTTAATATACCGTTAACTATCAACTTTTAGAATATTTTTCATTTCTATTGTATTTTTCTTATTTATATTTTGTATTTTCACTGAAAAAAATTTCATGATTTTGACTTAAAAATATAATTAATAAAGACTATGTAGGGTTAAACTTCAAATTTAATCGATATTTCGGGCATATCTTGTAAAATTTCGATATGTAGGGTATTTTTAAAGTTTCTGCATTGCAAATCCATTGTGTGTATGGTGAATATCGAAACAATTATTCAAAAACCTATTCAATGCCAATAAATCATTTAATGTCAAGTGTAAAGTGAACATTAAGCGAAGCTACTGTGAAGTTCACCACACATGCGCTAACTCCCCATAGTTTAAGTACTGTTGAGTAAAAACCGGCGCTCATAACTTGAGTTGAGTTAATATTACGCATACAGTTTTAATAGTTTTTGTCTGCCTCTTTCTCACTCTCTCACACACACACACACACATACAACTACACGAACAATGCAATTCTGGTGCATTATCAAATTGCATGCTCTCATTTGTCACTGCACTGCACTCATACCTTGTCCTCACTTCCCGTCTTGATGATCTTGTGATGCCAGCGCATAGCAATAACAATAATAAAAACAAAAAAAACTGCATTATAGCTCAATGCAAATTGCATCTTAAAGACTCTGAATGCAATTTATATGCATTTCCAGGCTGCACCAGCAAGAACAACTTTGAATTTAATCGAGTTGAGGAAGCCTTCTCGACGTCTTGTATTTCGGTACTCCGTGGCTTTTGTTTTATTACTTTTGCGCCCCTAAAAAAAAAAAAAAAAAATAGTTCGATCCCTTCTTTTGATACGCTGCGCTGTAGCAATAAGGATATATTAAGTGTGTGGAATTCTATGTAACAGGCAGAAGGTGTGGCGAGCTCCATAAAGTATATTCTTGATCAATATTAAAATAGCTAAGAGCGACAAAACTTGAAATTTTTCAATTCACCCGATACATGCAGTTCATATATAGGTGAAAAAAGAGTGGAATGCTAAGCCCCACACGTCCAATACGCCCAGTTTGTACTATATTTGCATACTTTGCAAACATATGGAACTTAAAATGATGCATCATCTACTCGTTCTAAGATGTGTCTTCTACCACTGGAAAGGTATGCGGGTTGTGCATACATCTTCAATAGGAACTCAATATGATATGATAAAATTTTATTGATGTGTTGAGTTGTGCTAGAAACACCAGATTTGGGTTACCTTCTTCTTACTTTTATCCTTATCAAATGTTCCACTGAAAAGGGGTAGTCTCCATACAAATCTTTCCAACCTTTTTGTGTTTTGATATGAACATGTTTGTATCTTAGCTAGAAACCCCAAATTTTTAAGTATCTTGCTTTATCAGTAAAAAAATATTGCATACATCCCAAGGTCGGACCACTCGACTGCTGCGTTATTTCTTGTTTTGATAAAAACTTTGATCTCAATTTTTCCTTTCTGCTAAATTTTGTCGATTAAATTCTTAATTAATGTAATTTAATTTTTAGAACATACAAATTGACTTGAAGATGATCAAATAAAATAACCCCATAAATTCTTAATGGGTCTTTATGCCATTAAGGGGGAAATTTTTACCAAATCACACCATAGTGAACATTTTTAAATTAAAATGAATAGCACCTTTGTAGCATTAACAGTTTGTACATTGGTCCCAAAACCAAGAAAAACTGCCAACAGTTAAAATTTTGGATGCATTAAATACTTATAGGGTTTCAGACAGAAAGATATGCGACTGAAATCACTGCAATCCAGAAAATACGATGGATAGGACAAAGCTGCGTTCTGTGACAACTCCGTCGAAAAATTAGCCTTCACGATATTACCCCCAAAAATGGAGAGAGGCTAAACAACAACCAAAGGCAAGGTTTTGAGGATGTTAAGAGGTTATGTGACAGAAATGAAGCTCGAAAATTTTATCAAAATGTCAAGCTTCTGACCGAAGGTCATAACCCGGAGTAACTTTCTGCAAAAAACAAAGTGGAAAGTGGTTTAAGAGGGAGTCATTTTATAAACTACTTGGAGGTGATGATGCGCACAGTACCGCCGATTTAGAAATGACACCGGAACCACCAATTAATGATGACACTATTGTAGAACCACCGGACTATAACAAGGTCGATTCGGTTATTGAAAAGCAGAAAAATAACAGATGGCTGGCTATGCTGAACTGCTAGCTGAGTTATACAAGACCAGTGGCGAAGAGTTGGTAAGGGGTATACACCAACTCTTATGCTGATATTGTCCAAACTATGCATACCCAATTACTGGAATCTCTGTGTTTTCTGTCCTATCTTTAAGAAAGGACACTTCGCTGTTTTCGCCAGCTACCGCGAAATAAGTCTTCTTGCCATCGGATCTGAGATTATGTCGCGCGTCTTGTGTAATAGGCCGTTGCCATACACGGATACACTGAGTAGGCAATATCAATGTGGGTTCAGACGACAAATCCAGGAAAAGATCCGTGAGTTTAACAAAGACACACACCACCTGTCTGCTAACACACACACAAATCATTGTCAGTGTAGGAAAGAAACTCTCCGAGCCCTTTGATACCAAAAGAAAAGTTTCAGGCAGTGTGATACCCTATCGACCGAATTCTAATGGAATACATCCTTCGCCAGTGCCCGTACATACAAAATATGTCGGAATAGATTAAAAGGAAGTGATGCTGCTCACTTACACGGTTCACAGGAGCGGCGAGACAGCAAAGCGTTCTTAGAGATTGAAAAACAGTCGCGGCGGTGAATGAGCACAACACGAAGCACTTGAAAGCTTGCACGACATCATTGCGTTTTGGAGGGTCAGTAACGATGGAGAATTTATACTTCAATGTTGTAAAAATTTTCGTCTATCTTGGATCCGAAATGACCAGCAACAACAACGTCAGCCTGGTGCTCAGGTGAAGAGCACACTTGCAAATAGATGCTATTTTGGGATGAGAAAGTCAAATAAAAACTCAAGATTTACAAGACGCTGATACTCCCGATCATATTGTATGGCGCAGAGGCATGGACCGCGATTTAGTCAGATGAAACAGCGTTGAAAGTCTTTGAGTGGAAGATTCTTCGCAGGATTTTCGGTCCTATTAGAGTCGGCGACGACTAAAGATCTCGTTTGAACTGCGCGCTGTATTAACTATTCCATGAGGTTGACAATAGACCAGCACATAAAATTCCAGCTACTGCTTTGGGCTGGTGACCTCATTCGAATGGAGGAAAATGTTTCCGCATGCAGGGGAGCCAAACATGATTGGTGGACGACGATATAAAGGATGACCGGGCACGCGATGGAATGACCAGGTATGGAGAGATCACTTCGTACTTGCATTTATAACAAGTGGCTCCAGCGCGTACAACACAACATCAGCTGAACGCGACCATGACGGAATGACGCTTGACGGCCATCTAAGTTTCCGTCTAATAGATTTTCTGAATACATTTCAAATTAGACGACGGGTTCAGTGATGACCTCATCAGCTACTTATTCAGGTTTGAAAATATGAAATAATTATAGGCAGCTAAATCTGGAGTATATGCTGTATGGTGAAGGTGTTCGTAGCCCGTTCATGGAATAATAAATCAATTTTAAATAGGTTCCTGCATAGTGCTTTTACTGGTGATAAAAAATGAAATAAGGAGCTTCCAACGTATGGCAACGTTAACATTTAAATATTCAAGAAAAAAGGCTCTTTTTGTGTATTTATTGGAAAATTCTTGGAATATTATGAGTTGCTCAAACCGAACGAAACCGTTACTTGTTGAGTTGAACACTAATGAAAAATCGTGTTTAAACCTATTCGGAAATATGTACTCAAATCGGAAGTTATACCCCACTCGCCATATTCCTTCTAATTTCCAACTGTTTCGATCGATGACACACCACCGTCTTCTAAGATAAAGGATTTTTGTGCCACTGTTTTCGTATGCTGCCAGAAAAAAATCACAAGTCATGGACGAAATGTTGAATAAAACTTAATAATCCGTTTTTTCTCAATAAAGGACCAATTTTTGATAAAAAAAAAAAAAATGATGTTTGCCAGTTTGTATTTCATTCATTATCCATGGAAATAGTTATTTGCAATATTTTAAATTTGATAAATTCCAAAAGGAAGAGCATAAAGGCATCGGAATGGTCGAACATATTTTTTTCTTCATGTCTGTACAATTTTTATCGTTCTTTATGCTTTATGCATTTTTATTTCGGTTTATCAAAAAACTGCATACACCGTAGAAGAAGAACGGCAGAGCAAATAATGACTATAAGAAGAAATCTGCTGCAGTTGCATTATTTCTTTCTTATTTCTCATTGCAATTCGCTTTTAAAAGCAATTTCAATTTCGGGGTGTCTGCCCAACTGCCTGACGTCCGTCCTTGCCTTCCTTCGAAATTTAAACTTGTTTTGTTAGGATTTTGTGGTTAATGTTGTCCGCGAGTTTGATCTTTGCGTAAAAATATTGCAATTATGTCCTTGAGACAGCTAAATATGTCAGCTACGAAAGGATTAAAAAGGGAAGAAACTTGCCAAAGGAAGCTTATTAACAAATCAAAAAAATTAACGAACAAATTTCGCAAATCTATTTGTCACACATTCGCTCCGTCCGTCATTCTGTCTGCCTGTCAGCCAATTAGACTGCCTCGCTGCCAGTGTGCGATTGAACGTTGTCAATTGGAATCACTTGGCTTATTGGCTCACTTCACTTCAGTACGCTCTCAGCTGCATACGCGGTTGACTTGCTAAGAGCAATGCAGCGCGGCGCTTAAGAGTTTGTGCTGCATTCTGTAAGAGAACTGTCACCTTTGGCAGCGCGAGCGTAAGAACTACGAGTAGAATTGTACAAAAAAATATAATATTTTCTTTAATTCTGAGTACTTACATTCGTTGGCACTAATACACTGAAACCGTTTTGCCGCCATTTCCAACTCGCACCCACACCATTACAGGTGTAACACGCTCAAACAAACTTAGCACATGTACATATGGTGTGGTGAGTTGTTTTTTTTACATACTTTTGACTCATTAAAAATGTTTTCGATTTGAGCTAATATACGATTTTTCCACTCAAAAGACGAGATAAGCTTATGAGCAGGGGTGTGTGTGCATATGGCACATTTTTAAATCGCTTTTGAGTTAAATAAAAAAAATAAAAAAAATGCAGCTTATTTGAGTCTCATTGTGTAAGCAATCGGTTAATGAAATATTACTCAGCCGGCTTTTTGAGTGGATTTGTGTGTGTTTCCAAGATTTAAATAAAATAAACATAATCGCATACATATGTTGGCAACATAAATAAAAAATGTTTAATAAATAATAATTTATTTATTCATAAATGTCGGCTATAGTTAATTCTTTTTTAATAAGTTATATGCAGATCTAAGATATTATCTTAACAAATGGAAATGCGAACAGATAAAATTCATGTTGATGAAGATGATTAAGACGTTCAAGTAGGAACATTTCGATATTAAAACTAATCTCATGAGCTACTGTTTATTAAAATTTAATTAAAATACTAACTAGAAGCTAGCGGAATGAGTCCCTACTTCCACACGAAATTGTATAAATTTTTATATATATACAGCGAGTGTTTTGGTCTTTAACCGTCTTAATATTAGCTTTTTCATGTAGCCGTGTAATTAAGAAGTAAATCAAAAGATTTAATACCATTTTTTAATATTTTCTTTTGTAACTAGATGACTCTGGCTGGCTTTGCATGCGTCAAGTGAAGCCAAATTGTTCACACCTGTCCAATGGACCTTAATAGTTCCGATCCTATTGTCATGTACATATGTATATTATAATAAATTTTAAAGATATGATACATTTTGTATATCGCTAAAATGGTGGTCATCGCTGTACCTCAAACGGATGAAAAGATATGAAAAATTTAGGCGCATCGCCAAATCTCTCTCAAATTTTATATATAACCATTTTTTTTAACTCAAAAATCTTTATTTATTCTGTTATTTTTTTTTTACTACTTATTTAAATGGCCCTCAACTGTCTTTCTGTCATGGCCGAATTCAATAAGCCAGCTTCTGTAATCTTGTGCGCGCTGGCGCCAGTTGGATTGGACTGTCAAGTACGGAGAAGATCTCCATAGATCTGATCATTAGATTGCGAGGCCAGTCGACCTCTATTGCGTCATCCTTAAATCAAATTTCATTCGAATGAGGTGACCAGTCCAGAGCAGCAGCTGGAATTTAATGCGCTGGACTATGTCAACCTCATCGAATAGCTTTTATACAGTTCGCAGTTTAATATGACCAAAAATCCAGCGGTGAATATTACTCTCAAAGACTTTATTTCATCTGACTCAATCACGATCCATGCCTCTGCGCCATACAATAGGACCGGGAGTATCAGCGTCTTATAGATCTTGATTTTCGTCTATCGAGAGAGGGCTTTACTTCTCATTTGCTTGCTCAGTCCAAAAAAGGATCTATTTGCAAGCGTGATTCTTCGCCTGATCTCCAGGCTGACTTTGTTGTTGCTGGTTGTAGTTAGTATTATGTAATTCCTGAGCTTCTGTAACCTGATTTACACTTTCATCTTAATAGAAAGTTCCTCCGGGTTTAACACCTACCATTTTTGTCACAAAACATCTCAACATCCTCGCCTTTCTCCTCTTTCTAGCATCTGAAAAGACGTTTCTGCTCTCGACGTTTCTCTCAATATTGCTCTCTTACAGCTCGCGCTGCTCTCGAATACAGAGTTCGCTGTTAAGAAGCGTTCTTCTCTGCAGTAGCTTTGAGACACTCCAAGAATTAGTCACATGTTTTCTACAATCAATGATTCGCAACATTCCATCCACACGTTCTTTCTAGCTCTTATGCTAATACCATAATTGTAACTGTAAATAGTCTCCAAGACTTTTGCGCTGGCCTGGGTGTATGGTTGTACGTATAAACTCGAAAAATTCTACATCACTTGTTCATTGCATTCTCGAATTTCGTGTACGCCGGCTAAGATTTGAAGGTCTCGATATAAAAAAAGAATACCAAAACATAATAAAAAAAAAAAAAAATTTAAAATTTAACAATTTAAAAATTTAAAAATTGTATGCACTTATTTGTAGGAAATTTAACATTTTTTTTAATTTTAATAAAAGCGTAGACATCGACTCTAGCACCACTTGTCAGAATGTTGTACCGATCAGTCTATAGAGTCTCTCATACAAATAGATTATATTTACGTCCAGATCGGTAGAAGAAGTCCCATAAAAATATGTTTCGCCTTTCAGGATTTTTTTTTTTGCCCGAAGTAGGACCGAATAAGACCACAAAAAGGTTTAAGGCATGGTGAGGCGATGACATACGATTTTTAACCGTACATAAGGAACACAACTATCGATATTTAAAAAGGACATGCAGCTGCTCGCGTACGTGTATGATATTGATATCATCTTAACACATTAATGGCGAGTCAGCAAGATGTTCTCGGAGACTGAAAAACAATCTCGGCTCATGGGTTTAGCGTTGAATGAGGACAAGTCGAAGTTCACGCACGCCGTCATCTTAGAAGATCTATGATGTAAAAAATTTCGTCTACCATGGATCCGAAATGACAAGCAACAAAAACGTTAGCCTGGAGAACAGGCAGAGGTTCATACTTGCATAGCTATTTTGGACTGAGCAAGCAAATTATAACTAAAGCCCTTTTTCGTTATTCGTTAAAGATCGTCAAGATCTAAAAAAAAATTAGGAAATTAATAACAAAAATTGGTACTGATGAAAAGTGTTTTGCTCCTCCCACTTCTTACTGCACGAATATGTGCTTATAAAACATTTTTATATGCATTAAAAGAAAAGGGAGGACGGAAGTATCATAGATCGTTGAAATTGAATTGCTTATAAGATTGTGATTAAATTATTTCTACCTTTTACATAACTGTTAGGACCTTCGGTACAGGGCCTAAAAACTGCTTGATCCAGAGCTACTCCCTACTATTGCAACTTGGAGTGAAGAAATATAATTCTTTGTGATGAGAAACTGTCAATTTAGATGGATCATTAATAATTATCGCGATAATCGAAGATCTAATCAACTAATGAATGAGCATCGTATAGAGAAACTTTTACGGTGGCTCCCTTGTGATAAGGGCGTTGTTCGGCAATTAGGGAAAGTCTCCATTGTGTTTCATTATTAATAGAATAATCAAACAAGCTTCGACAAAGGTCGTTCTCAGGCTTATCAAAAAACTTAACGGATCCGAACATTACCACATCGGGTTAGGGAACAAAGAAGATAGCAATATGTCGTGCCTACGCCCGTTTCTTTATTAAAATTTTGACCTCCACATTTTTAATCTCCGATCTTTAGGTCTATAATAATAGACAACTAACGCTTGGAGCCGAGCTTCGCTGGATTGGGTTAGGTGAGGAAAATGCTCAGCTTTACATCGAACGCTAGGTTAAGCTGCTTCGGGTACATTAAATGAACTTTAGTTTTGCACTTCCATGCGTCCTCATATTATTCTTCAACGAAATTTTAATATTATGTACCATATATCATTTCTTAAATTTTATCTTATATGATTTTATTCTATATAAATTTCTACACCATGCTACTTTAACTAAAATATTTTATTAGTACTTGCACACAATTTCTCTTGAATTTTATTTGATATGCATGTTAAATTTGGATTACCAACAAGCAAAAGCAAACAAGGTACCTTCTATCTACATATATTATATATATCTCCATACATATATAGTATATAATATGTCTTTCCATTAGTGCGAGCACAATTAAGTTTGCTTACCACCAACAAAGCTGAAGAATAAGACTCAATATTTCGAAATGCATGCGTAAGAAGATAAACTTCTGCAATTGTTGCAGCAGTAATGCGCATGCAACACGCCGGCGACATGCAACAGTTGAGCGTGTGAGTTTGTCGATTACGTTTGTGCTTCAAGCGGCTGCCGGAAAGGAAGAAGTTAAATACGAGCAAAAAATAAAAAAAAGGAAGTAAACGAGTTATCGAAACAGGTTCATGACCTTGACCATCGCCAACAAAGACAATATTGTTTCAAATGATTTAATGGTTGCCGAGAATGCCGAATGGGCTCTCTTCTCCTTTACACTTTTATTTGGTCAAGCTTCAGAAATGCATTCAAATTTGAAACACGTAGGCAAAATTTATTACGAATGCAAGGAATATGTGTGCACACATCCAAAGAGATATGAGTAGCTTAAATCTAACAACAACAAATATTATCAAATCATACGTGAACCGGAAAAAAACATAGGTTAATTTGAACTTCAGTGTAAGCGACATTTTAATACCCTTTCTTTGAACCAGAAATATTTGATGTTTAGTGAAAACTGAAAAAGCAACATCGGCATGTGACATAAGACCGTAAGATTGAATACTGCATAATTTGACCATTGCCCAAAAAGAGTAGTGTGTAAGCTGGAGCAAAGAAATGTTAAATAATACCTTAAAGGTTACAAGTTTTGGATATATGCACTTGAGACCGAAATAAATCAGCAATTAACAGTATGGGTTTTCCAAAGCGAGTCAAACCCAACAAAAGTGGTTTGCCAGCGCGTCACGTCAAAATGAGCATGTGCCAACAGTTCCGTTGGAGCAACCTAGGAGGAATTGAATACAATGCAAGCTCTCCCACATCGGCTTTAACGACAGGGTTTTTGAGCATTTAAAACATCAATTCAATGGGTCATTCGCCTTAAAGCCCTCACTTGGCACCCACTTAATAACTTCCTTTTGTTCCCGACAATAAAATATAAATTGCTGAGTCAATGGCACCGGAAGAGGCTATTGAAACATTCAAAAAGGTAATTTTTTAGGTACACCTTTAGAGGAAAATGCAAGAGTCTTTGAGCCTTTTGAGACTCCTTCTATTTATTTCATCCATTATAGTCGGCATATCCAGATCACACAGGATGCTCGAGTTACGCACAAAACACGAAGCATTACAAATAAAGCGCAGTGTCTTATTCTGCAGCCATTGCACAAGTTGTATATTAGTTTTAGAGGCGGTGCCCCAAACTTAATCCGGAGGAGCATACGGACAATCAGAGTTAGCCATTACCACAGCGTCTTCGGTGTACGAAGCAAACAGAATATGTTCGCAAGTCGGTTTTGCCATGTCCGCAGTGTTCAAGGGAAAAAGGGTAGTGCTTTATACTATCTTGGGGTAATCCAGCGCATTGTCGATAAGGTTCCTTTTACCACTACCTGAAAATAGCGTCCCAGTAAAAAAGATTTAAGGATACAGAAGTAAGCCGTAGGTAGGTGCATCCTGAACTTTAACAGCAGACCCGTCATTACAAACACTTTCAAAAGCCTGCTTCACATGCAAGAAGACAGCTGAGCTATATTGGTTTTCTTCAACTTCTGATCAACAATTATTGGCAAAGAAACATTCTTTCAAATATCTTTGAGAATATGTATTGGCAATAAACTTATCGGTCTATATGAGTTGACTTGTCCTTCGGGCTTTCCAGTCATTAGTATCATCGCAATTACAGCATAGATCCATTGAGATGGAAAGTGAAAGATATGTAACATGGAGTTATATAAGAGTACGAGGTGCAGGACAGCTTTAACAGATAGAGCCTTCACACTTCTAATATGATGCAGTATCGTTCTTTCAGTATTTGGCTAGCCATACATAAAGGAACCTTCGTATAATAGCCGTATAACAGCTGTTAACAATATTTTTATCTGAAGAAAAATCTGAAGAAGTATCCAAATTCACAAGAATGCGTGTTATAGTATATTTGATAGTTTAATTTCTCAAGAAACCGCCGAAGTGTAAATTTTAAAATAGATTTATATCCATAACATTTATACATATAGGCAAAACGGGATATGAAGTTTGTTCAAATGTATGTACTAGGCGGATGAAGGCGAGACAGTCCATTGAAGTATATACTTGTATATTCTCGATCAGCATCAAAAGTCGAATCGATCGAAACAATTCTGTCTGTCTATCTGGCTGTCTTCTTAACGAGATCAGAGATGGGGTAAGTACATATCAGGGCCTCAACAACCGCAGAAGCGATGGCTACAACAGACTGCTTTGATTAGCAGTTCGGCGAAAAGTTGCATAGCGAAACATAAAAGTGCTGCTGTGACTGGATGGTTTTCGTTACCGGGTGCATCAAAATGTTCCGACGCGTTTGTATTGTTGTGGTTGGAAACGATAAAAGTCAGTGAAATGATGTTACAAAGTTGGAGCTTCGGCCCACGCGATCTAAACGTTTCATGAAAACGCGATTGCTACCACAGTAAAGCTATGGAATACTTAGTTCTTCATGTCTGTGGTAGCCTGAACAGTATAAAGAAAATAACGGTGTCCCAGTAAGAGTTACCTAATGTAAGGCACAATGACGATTCATTTCGATGTTTCATGATGGATGAAGTGTATATTAAGAATGACAAGCTTATATCACTTGACCAGACCTATGTTGTGCAACTTGGAGCTATTTGTGTTATTTTGCGACGTGAGCAATAGAGTGCTAGCGTTTTGGGGTAAAATCTAGCGAGTAGTCTTGATAATCTACTTAACTATCTACTTAGAATCTACAATCTAGTGATGGCTCATTCAGTACCATATTGACTTATTGGTTGAGGTGTCTAGATCCTGAAACATGTTGTTGCGGGTAAGATTTCCCAATATCCAAAATGGATTTGCATTCTAACCGATGTTGTTTTATGATCACAACAACTCTTATTATTATTTTTATTGCTATAGGCAGCAGGAGCTGAAGTTAATCTCTAATCTCTTCAAAAATTATTTATTACTATTTGTTAATCATTTTGTGGAATCGCCATATAACAATATTGCATCGTACATAAGGTTCCTGCGCACGTAATACAAGTTTGATGTGCCTGGCTGTCCTTGGATATAATTCCAAATATCTGCAAATTTCAATAAAAATTGACAGGTAATGAAAATTATTAAAAATTGTTTATAGGTTCGACGATGCGTTACAAACTTTCAGACAAACTGCAAATACCATTTTCACACTATGTGTGAACGGTATACAAATTTTACTACGCAAGCAACAAGAAGTTTAGCAACCGCATTGAAGTGCATGAAAATTTGCAACAGGTGTGCAAAAACATTTGCCGGCTGCTGCAACTTCATCATCTTCATCTACGACATTGGCCATCACAGCCCCAACCCGAATAGTAAATGGCAACTTGGATGGCAAACTATTATAGCCAAATGCAAAAAGCGACAGCAACAATAACAACAACAACACATCGGAATCTGTAACACAATTTCCCTGCAGCAAAATTAATGCTGCACTGCCCTTGCAACTGCATCATACTCGGCCGCATCTGTCCCTCTTACCAGTGCACAAGAATGTATTGAAAAGTTACGCAATTGGTATAATTTGATACTCGGAATTATAATCAGTTCAATCAGAGACTGTAATCAAATTTTGTTGGAACTTTTTAAACATTAATAGCCAGTTTGTTAAGGGTTGTTTGGTTAAAATTGTGTTTAAAAAGCTAAATGTATGACAAACCAGTGACAAAAACAGCTACTACTTGACTTAAAAGAATGTGCTACTAGAAAAATACATATATGACGATGTGAGTGATAAATTAAAAGATATTCTTACTGTTGTTGAGCACTGCGCCATAAAAAACCATGGCTGGATGCCGCGATCAAATGATCCTTACTTGTCAATATCGTGTCATATCAACACAGCTGATTTCAAATTACGGGCAGCAGTATCTTCCACTAACAAACTCCTGGAAGATACTCATACACTATGTCAATTCGAATCTTTGAAGTAATCATGGATTAACAGACATACATAATATATGGGGTCTAGGAATTTGATCCTTTCGTTCATACAGACGGACGGACGGACGGACAGACGGACATACGGACATGGCTATATCGACTCCTCTATCACTCCTGACCATAATGGGGGTAATTTTGGGGGTTCTCCGACAATTAGTTCTTCCTGTTACATACATTTACACAAAACCAATAGGCTCTTGTACCTTCGGTACAGGGCCTAATAAAAACGACTTAGCCATATAGACTATAATGGAAGCTAAAGATTGACACTCGAAAAAAACATGACCGTCCTTTAGGCAGTCTGGTACAAAAAAATAATAATCAACTATAGAAACAGTAGGTGGTCGGACAGCCGAACGGTCTCAAACAGCTATACCACCACCAAATGCTTCAGTTAGATTGCAATGGATTAAATGTATCAAAAAAGAGACAATTCACCTTTTTTTTATATTTGTGTAAGCTTTATTCTTTATTCTTTGGTTTAATACTGTTAGCTAAAATTAATTCGCTGAGAGAATAAGTAGCGCAATAATCAAAATTACATTGATGAAATGATTAATAAGTCATTAATAACTGTAGATATCTATGGGGGAGATCGACAGGGTGCGATCTTCTTAGCAACTCTAACACCTCCTAGTATGCGCTGTTGTAGCAGGCGCCACGCAAGTTAGTTTGGATGCTTTTTAAGTCGATCCAAATAATCTGTTGATTGGCACATTATTTCCCTTTCAAGGTCGGAAGTGCGCATGTACCAAGAGGCACCAGAAATCATGCGCAATGTCTTGGCCTGTAGTATCCTAACATTAGATCGATTTGATTTGGCTGCAATACCTTAAACTTGCAAGCCGTACCGGCAAGCTGCAACAATAACACAGGCCGACAAAATTTTAAAAAAGTCTATACCCAGAGACCAGACCTGACATACCCGAAGGATTTTGATGCGCTAAATCTGAATCCGTGCTCCTTTGTCAGGTTTTCGAGATATCCTAACCTAAAAGTGAAAAAAACGCGTTTTTTGCAGTTTTTGAGATTACGTGACAGAAGGAAAAATAGCGATATTTCGGTCAAAAAACAAGATATTTTAAAAAATCGAAAAAGGTTTGAAAGGGGAAGGGTGGTACTTTCAATTGCCATTCAACGTTTTTAGATAATAATTTCGAGCACGGACTCGGATTCAGTGTATAAAAACCCTTCGGGTATGTCAGGTCTGGTCTCTGGGTGAAAATTTTGTTGGCCTGTGTAAATATCTTGAATATGGCAACTTTATTACTCCGCGAAAATTTGTTTCTTCCTCAATCTATGATGTGGTTTTTAAAAGTCTAACGCCTGTCCAGAAATACACTAACGTACTTATATCTACATCAGCTGGTTATTAATCAAGACTCCCAGACAAGAGTCTGTTTGTTTGTTTTGTTTTGTTTAAATGGCCGTCAACCGTCTGCCGGTCATGGCCGCGTCCAGGAAAGCGCGCCAGCCTCCATAATCCTGTGCGCGCTGGCGCCAGTCGTTCTGAATGCCAAGTACGGAGAGATCTCTCCATACCTGGTCATTCCATCGAGTGCCCGGTCGTCCTCTATGTCGGCGTCCACCAATCAAGTTTGCGACCCCCCATGTAAACCATGCGTGCTGGAGCTCTTTCGTCCATTCGTATGAGGTGCCCAGCCCAGTGCAGCCGCTGGAATCTAATGCGCTGGACTATGTCAACCTCATCGAATAGCTCGTACAGCTCGCGGTTCATACGGGACCTAAACTTGTCGCCGACTCTAATAGGAGAGTCTGAACGTAAGGCATAAGCCACATTTGCACAGTTATCAGGGCTAAAGCCAATGTTTCAACGCTTGGATACGACATATACACAGCTGTATCTGACCAGTATAGCTGTATTGTTTGCAAAAATTGTGACAAGCAAATCCTGTGCAATTTCATTTGTGTTCCATAGCCAGTGGGCATGTCGTGCTTAGGAATGTGGTCCAGCTATAGCACATCATTAAAGATGAGCACCAAAAAGAGAATGGCTTTCAATGTCAATACTATTAAAGAAAAGTTATACAAGTCCATCTTCTCCATTAGTTTTTTTGGGTTTTAAAGCTTTAATGTGAACCGAGACTTCTTCCACTATTATGGGAGCGACTGTTCGCTTGCCCACGATCTGTCAGCCAACTTGGTTGGAAATTAGCCCCTCGACTATAGCTGTTTCTTGCTTTTCGAAACAACGTATCAAAGTTTCTACTTATAGACAAGCTTTTGACCTGGCTTACAAGACCTTTGGTCCAGTTTTTGAGAAATATTGGCTTCTTTTACAAAACACAGCAAAAATTCAAAATTGAAATTGACTTAAAAAAAATTTGCAAAAACAAGTAGGTTTGTAATTAGAATATTTTCCTACGAGATAGGCAGGAAACTGAACACCCACATCATATTACATTTTTACCATTTTTTTCACGCCTTAAAAGGGGAATTAAAGAGGACAGACATATCATCGCAGAACTAAATATTAACCACCACTTTTACCCATGTAACGATTGAATTTTTGAAATCCGCGAATTATCGATTAAAAATAAATATCGATTATCGAAAAAATCGTTTATAGGTGAATATTTTATAGCTCAGCTCACATTCCAATGAAAACCATGCCGGAGTTCAATAAATTTCAATTCACATCCGCTGTAGTCTCGTAATTTGAAGCTTTCCGATAATAATCTGTTTCCAAGCATTAAGAATTAAGTCAGCGACAGACTTGTATTACTATTATGAATCCAAAAGTGTATAAAGCCTTGATCAGCATTGAAAGCTGAGTGGCTATAGGCATGACTTTATATCCGGTCAAGTGTCTGTGAGTATGAATAAATAGATCTCACATACTAAAAGAGTTAGAACCTTAAAGTTTGTATATTTTGACTCTATTAAGTTATATACAAGTCATGTGGGGGGCAAACGACTACATCATTCAACAGATCCACTTTATAGCTAGTAGTCCACTATTTGCTCACTTTTGAAAGCTGATTAGCTGGACATAATAGTTTCTGGTTTTTATTTTATTTTAATTTCAATAATTATATAATTTGTTAATAAATTTTTTTTATATTAACAATCATCAAAATATTGAACTTTTGTATAAAACCTTGCTTATGAGCACATTTTCTGTTGCTGCTGTTGGTACTCCTCGACGTTCTTGTTATTGCCATTCTAAAGTTTTCAGCGCTTCCATGCCTCATATCTTTTAAAATGATAATAGTTTGCCTTCCGTTTCTTTGGCCTTCGAACAAAATAATGGTTGTTTTTCTTATTGTTGTTGTTGTTGTTGTTGTTGCTGGTACTTTTTTCCTGATGACGACCAATTCTGCCAGCAGCCAACAACAAAAACAACGAAAAACAGCAGCAACAGCAACAGCAGCAGCAATAGTCGTTATATGTTTTGTAGTAGCACCTACAGCAGCCATTATACCTCACCTGCCGACGCCTGCTGCCCCTATTCGAACCATTATGGAAATTGTTTTTTATGCATAGGGAAGAACAACAACAACAACAACAAAGAGGAGCAGTAACATCTGCATGGATAAAATGGTGCATGCTGCATTTATTATACACTTCAAACATAATAAGAAAAGTTTTTTGAATTTCCATATGGAGTTTGTAACGGTTTCTCAGCTGTATTTTGCCAGTGTTTGTATAAAACTAGCTTTTTTTTGTAGCTGACAATTTTTAAATAGAATAAATGCTATCATTTGAAATTATTTATCGGCATGATCCGCAAGATACTTTTGTATTAAATTATTTCGGAAAGCTTTTTTAAATATGAAGCGTGTAAGAGCATCGTTTCAACTATGTTCCATATTTTTGCAACTTTTAGTTGCTTCATGTTTGGCAATCTCATCGCATCCAAACCGATTTTTATTAAAAATTTTCACGTTACCTGTTGCATGCGAGTAGCGAGTAGGAAGAGCGCTATAAATTCTAATCTCTGGAAATGCTGCTGGTATAATATTTTCGTAATTTTATATTTATTATAAACGTTGCGAATTTAGGCAAATCCACTTTGATGTCGACAGCGGCGACTGTTGCTGATGAGGCTGCCAATTCGCATTCGCACTCGCTGTCATAAAGTGTCAGTCTTATTTGTAGTATCTATGCGCAACTGTATATAGTATCTACAATGCATAAATATCTGCTGTTAGCATATCTGAACATTTTAATTTCTTATTTAATAAACTTTCAATGAACTGAACTAGTGACCGGTTTAGTTGTATCCATATCTAACTTGAATTGTTAGAATTAGTAGAGGGGCTGCTACAAACTATTTGTTTCTTTGTATGATTTTGTTTAAACGAAGTGTGGCAACAGATAAATGAGAAAAATATTCGATTAACCTGCTCTTTTGTATTTCTATTCATTGTTTGAACAAGCTTTTATGGAAAAATAAATATTTATCTGCAACAAAAAAGAAATAAAGAATATAAAAATTGTTAAATGGAAAAAATTAAAAAATGAAATTAATTTAAATGGAAGGACAACTCGGTGGAAACAAAGCATCAAATGTATTAAGTGAAAGTTCTAACAGTTTTCATTTTTCATTGCAATTGTTTACCATTGAGGATTATATATAATATTGATTTCTAAAGATTAGATATATTAAGAAAATAAATAGATTTTAAATAACACTTAGCGTTATAAATAATATAGTAATATAATAAAATAACAAATACTTCAAATATTTGAATTATAATGAACTCCGAAAATTTAGTTTCTATCTTTGACTTTACGCAGTTTCTCCATTCTTCACGAGATACTAAATCGTTCGTCATTGACAGTCAAGTTGGATTAATGAGTTTAGAATACTGTTTGATCTTTTCGTGGAAGACATGAAGTCGTTGATGTATTTATCAAACATTTCGCAAGTAGGCTAGGCTGCCTCCAAAGTTTACTTGAATATTTGAGTTTAAAACGTTCGATTTCAGTTTTAACAAAAGGAAAATGTAACTTCTATAGCATCTTAGATTCTGCACGCTCTATGACTTCAATGTTACTCCAACATAGTTTAATTCACATGGACCAAGTAGGCTTAATTTTGTACAACAATCGAGACTTAGCGATGTACATTGGTTGATAGTGTCTTTATTTTCTATATAAGTTCATTAAGTCATACTTTGTTCAATGCCAGAAATATATCGAAAGAAATTTGCCGAACATTCTCTTTTCAAAAGTTTTTCTTTTTTTTCGTATTTTACGATTAACTTGTTCAACAGAGTGCCGTGTTGTTCCCAAACCCAAATTAATGAGATGGAATTATATTCTGTTTTTGAGAAAATGGCTCAAGTTTATCAACGAGTATTTTCACGAAGAGGATATTAACCCAAAGGCAAGGTACTACCTTGAGTTGTATCTTAACCCATTTTAAGGATCATCTTTTCGACAGATTGTTTCCTATTTTCAATTGCCACAACATGGAGTTCGTTAATTATTTTAGATGTAAAAGTCTGTAGACTTTTTCGATTTTATTTCGTTGTTAATTGTGCCGTAGATATGAAAATTGCTTCCATATTTGTCGGAATGCTACTGATTACGTTGAGCTGTAATCCATTTGAAGTAGTAATAATTGGTGGGCAAAAGTATTAGCTTTTTCTTCCTCAGTGCGACCCCAATCACAACATATTCATTTCTTAGTGGAATCTCTACTTCGCCAGTTTAATGTTTTCAACCCATTCACAGCCATCCACAGTTTTTTCCTCTTACCAGAAGCAGAAAGATTTTGAACATACTTCCATTATTCGCAATCTTCTTTTGCTTTTATAGCTCTGCATTTTTAGCTTAAATTTTGATATTGGAGATCCGTTCTATATCGCTTTTTTCTGTAGCAAGCCTTTCAATATAAGTTATATATAATACTAATAATAATATAATAAAACTAGGTTTGTTAAATATTTCCTTTTTAGAGGGGTAGATGGAACTTCTTTAAATTGCAGTTTAACTGATTTCTGCAAATTTAACTTATTTTCAATTTCTATGAAGAAATTTGAAGTAATTATAGGGTATTCTTACACTTGTTAAGATTTATTTCTTCTGTATTCATTTCCCCGCATTTTTCGCATGTACTAGCTAGACGACAATATGTGTTAGTATGCCCGATTTAAATGGTTCCTCGGCAGTTAGTTTGCAGTGCAGAAGGTATTATTAGGTGGACTTTATACTTCTTTAAGCTGTTTAGCTCTGGTAAAAGTTTACCTTCAAACATTGGTTGTTGCACCCTTTTTATTGTACCGTTTCTCTTATTTCATTTGTATCAGCATCTGATTATACCCTGTCTACTGAAGCACCACCATGACAAGATCAACAATTTACCAAACTTTTTATGGCCATGCTCCACCGGCGGCCTTCATCTCCAAGCATCAAATAGATGTAACTAAAAATGATGAATGCGATATGTGATTGACTTTGTGCTTGATTTTTGACTAACAGTTCACAAAGCTGCATATTGAAGACTCCTTAATGCCACACCTCCTCGTAATGGCGGTGAAATTTAAAAATTAAACCATAAACTGTACACACTTCTCTTTCAGAAGCGTTAGCTGCGGTAAACATAATAATAACCAGTAGCTAACAATGGAAAATCCCAATATCTGAGGATGCGCGTCATGCCAAGGTCTGCCACATGAGTAGAGCACCCATTAATGACTAAAAAGACGTAAATTAACTCTTCATTATCGAAGAATTGGGATTTAGCTTAAGTAGTCTGTTCGCAGAATTTGAGGAACTGTTCTGCGAGTCCCGTTAGCTTGGGGAACCAGACGGGTCGCAGGTTGCGGATAGCGAGCAATGCGAACCTGTCCTAGTGTGGCATTAGATGTACTACTAAATCTAACGCCGCTGCATCTTCACATCCAACAATAGGCTAACAGAGCCTTAGCTAGGGTAGGAAGAATTAACACTAGCTGGAAGACCTATACTGGGAATCAAGCAAATGTTAATTTGGAAGACGCACAACCACTCCTGCAATACCCTAATGATAACCTAGACATAATGAACAACTTCACTAGAAGAATTTAAGTAGAGCTCAGCAATAAAGTAGAATGGGGAAACATAACGCTGAAATACAATTTTAAACCAGGAGTAATTAGCTGGTACACAGATGGTTCCCTAACAGACGAAGGAAGTGAAGTGGGAGTCTTCGGACCACGCACTAAATACTTCGAATTACTAGGGAAATTCACAAGTATCTTTCAGGCAGAAATATATGCAATAGAAAGATGTGCTCAATTTAATCTAAATAGGAGGTACAAGAATCAAAGAATCGCTATCTTCTTCGATAAAGCAGTAAGTTCGCCTATGATCAAATCTAAACTGGTCATGGAATGCAAAGGTAAATTAAATAAACTAGGAAAATTTAATAAGATCACTCTATACTGGGTACCCGGACGAGGAAACGAGCAAGCACACGATTTGGCCAGCAGAGGGGCAGCGTCCCCTTTCATAGGTCCAGAGCCTGCTAAAATAGGAAGAAAAGAAAGCAAGAGACTTCTTCTGGGAAAAATGTAAAGGACTAAAACAGAGCAAAAAGCTGTTAGGCCCTTACAACAAAAAGAGATCGGAAATTTGCAACGGTCTTAAAAGGAGAGATTTCGGGCTTCCTGACCGGACACTGTAGACTTAGAAGACACTTGTGTAAAATCGGAATCGAAAGTGATAGCACCTGCAGATTCTGTCTGGAGGACGATGAAACTCCGGAGCATATCCTGGGGGACTGCCCAGCTCTGACCCAAAGCAGGCATATATATTTTGGCAATTACCAAGTGACAGGAAAGGCGGTGCATGCACTCAATCCCAAAAACCTAATGGCCTTCTTCAGGGCAGTAGGGCTGGACTAGTTGCTGTAAGTCAGCAACTGTTAGGGCACAATAGACCTGTAAGGTCGCAGTGCCTACTACTTAATAATAATAATAATAACTAGACTCGCAATTAATATTTAGTCCTATTCGTGGACTATCAATGCATCATCGATGTACTTTAGGTCTTTATCTCTGTATGGTACATTGGGTAGCTGGCTAAAATAAAGAATAGCAGCTGCATATTTCATTATCGGGACGCGTGGCAGTTTTGCGTCACAGCCTGCTCAAAGTTCTTCACACCATACCAAGTGCTTTGCTTTATCATCTGTTGACTTCGTAACTTCAAATGCTGATGAAGTAGACGTTACGCCATCGAAAAGTATAGCCGCTTCTTAGAGAAATGGCTTAACATGTGAGACATCAAAATTATTTGCTTTAAACTGAAAAGTCACGACCCACCTGCTTAGACATTTAATAAAGCAGTTTTTCCTCAGGCAAACAAAGCGAAATATTCGGATGGTTGGAAAGATGTTTGTTACTCTTTTACTACTATCCTGCTGCACTGAATTTTGGTATAGAAATAGATGGAATACGACATAGGCTACTTTTTATCAAATTTAAAGGCATTGAAGCCCCAACCCTATATAAACGACGAACAAAATTTATTATATCCTTGCATCCATTTGAGCTACACAGATGAAATTTGGTACACATGGTAATGGGATCGGGTGACGTAAGATCCATTGGGTAAATGTGTACAGTTTGGATTTAATAGGCGTGTGCGACAGCTCTGGCTTAGTCAGAGGAACCTACATCAATGTAAAATTTATAACTTTAAAAATATATACATGCGAAACTGATTTAATAATCGTTATTTAAGACGTTGATATTGTACTAATATTGTATGTAAGAGGTTGCAAATATTGTAGACGATATGATGAATATGACTTCATTTTGGCTAATCTCTATTTCTGCGCATATTATATGCTTCGTTAAAGGCTATAGGAAATATAGTTTAGTAATTAATCATTCTTCAATATTTTATTTTATTTTAATATAATATTTGCTATTTTAAATTTTATTTTCTGAAAATTTTCGTCGATTCTTAATTTCAAGTACGACAAGTTTAATTGCGTTCTTACCTTGAAATCTCGTTTTCTATCCGTTCGATAGTTTTTGTGCTGTTTGTGATTCTATGAAGTTGATGTTGTTGCTTTTGCTGCTGTTGTCGCTATTGTAGCAATATTTATGGGTATTGTTATGCTGTTTAAATATTGTTGTTGTTGTTGCTGCTGTGCTGCAGCTGTAATGAAGATACACCCCCTTCGGCGACATTGCATGAGCCGCCTAATATTCCATATCATTAATATATTTAAAATTAAATTTTTTTGTAATTTATTAATAAGTTTTATTTTGTACAAGCTAATCGTACCCGGCATTGCATGGATATTGTACTTTATATTTCTCCAAATAATATAAATACAATTCGTAAATCTAATCGAAATTTTCTAGTGCCTCCTAAAGGCATAACAAATTTCATCTGCATGAAATAAATTTCTTTCTTAAAAGGTTTTTTAAAGTTTAGCTTTATTATGTTGATTATTCCACTTAAGAAATTTTAAATATATTTTCGATAAACTATCAAAGGTCAGAGATTACAACAATATTTACACTAAGTTGCGTTCCTTCAAAAGTTTTAAGAATGTGATATACGACTGACTCTATGTACTTGTTCCGGTGTCCCATGGTGGTGTCTAAAACCGAATTGAAAATCCGTTCATTTAATAAGGGCAATACTCGATTAAGGAATAATCGTTCATATATCTTTGAGATTAAAGGGATTTAGGCTTAAAGATTATAGGCTTATTGGTCGATAGGCTTATCAGGCTTAAGTACCATTGTAACAACGGCACACTTTCACTGAGTAGGGATGTGAACTATGCAAAATATTGGATTAAATAATAGCACCAAGAATAGTTGGAGCTTTTACAGACTTACTAGCGGTGCCATCGAAGCCAGGAGTATTTCGAAGTTTTAGAGCTTTGATTTGATATCTTCTTCATATGTAACATGTCTAATATTCTTTACTGGAGGACAAGTGATCGAAACTGGTTCAAAAGTGCAATCAACATCTGAAGTTGATGCCAAGCCGATTGGGTTGACGCGTTTTCCAATCGATTCAGTTTCTCCTCATTTGAGCAGCACCAGATATTGTTTATTATAATGGGTGGATTACGCATAGGCCTTTTGTAATAGTGAGGTTTTTACGTTGAGAAGAGTAACTTGTGTATATTTGCATCAATCCGTTTCCACGCGCTATTGTCAAGTTTATTACGAGTTCGCATTAAACGTCGCCTGAGTCTGCGCTTCAGCCTCATTCTGTAGAAACAATCACCAGTTCTCAACTCAACATTAAGATTACTTTTAAATTATGACACTATAAGATTTGAGTAGTTCTCTTGGTGCCCTTTACATACGTATGAAAGCACATTGATTTGCGTTAGCAGAAATATGGAGGATTTGTAAAATTGTACGGCAATTCAGAGACGATGCTTCAAAAGCTAATTTTACTGACCTAACAGCTGTTGTCCCAAAAACCGGTTGGATAGTTTGTGCGTCTATATGGAAGAGACATACAACATTCGTTTTTATAAATCTGAGATGGTATTATCAGTTTATCCGAAAGTTTATAATGGAGAGATCGTAGACCGCATAAATAAATTCTTACTTTCATTTGTCCGAATTATATTCAATCTTTGTACGCCACACCCTCTTTAAAGTTCTAAAAGAAAACCTTTTTTTTATAGCATCGCAGACACATTGTTAGTGATATATTTACAAGTATAGGTATATCACTAACGATTAACAGCAAACATCAAACCGACATCATGTGACGAGAGTCCACCTCAGTGAAGTTGGAACGCAATCACTATATTAAGCCGATCGAAGTTCATTATAATATATATCACTTAATTCTCTTGAAAATATTTATAATCCGATATATAAAGGTAAATATCCATCGCCAAGGAATATTGGAGGTCGTGGAAGACCAACCACTCCAAACGTATTTTTGTTTCATCTTAACACAGAAAAGTTATGATTTTTTGACGTAATGAGTTAAATCTTTTGAATATAAAAAAAATTTGCCAATACTATTTCTATAAAATTTCTAAGAGCTGAGATTACGATGCCATATTCGAACTTCAGATAGTGAAAAATTAGCGATTTCTCTGCTCACGTGCTGTTAGAAACTTATTGTTAACAGCTGTTATATGGCTGTTTAACGTACAAATTATGCATTTGTACGTTCTGTTACTGTTACTACTTTAAATACGTGTTAAGGGTACATAGAATTGCGTTTGTATTTCTTCGTATATATTCAAAGATGAGTACAACTATTAATGGAGAATAATCAAATGAACATTAAAATCCTTTAAAAACAAAAAAAAAAACAAGTAAGGAAATTTCAGTCGGGCGTAACCGACTGTAAGAGGCCCTGTACTAGTTCAGGTCGCCTAACAAACACATTAAATGTTTCCCGAGCTTATGACCAAACACATGACCAGTGAGAACTGCGCGAATATGAATGAAAAGAAAAGGGGGTCGTTCAAATTCAATTGCTTATAAAATCGTCATTTATTATCCGATTTTGATGAACTTTTTGGATTTTGGTTAAGAGGGACGTTATCTCTATACAAGCATACTTAATTTTTTTTGTGCCCAAGAATTATTTTGCCTTGGGGGTGATTTTATGGGGAAGAGGGGAGAGGGGCAAAATTTGAAAATAAACTTGTAAAATTCCGGAGCAGTCCTAGTCGAATGCAAAAAACACGAAGTCTCTATCTATTACCGTTTCCGAGATCCTTTCGTTCATAAAGACGGACAGACGGACAGACGGACAGACAGACGAACATGTCTATATCGACTCCTATATCACTCCTGACCATAATGGGGGTAACTTTGGGGGGGTCTCCGATCATTATTTCTACCTGTTACATACATTTGCACAAACCCAATAGGCTCTTGTACCTTCGGTACAGGGCCTAAATACGAATGTTCTAAGTTCTCTACTCCAAAAAATAATTTGCATCTGTCAAGATAGAGCTAAAAAAAGTGTTTCTCTAGTTTCTTTATATAACTACATAAACTGCATAAATTAATAGTTTTTAAGTGAAAGTTCTCTAGGACTGGTAAGGTAAGTCGGCTAAATAAAAAAGGGGACGACGCTGCATACTTATAAAAGGATATAGAACTAT
Source organism: Leucophenga maculata (assembly GCA_035044805.1). Classification (NCBI taxonomy): domain Eukaryota; kingdom Metazoa; phylum Arthropoda; class Insecta; order Diptera; family Drosophilidae; genus Leucophenga; species Leucophenga maculata. The sequence goes on from JAWNNP010001209.1 coordinate 199,324, forward strand.
GCATATTTTTAGCGAGGCCCTGAACGGTAAGTCGGAAAACGCGGCCGAGACGAAATAGGGGACGGTTATGGAGTGGAAAAAAATCGGAGAGCTATCAATACATTAGTACGTCATTCCAGTCTTACTATGCTCGTGACGTACCATCGTACATTCGTTTCAGAAAAAGCATTCTATTCGGTTGTTATAGGTTGTTATTCACTCAGCACAGCATACGAGATTGGTCCATGAAAACCGAAGTAGTTCTTTCTCTGGCGCAATCGTGCTGTATATGTGGCAGCTAGCTTTAGTGCTGTTTTCGGGCGGCCTTTCTCATTAGCAACAAACTAAGAAATTTCGAGTGGAAGTATACTAGTGACAAGAAAAGGGTTGCTTCGTGGTTGCCGCCGATCTTCCGACCACTGTCACACAGTTGTCAGAATAGCATGATGAGTGGGACTCAAGAAATCGTTGACAAAATATAATCTGCAATTCACACAGTCAGTCAGCTGATGTAATTAATGTGCTAAATTTTATTCTTTCACACCTCAAGAAAGCATCAGATCTTGAAAATATTAGACTGGGCGAATTTCTAAAAGTAAAAAGTAGTGACGCAGTTCTATTTTTTTCGATTTTCCAAATGAATTCAGGAGACTAGTAGTATTGAATTTAGTCATGTTTCTTTAATTACTGAATTTGTTTATTGAAGCAGGAAGCTTCATACAATGGACTGCTGTTTGGTTTCCAAATCGTAGTTATCATCATTTCTATTTTATCAACGTGGCTAGGCCTCCCATCTTGGAATTTCTTATAAGATATTCAGGCAACTAAACTCATTTTCCACAGATTTATTTTGCAATTAAAGTTTCTTATCCAACATTTCTTATATCAGTCGTAGACTTTTTTTCTAATTTAGCCTGTTCATATGCCTCATTTCTTAGGTTGGTCGAGTATGTTATACGTAATCTTCGAAACCTTTTGGAAAACCTTTTTAGAGAACATTTATTTGTTTCATATGAAGTTTGGCCTTTGATAATTTGTACTGGTTTCAGTTAATGCCAAAAGTTGTAATAAATCACTTAACTAATTTCTTGCAGTGTTGGTGTTGGCATATTTTCAGAACTTGTATTAGTAATTTATAGTTTTCATGTCTTCATGCCAATCAATCTACTTTAAAAAAATAAAATAAAAACAAAAACTTGTCTTCTTAAGAGAATTGTAAAGTATTTACTACCTTTGCAAAGCAACGAACCAAAAACCTCTCATATTGGTGTTATATTCACTGAACTACTCATATGTAACAGGCAGAAAGAAGAGGGCCAGATCTCATAAACTATATTAACTCATCATCAGTCACAAAATTCGAGTGAATATATAGACATGTTCGTCTCTCTGGCTGTGCGTATGAACAACGAAAACTTAGAGACTATAGGAAATAGAGTTACCAACACCTTTCGCTAAGAGCATACAAACTTAATCCTCATTTGGAGTTCTTATATGAAAACATTTTTATTAAAGTTTTTATTTTATTTAGAAAAGCTAGATTTTGTCTATCTGACATTTTATTTGTTAATATTTAATTTTTTTGTTTTTAATTATTTTATTCATTTAATTTATATTTAGTCAGTATTTTAGCACCTTTCTAAGATTTTTAGTTAAAATAAACTTTAATCCGACATACTTCCAAACGTGCACCAATTCTTCCAACTATAATATATAGATTAATTGGCATATATATGTATAAACTTTGACTTTTTTTCTAGTTTGTTACTTTAAACACTCAATTTGCATAACATTTTTATTTATATTCTCAATTTATTTGTGCTAGACATTAATTTGTACCATTATGAATGCAATTAAAGCGTTTTACTTGATTTTCCATATATTGTAATTATTTACAATTTAAAATTTTTTTTATATTTTTTGCATGTGCGAGCAGTTCTAATTAGCTTTTTATGTTTTATTAATTTTTCTCAAGTATCAATGCGGAAACTGCATCTCGGCTGTGCTGTGCTGTGCTGTGCTAGATTCTTCACATAATTTTCCGCAGAACGGCTCATAATTTAATAACAATTTGTTGTGAGCGTGTGAAGTGAGTGAGTGTACCCATTTTAATATTAATTAAATATAAATAATCATTTTTAAATAAATTTGCTTCATATTCACAATACAAAAAAAGTTAATTGAAAAATGCATAAAAAGTTCGGTTTCTGTTCTTCAATTTTTTAATTAAAAATCTATTTTTTTTCTAGTTTAAGTTTTTTTTGTTTTTGCTGCACTTCGCCTTGACATCAAAACATTCACACTTGGGGCTTGCTTTTTTTTTTTTTTTTTGCTAAGCTTATTTTCGGTTTGAAGAGAAACAAAAAACTGGGCGCATAAATTACGTTGATCTGGCAACATCGCCGTCCGCCCACCGTCGAAGTTGCCAACGAAATCGAAGCTGCTAACCAAAATGCAACGCTTCGCTGGCAACACGTCGCGTCGCTTCGCGCCGCGTCTTGTTTAAATGTTTAAGCTGCAACAAATGTTTGACAATGTTCGTGTTCTACAATAAATCTTCCCCTTTGTCCTACCTCAGCGAAATATCTAAGCTTCTTCTTCTTCTAATGTTTGCCAGATTCTTTTATTTTTTTTCATTTCCATTTTGTAGTTTGGCAGCGACCTCCATTTGTTATGCATTTATAATACAAACGAAAAATGCGCGAAACAAATAAACACACAAAAAAGTACGAAACTAAAAATTGAAATGTGTTTATGCAAGTATATAGTAAGTGTAGAATGTCTGCACGTTTGTATGTAGTTGTTTTGGTTTTAAAATGGTTTCTTAATATAATCGTTTAAATCGATTATTTTTAAAAGTTTTATAATTAATTGATTATAATTGATAATTCTTAAGTATGAAACTATTAAAAATTGCTTATATGTATAAAGGATGATTTACCTTAGCTACTTGAAGTTAAAAGAAGTCCACTTTAAGCATTTCAGCAAAAAATCTCTTAAATGTGTGACTAAATTAATTAGAAACACGTAGATAGACATATAGACATGACTAGATCGCTTCCGATAGTCAATTTATTTAAGAATACGCATGGCAACTAATATCTCTTCTAGTACATTATAATGCCGACAATCTTATATATATATCTACCGCTCTGGAGGGCCAGAAGGTAGAATGGTAGAAAGATGCGTTGAAAATCAAATGAAAAGCAAGTTGAAACGTTCACAAAAGCTGAGGAGTATTCGTACTGTATTCCAATAATGGAAAAATATATTCCAAACTAACAAAAATGTAACCCCAGGATATTAAATTGGAAACTTACCAGTGATATTTGCACGGAGCATTGGTTACGATGAGCTATTAGCTCTCTCCAGCCGATCATCCGGTTTCATCTAATCTTTTCTGGTTTAATCAATCAATTTATTTTCAATCTTTACATAAAATAATATAGAAGACTAGTTTTTGTTTGTTTTTTTGTGAATGAATCACTCATAAACTGTTGAACCAATTTTTATGAATATAGGTATGGTAAGAGGTGGGATGTTGAGAAAGAACATAGGCTACTTTTTGTCAAAATCCGAGGGACGATACTCCGCTTCCCATGTTTGCAATAAAAAATTTTCATATTTTTGCATCTATTTGAGGTACAAGAATGAAATTTAGTACACATGTTAATAGGATCGAGAGAATTAAATCTATGAAGTTTGGTCAAAATCGTAGGGGCGATACCCCGCCCCCTTATAAGCAATAAAAAAAGTTCGTCGTATATATAAAAATTGATATTAATGGCATTGGAGGAATTAGTTCAATTAAGATTGATCAAAATTAAAGTGAGCGATGCCCCTCCCCAATATAAGTGATTTGAAGAAGGTATGTCTGTGCTTCCATTTGATTTACAGAAATTTGGTATAAATGTTAATGGGTTTGGGAGAAGTAAGTCTATTTATTTTTGTCCGAATCGGAGAGTCCGATTGACCGAAATTTAACCTCCCATAACTATAACAAGTAAGGAAAGTTCAGTCGGGCGTTACCGACTGTAAGAGGCCCTGTACCAGTTCAGGTCGCCTAACAAACACATTAAATGTTTCCCGAGCATATGAGCAAACACATGACCACTACTCACTGCGCGAATATGAATGAAAACAAAAGCGGGGTCGTTCAAATTCAATTGCTTATAAAATCGTCATTTATTATCCGATTTTGATGAACTTTTTGGATTTTGGCTTAGAGAGGCGTTAACTCTATTTTTTGTGCCGAAGAAATTTTTAGCCATGGTGGTGATTATATAGTGAAGGGGGTGGGAGGGGAAAATTTTAAAATAAACTTGTAAAATTCCGGAGCAGTCCTAGTCGAATGCAAAAAACACTAAGTCTCTATCTATTACCGTTTCCGAGATCCTTTCGTTCACACAGACGGACGGACGGACAGATGGACATGTCTTTATCAACTCCTCTATCACTCCTGACCATAATGGTAACTTTTGGGGTCTCCGACCATTATTTCTACCTGTTACATACATTTGCACAAACCCAATAGGGTCTTGTACCTTCGGTACAGTGCCTAAAAAGTGGTTATTTCTTTACACGAATTTGAGGTACAGCGATGAATTTTGGAATACATGGCATTGGAATCGGGAGAAGTAAGATTCATTGAACAAGTGTGAAGAGTTTAGAGTTACCGGACGCGAGCGAAGAGAGCGGGATTCAGCAAGTACTACATAAAGACGGAACGCTTAGCAGATCTAATGCTAAACATTTTTATAAGAGCCTGGCTATATACAAACGTGCTAGAAGAAGGCAATGGCAGCATTTATTCGGAAAACAGGTAAACAGACCAATATTATAAAAAATACTTTGAAGTTAATTTCGACCAGTTGCAATTGCAATGATGATATGCGGAGCTATTGCTGAGAAAAATTGTGCAAAGCATACACTCTCAAAACACTGAAAGGGTCTGACCATTCAATGGACAGATAGGGCCAGCAAACAAGTGTATAATTGAAAGGTTAGCCTGTATAACCATAAAAGCGACAAGTCCAACATTGTTTTACGTAGACTTCTGCCATGTTGGCTTTATTATACGGAATTTATGTACGACATGACATCGCCATATGACGATCCTCACAGAATAGTTAAGTAAATAGTAAATAAATGAGAAGTAAATAATAAATTCTTTGGTTAACAACTTCGAAGGCACGCTTGTTTACAATAATTCCAATAATAAAAGTTGTGATAGTAATACTGCGTTGGTTGCAATGGAACTCCATATCGTATATCGGAACATATTTTCTATTCGCATTTGGGTATTAAACCAACAGCCACCACGTTTCAGCACCTAGGCAGCTCAACCCAACAAGTTGAATTTCCGTGCTACTGAACGAGCCATTAGTACAGCTTCGTAATCCAGAGCCTTTACCAACTGTTTTATTGATAAGTAATCGTAGTAACACAATACGATCTCTACTTTATATACCCTGTATAGAGCAGAATTTCCTTCGAAAAAGGTAAACATGCTGGAACGAGCCAAATCGGATTCTACCTTCATGGAATGCATAGTTACCCGCGACAAGACATGGTGTAAAGTATGACTCATTTACTCACAACCAATAATCATCCGAATGGCAGTCGAAGAACGCGCCAAAGCTGAAAAAAACACGCGAAAGTCGATGTAAAGTGAAGTTGGTGTTCATTGTATTCTTCGTAAATGGATGGACGGACGAACTGACGGATTAGGTTTTATTGACTCGTTTTTTCGAGCTGATCACGAATATATATACTTCATGGGGCCTTTAATGTTTCCTTCATACAATTTGGAAACATTTTTTGTGCAGAATATAAAATATTAAAAGTGAACTAAAAAGAAATAAATAAGGAAAACAACTATTTTGGCTGAGATGCCTAAAAATGATGTATAAGTAAAATAGCTGTGTACGAGGGCTGCATTTTATATTTCTGAAATTGGTTTTATGGTTTTAGAAAATATTCTTCATGAAAATCAATGCTAATGAACTAATTTTCAAAGCATTCTTAAGGTTGTACCTTTTAAATGAACTTTGAATTTTTGATGTGGGAAAATGTTTACCTTGCCATTTATTTTTCGATAGTCGAAAACAAAAAGATCTCACTAGATCTCAAAAAGATCTCACCAAGTCGGGGCTATAAGGCGGATGACCCATTAATGTGATGTTTTGGTGTCGTTGTTTGATCCGATGTATGAGATGATTGCTTTGGCTTCATTCAGACCATTCAGTGGAACAATTGCCACATGTCCAGTGTTTCCCAAGGAACAAGAAATCATTTGCTTTGAAGTGGTGCGTTCATGAATAATAAGGCCCTGAACCGAAGGTACAAGAGCCTATTGGTTTTGTGCAAATGTATGTAACAGGTAGAAATAATGGTCGGAGACTCCCAAAACTACCTCCATTATGATCAGGAGTCGATATAGCCATGCCCGTCTGTCCGTCCGTATGAACGAAAGCATCTCGGAAACGGTAATAGATAGACTTCGTGCTTTTTGCATTCGACAAGGACTTCTCCGGAATTTTACATTTACACTGAACGCCAGTATAGAGATAACGTCCTTCTTAGTCAAAATCCAAAAAGTTTATCAAAATCGGATAATAAATGACGATTTTATAAGCAATTGAATATGATGCTTCCGTCCTCCCTTTTCTTTTCATGTATAAAATAAATGTTTTATAAGGCACTTATTCGTGCATTGCGAAGTGGTCATAAGCTTGGTCATAAGCTAGGGAAACTTTTAATGTGTTTGTTATTCGACCTGTACTGTGACAGGGCCTCTTACAGTCGGTTAATCCCGACTGTAATTTTCTTGTTTTTGTTGGGTTTGGTTCATTTGGAACACCTATGTTATCGATTGCTGCTTTGTATCGGGCTCATATGTTATAAACATTTTTGGAGTGACCGCGGTTGTGTTTCTTCAAAATTTCCCCCCAACATCATATACGCGTCATTTCTTTTGGGCGAAGGTCAAATTGGGAACAAATATTCTTGATGCTCAAATCTTCCATTGAAATAAATTTTTTTGAGACAAGCCATAAAAATATGTAATTTTTTTTTCTCATCTCTTCGCTACATTTTGACAATCAAATGAACTCAAAATACCCGGGCATTTTTGTGTGCCGGATACAATATAATTAAAAGAAATTTACGGCTGGAACGCTTTTATATAAGCGGCAAACAGTATATAGCAGGCTTGCACTTACAAAAATTCTTTCACATATTCACATTTGGGAAGTTATTCAGTACACTTCCGCGCAGAGTATAGACACAGTAAAAAGTTTCCTACGAAGGGGATGATGCCCCGTCACTATATAATCGATTAACAAAAATCGACATATCTTTGCAGCCACATATGATACAGGGATGAAATTTTATTATTTTATTATGTTAATGCGGTCTGGAGTAGTAATCCTATTAACCTTGGTAAATATCGGAGGACGCGATGCACCCTCTGATCCATTGAAAAAATGGAGTCCGTTTGACTGTCTACAAGGAACATATTTGTATAAATAGATAAATAGACATAATATTCATTATAAACGTCATAATATACCGGGTCCAGCAAAGCGTGCCTTGCACAGCTATTAATTTATAAAAAAAATGGCACTGTGCTCTGGTCCCATGAAAAATAAGTTAAAAATTTGCCATTTATATATAGAATCTTAGAATAACTCAGCTCCATCAAACATTCATTTCTGGACCGGCTACGGCCGTGCCGTGTTGCTTATGGCAATGTTCTTTGGTTACTGATGGTACTATAACTGATTATGGGTAATAAGATATGGCGATACACAAAATATTAATGAGAACTTACAGAATCCCATTTACTTTGAGTATGTTTCAGATGCATGAAACCCTTTTCGACCAAATTTAGCTCCAAGTATCGGTTTATACCATATCATATGTTAAGGATGTATAAGAAAATACTAATTATGAGAAATAATTTAACACCCGAGCAATGCCGGAATTGCAACTAATAGATTTAGTTATAATAGACATTTCATTGTTTTTGTTTTTGTTTTTGTATGGCTTCGTAAATTCTAAAGTCGAGGTTTTCATTGGTTTACAACCATTTTTTGTGTAGCAAATTTTTGTTTTCGCGTTTATTTTTTTTTTCGCTTTGCCGAATCTACTTTTTGTGCCTCGAATTCTGTCATAGTCGCTTTTAATATTTTTTTCGCAGCAGTTGTTGTTGCTTTTGTAACCTCGAACTTTAGATTTAGTTGCAGTTGCGTTTATGAGAGCATATCGCGTGCATTCGGCATCGAGTGACGTTTGACGAGTTTATTTTGTTTTTTTTTTTTGTTAGATTTGTTTGTGGTTTGAGAAGAATTCGGTTTTATTTATTTAGATATATTTTTTTTTTTTTGCTTTAAGGTATTTTGCTGTAAACTGATACAAATTACTAAATTAATTATGGAAACATTCAGAGAAACAAGGGAATTTATGAGGCACACACACAATGAATCTTTGAAGTTCATGCAAAAGTAATTTTGAGTATGTCAGCTTTGAAAGTTTCTTGGCTGCTTCCTTTCTTTATGGAAGATTTTAAGATGCTGGTGTCGTTAAAATAAATTCTGAAGCAAACATAGGATGAGTTGCAGCAAAAAGCTACAGAACTCTTGGTCAAAGTTGTTAAATTAAGCCTTTAACCAATATGAATGGCAGAATTGCTGCAAAGAAGTTCTTCGAAGGAACAAACTTCTTCTATAATCAACAGCTATCAAAGTTTCAACGCTGACGAAATGAAGCTTAATTACCATGCCACAAATATCGCAGATACATTTCAGTTCAGATATTATATTTTATTATCTCACTACACGAGTCTCAGTCCAGCGTCGTTCATTGCTGATTCGCATGCATTTCAATAATTTAGACATAATCGCATGAAAAATATCTCACCTGCTTGAAGCGTGAAAGGAAACGCGAAAAGCTGCATGACTGACCAATAGCGAAACGAATGCCATGAGGCAGCTAACTCTGAGCAGGAAGATAAAAAGGAAGCCAAATTGGCTCACAGATCCAGTAACACACATTCGCCTATTTACAGACAACTTGAACAGCAACAACATTCAAGTTGTAAGCGTTAAAGTTGCTGTTGTTGTTGTTGGTTGCAGTTGAGCGCATTTCCATTTGCAAACATTTTAAAAGATCTTTCATCTAAAACTGTACAAAAGTGACGCCAAAGCAACAACAAAAACCATGAATGAATTGAATTAACTGAACGCCTTTAAGCTTGGCTCGATCGCCTCCATGTAGCTAAGCGTTGTTCATGGCTTAGCTCACCTACAAATCCGAAGACAAGTTTAAGTTTAGTAGAGGCAATAGTAACAGCAACAACGCCAACAACAACAACAACAACATCCACAGCCGTTGGCATTTATTGCAATTGTTGCAATTTTTACCATTGGACTTGCTCTTGGCTTTGAGTTTAGACTGGCGATACTCGTATGGCCGCTGGCTGTTGTTGCATGTTTTGACCATTTATTTTCGAATTTTGTTTTACATTTTTACCATTTTTCAGCATTTAATCTGGTCTTGACCCTAATGTCGTTGAAAAGTTATTGTTTTAATTGGTTTGCTTTGATTTTAATTTGACATTTTATTATTATTATTTTTTGTTAATGGTTTTAGTGTCATGATTGGCGCTTAGCTGTCTGAGAATATGGTTTTACAAGCTCTTTTTACGGTTCTGTTCTTTAAGTGTCTAGCGCAGACCTCGATGGTATGGATCTCCGTTTGAAAGTACGTGCAAAAGAGCTGAGTTCTTCGAGGAAAAACTGGAGCAGAGGGAGTACACAGCTGACGCCAACTATTCGCTGTGGAAATCAACAAGGGAAACCAAAAGGTAGACTTCCTAACAAGTTCCAGTCAAGGACTCCAATGGCATGATTGCAAAAACCCACTTGGAGCATGTTAACATCTTCGCAATGCATTTGAAAAATAGGAACGTGAGACTCGAGACTCCTTTTCGAATAGACCTCATAATTAAAGCTGCTTGATCTGTGGAAGTAGCTGTCGCAATCAGGAAGCTGTCCACCAACAATGCCCCTGGACACGACAATATATATCATATAACACTAAAAGCTTTGCCAATGAGGGCGTTCCTCTACATAACGTTAATCTTTAATACTATGCTGAGGATGCAACATTTTCCCAACACATGAAAGATAGCCAGAATAACGATGATCCACAAGTCTGGCAAGCCTGAGGAACATGCAAACTCGTATCGATCAATTAGTCTCCTAACTTTTTTGTCGAAGGAATGGGAACGAATTAAAGCGTCGCATTACCAAGAGTCAATTAACCACCAGTTCGGCTTCAGATCTGATCATGGCACAATAAAGTCCACAAAGTGCTGAATCATGTCTTGAAGGCATTCGACGGCAAGGAGTACTGCAATGGGATATTTGTTGATGTGTATGAAGCCTTCGATAGAATGTAGGATGCCGGACTTCTTCAGCACCCTTCTTACTGATAGTCCTATCTTATTTAGAGGAACGCCGCTTCCAGGGGCAAATGCGAGATAAGCTGTCCAACATGCATGTTGTAAAATCTGGTATCCCCCAAGGAAGCGTGCTGGATTCGCTTCTTTACTCGTTGCTTACAGCCGATCGATGAGGATATTTTTATACAGTGGGTATTATTTTAAATTTCACGTATCTCGGCCTCAGGGTCTGTTAGTTTCAATGGTGTAAAACTTTTCTCAAACTCGACAGCAAAAGCATTTGCTTTTTTCGAAAAGGAATTGCTGTCATCAGCAAATGTAGCAGCAATAAAGTCCTAGAAATCCTCCATCGGGATTTTTTTCGTGCTGAGCTCCACACCATCCAGTACCACCGAAAAGGTCAATCGTGGTCAGGAAACTGCGCAATAGCAAAAACTGCTGAAATGAGAGTCAAAAGCCTAATGGATCTCCAGTTAAACAGCCAATTTATATTTCTTTGCCTGTAATCCATCTAGGATGAAGTTTACCATCCTATTCAGCTGCTCAGTGCTCTTCTGTAGCTAAACTAAAAAGTTTGTGTCCTTTAGTTAACTTCGTCGTTCGCCAGTATCCTCGTCAACAGGCATCTCGCATATAGTTTCGCCATGGACGACAGCAAACTGTTGGGGTGGTAAGAGTCAACGAGAGAAAGGCACTTTCCGGGCTTGTAAATCACTTTTGAATAGCTCAGCTGGTAGTTCCTCGGATACTGCTGCTTTAATATTTCTCAGTTTATTATTAACCAAGGTTCTCGCTTCGCTACGAGTACTCTATGGCGGCATTGAGCCCAGCATCGGCTTCAAGTGGATTAGGGAGTGACTTTTATATATTCTCGCTGATTCTTAATCATTTTTCGAGCATCGTTTCTATCTCAACATTTGTAAAATGACGCATTTCTTGTTCCTCTTTCTTACGTGCTAAAAAGTATTTTGCCTTTCTCCGTTTTTTCCGATATCGCTCTCTATTCCAACACTCCTGGTCGTACCAAGAGTTTATCACAGGTCTTATATAACCAGTGACCTCATTTACAGCTACATCCATGATGCGAGTGTTTTGTTTTCACTGGTCTTCTAAATAATCCAAAAATGGAAAGATTTTCCAGAGCAGTTAGAAGAATCTGGCTGAGTCTTCAGCTGTTTGTTGGTATTGTAGCTTTTAGACACCTTGTGCGATTCTTGCATGCAACAAAATAGTATGGACGGAATGGATGTTAGTACCTCGTATCTTTCTCACGTCCAACACGCTTAATGCATCCTTCACGTCAACTACAACATGGTTCATTTGGTGACAAGTAATTTGATCGAAACTTAGCCATGTAGCCTTTTATCGATTAGGCGCAAACCAGTACCGGAAGAATTGTCATGAAGACGAATTTTTCCTACTGTCGTACGAAATATTTAATCTTTCTCTTCATATCGTGACAGCGCTCGTAGAGACATTGGAGGGTATTGGCCGTAGGCAGTATTATGCCTTGCGATGCAAGCACATATTTATAGCAGAGGTGTGCAATAATATGATTTAATCTCCTCCCTAATTTTTAATGTATGCCAATAGATTTAAAATTCTTTGCTTAAATAAAACGAAAAATTTATATTGCTATGGTAACGATGTATTCACGTTTAATTTTTTTATTGTTGCCCCACGGCGTTGCACATACTCATAAAAGTTAATTAAAGATTTTCAACTTAAATACATGAAGGCAGAACAGCGAAAAAAATTAAATAAATAAAATTTATGCACGAACAAAATGATTCAAATGGATATTTTTAAATAAAAATTTTAAGCTCTTTCGACGCGAAATAAAATATAAAAAAAAACTAAATAATTAAATAAAAATTTATTCAAGGTTAATGCATAAAAAATCAGCAGCAGCAGCAGCAACAACAACAATAAAATTTATAGAACCTGTTGTAAGCTGCGCAAAAATATATAAATATAAAGTTTTCTTTGTTGTAGCAATTGTTGTTTTGGATTTTACTATTCGGCCAACTACAAGTTTTCTATAAAAACAATCTTCCAACACTGTCTAACGCTGCTATTTTGAATACACAATTCGCTCGGTCTCGCTCTAGCTTTAATTTATGCCAATTTGCTGCACTTTGTTCACTTTAATTAATGCTGAAAAAATTAATTTATATAAATAAATACGATTTCCAGTTAAGAACATTTTCAGTATGATTATTTTTTGTTAGGGCAAATGTAATTATTTAAGTGGAATTCAGTTTAGTGAATTCCCCAATGTTCAGCAGTCTGTCTATGCATTTACAATTTTTTATAGCTCTGCTCGACGCATATAATATTCTGCAATTTTCCAACACTGCATGCGAAATATATCAAAGGCAATTTTAATAAAACGAGCCAATGACAGCAAACATAAAACATAGCAGCATGAAATGGCTCTACGCTGAGCAGAGGTGAGGCAAGAAGCTGCCACCCACAGCTCAGTTGTGGAGCTGTTATATACGTCATAGAATCGAGCCAAATGCTACCCAAACTCCCCCAAAAAAATCTAAAAAACGAAATATGCAACATGAGAGCAACAAGTCGTTGGCCTGCAGTAAATGCTGCATAAAAGAACGTTAGAGGGAGTAGCACGAAACGAACGAATGCACACAGTTACACGCACACACACACACACACACACACACACACATGTATGAATAGTTTCGACAGAATAATGCATAGCATACACTACATCTTTAGCTGTGTATGTGTGTGTGTCCTTTCAACCAAAAAATATAAAACGAAAACACTTTTGGCTGCACGAGGCAACGCACTCGCTCTTACTCCACCGCACTCACACTCACACTCACACAAAACGGAAACTAGTGTACGCTGCAGCTTGTTCGTCCTTTTCGTTTATCGTATTGCTCCTTTAGTTGTCTGCTGCCAGCACAGACCCGGCCTGGGCAGACTCCTGTTGCGCCGAAAGTTTCGTAACGATAAATTCACGTTTCCTGCAACACGTCAGCGTGTTAAATGTACACCAGTTCTATCAGAGGAGTGCAGCAGCAAAGTACCGAAGGAAGTGGGTGTGACGCGCTGCCAACATCACCGAAAAGCGAACAAAGCGCTTATCGAAAATTGTGGCGTGGCAGATGCGCAACAGTTTTGCAACAGCGGCAAAGTCGAGTGGCAATCTATGCGGCAGATGTTGCATGCGGAAATGTGATTGTCGATTTTGTTGATGCAACAGTCTAGTCTAGCGTAGAGTAGAGCAGTACATTTGATAGATAATTGTGTACAATTGTAAGTTTTAGTTTAATACAAATAGTTTATATATAGAAGTGAAGCACAAACAAGGTTGAACAAAATATATGTTGCAACCTGCAATAATATTTAATTAAACTTTTAGCCAGTTCTGTCATTCATTTGGTTTTTAGCAGCCATTCAAAAGCAAATATGGAAATAAATGTTATTCCTAAACTGTTGGAGTTCAACAACCATTGAAAATAAGTTTTTATTAGGACTAAACTTTTTGATTCTTTCTTAACGAACACTAAATATTGCACATCTCAGGTTAAAAGCGCTTATACGAACATTTCCAACGATATACCTTTCAGCCTCCCAAAAGAGGTCAACAAAGCAAAAATTTTATGTATTTTTATACATAATGCAGTTCATGAATAGTATTGAAAATTTGATTGGTTTGCGCTGATGGTACTTTGGTGACTTGATAACGTGTCATATTTTCACTTAGTTGCATTGGCAAGAGGCCATTCCAGTATTACATAACGCGTTAATCAGGGTTGGAGGGAGTTAGCTATTTTTAAAAAGTGTTTCAGAATGTATTAGTGGATTTACATGAACGCCTGCCGCGTTGGAGTCAGTCCAAGATGCCAAGCACCTGATAGGTAAGCGCCAATCAACGCCCCCATAGTTTGGCTTCTACTGGCTCCAAGCCTAAGACACGTTATTTTAAAGTCCAACTTCGCACTTTGGTAAGTGGAGTCTATGGTTTCCAAATTCCGGTTGGGAATGCAACTACAAGTCAAGCTTCCGAAGAAACTTCGCCCGCATTTGGACGGTAGCCACAGCTAACTCCTTACTTCCTGAAGGTCCTCAACAATAGCCAAGGCGAAGTAACTATGAAGTACACTTTGTCTGCCCCTGCCGTTGTGGTAAGACATTAAGGCTCTCGCCAGCCCTCGTAAACTAGGACAAATACTAGTTACACTTGCAATTCTAATCTGCAGCGGCACGTAAGTTCGAGTTCATAAAGCGAAAAACCAACATAACCGCTGAACTACTTCCAGGAAATTATAAAGTGCTAACCGACCACTTTGTTGAGACTAACTTTACCCAACTAGTTGTATTTGTGCGCCCTTTTATAGAGGCGTCACAATATTAAGATTAGTGTTGCCACTTTCCTAAATATAAATAGTGTCTCTTGTACATTCTAGAGCCTGTCACGCCTGCTGCTGGCTGATACAAACATTTCCACAATATAAGTTTAAATAACAACCATTTTTGTAGAACATAGAAATATAATCCAGCGTAGGAAGTTTGTGTGAGGGATACGTCAATAATTATATTTATTAATTTATTGGAACTAAAGAAAAACCTGAAGAGTTGCTTCAGTATAATTATTTGACCACTCCATCCAGTTAATGGACTTTGGTTTGGTCGTCAGTTGCATCGACTCACAGTCATGCAATTTTTGATCAGCACGTTAGACTAGTCGATGTCTGTTGGTGCGAATGTCCGTCTGTATTTTTGACTTAGTGAAAAATTCTTTGAATAGAAAATATATAGAGAAACTTGATATAAATTTAAGGTCCAGATTGGACCACTAAATGGGATAATCCCATGCAAATCTATCCAAATTGTCCGAGTTTTTGTAAGAAACATGATTCCTAAGAAAATATTCCAAATAGGCCAAGATCGGATTACGAGAAAAGTAGCCCTAATACAAAATGTTAGGAGCAGAGTATTTCGTAGTCGAACAAACATTAGTCCGTGTGTTTGATGATATTCTATCTTGAAGTAATTATTTTTTTGTGGTATGTTGGCTTAAAACGTGGTGAGAAGCACTTTTGTAACCAGAAGCAAGACATTAATGAATAGTAATCGTGATACAATATTGGACTTCTAGTCTAATGTGAATAACTAAGTTTCAAGTAATTCACATTGGGTTAACGGTGAACGGCTTGGCATAGAAATAATATGAAGGTCAAAAAAATAATATAAGATCGATCAAGCCATGCACATCTGTTCACGCTGAGGCCCTAAATTAACATAACCAAAAAACTATTTTATATTTGTTGTATTTTTTTTCACCTACATGTGATGAACAATTTATTAGGTCGAGTTGGTCGTACAACCCATATATACGAAGCACGGACAGACGCACAAAGCTGCATTCAGTGTTGTAGCTCAATAATCGGTTAGGTTAGAGCAACCATCTCTCGTATTCCCATTAAAGTATTATTTCCGTTTAAAAGCAAAAATTTCCAATACAGAAATATTTCACAAATAATTGCCACATTTTTTTGTGCGTATTGTTTCGTTAATTTTTTTTTAGCGAACCTCTTTTTGCGCACTGCTTCCCCGGCATATTTTATTCATTCGCGAAAAGAATTCTACACAATGCGAGAGGCATTAGGCGAGGTCAGTGCCATCGAAATGCACTTCGCTTTTGTGGCTGTTGTTGTTGTTGCTGTTGTTGCTGTTTTTTGCCTCTGACTACTATCAACATTTGTGCGCGCTTGCAACGTGCAACATTTTGTTGTTGCTACTACTTTACTTTGTGCTCTTTAATGTTTGCGTTGCACGTTTTGTTGCGTTTTGTTGCAGGGCATATTCGCAAAAAGTTGCAGTTCAAAGCAGTAGCAGACAACAAAAAAAAAAAAAAAACAGCAACAATGATTGCAACGCCGTTGAAACGTCAAAAAACAACAACAAAAAACGCGCAACTCATTTAAAAATGCCAACGTCCATCATTGAGAATCGCCGAAGATGGCAGAATTTGGTTCTTGTTGTTGTTGTGTTGCTGTCGTACATTTTTCTTTTTCTATCTTTTCCATTTTTTTTTTTCCTTTTTGTCAAATTATTCAACTGAATTTCTTGAGAACTTTTTTTTATTATTTGTAAGCAATTTGGTTGACGAAGTGGCGACAGCGGAAGTGTGCACAAAAAAAACGTTTGAAAGAAATGTGAAGAGTCGAAGAAGAGTATGAATAAATTTGTATTTATGTCTTTGAAAATAAATATATATAATGAACATTTAGGGCTATATATGTATTCGTATAGCTGAGGCACATCTATCGGCCAAATCTTTTGACAGCTACTGTATAAGGTGTGTAGATTGCTTTAACCGTGGTAATATCTCCAAAAAGTGGCTGTTATAAAGTCCTATTATCAGTAGCTAAATATTACAATGGATCTATGGATTCATGACGACCACACTGTCCTACGATCTACATTTCTAAGCTTAAAACTTGCTAAGCACTAATGCTATTCAAACTGTTTGCTAGCGCTTTCATACCTTTGAGTGGTACTGAAACTGCGCGAAAGTCAGTAACTTCAAATTATATCATTCATTCGTCATTCATCATACTTAAATCAGCAGAACCTAAATTACATAAGAGCCACAAGCTTTTTTTTTTTTTTTGCCAAAGCAAGTATGTGTTGCAATATGTTAAAAGTTGACATCCTCCTGATTTTGCTTACATTTTGAAGGTGCCTAGATTCTCTGACGAGAAGTTCATTTACACATCGTTGAAAAACAAAACCACTCCTCGTCTATCATTCACAGAATCTACGCACCTTCAAAAAGCATAATGTCGATAAGACCAGGAAGAGATCCAACATTAAAGTTTTGGTGACAAATCAATTATCGTTTGTGAATAAATGATTGTTTGAGATGTACTGGCCACTTCATGCCTTGCTTGTTATGGACAACGCTCATTGCCATCCACTAGTCTTAGAAGATGATCTCATTGCAGAGCTTAAATTCATCAAACTTCTCTTTTTGTCTCCTTTCTCAACAGAGACAGTAACCATTAAACTTATCTTTTTTATTAACCATATTGAGCTGGAGGTGGATAAATATCGATGAGCTTGTGGCAGAGCACAGTAAGGAATAGCTTTTGGATATGCAATGTGGCTTACAGCAAGCAAATGTGAAGAAGACTTTATAAGGCGGGGAGGTAAAAGAAGAAAGTTCTAAAACTTTAGAATCGAGCTAAGCTTCCTCACAGTTTTAAATGAACACAGTCAAAAATGGAGTTTTGCTAATAATAGAAGTCGACTCTGTTTGACTTCTAGACACCTCCATTGAACCCTAAATTTTTTTGGAGTTATTATCTGCTTCCGCATATATTTTATTATGATTAATGTAAGATACAACTAAGATAAGCTGAACCACCAAAAAAAAAAAAAATATTTTTCTTAAAAAAATTCAAGTGTGGGTGGGAAGATATGATGTAACATATGGAGGCTTCTTCTAGTGGTCCCATATGGATATGCATGAAATATTTGTTAATATTTAAAAAGGAGCACCAAAATTTGCGATTTTAGCTAAAATACTGCGAACAAATTTTTCCACTCAAATTAATTAATTAAATAATTAATAAGGGAGAGGTTTTTATGAGTACAACTCATTAGCGTCCATTGAACTCTTGTCATCTTAACAGGAACTCAAACAGAGTCCGAGTGTCAAAACTTCAAAATTTTCTTTTATAATCTCCATTACTCGTTATTAAACGGACAGTCAGACAGACAGACGGACATGCCTATATCGACTCGACATCAAGTAATCCGATTTGGACATATGTGGAATATTTTATTATTATTAACATAAAATGCACCAAATTCGGTTTTTCTAGCTGTATTAAAAACAACAATATACAGTTTTTCATGCAACAATTCAGAAGGAGAGGTAGGTCCCTGTGGGAGACGAATGTACAAAATCAATTTTTATTATTGAAAATCAAACTTAATTAGATTCATATATCCATAGCAAGGGATATAAGTTTAATGTTGTTATGCAAAAATGTTATTAAACCATTGAGAGATCATTATTAGATGTTTTCCAAAATTTAAGTTTGTAGACTGTAGCATATACTTATTACTTTTAAATTAAATTAATTGCTTAAATTAATAAAATTGTAAAAGGATAAAATTTATTCGAAATGTTCTTTAAGAGGCCACACCACGGTCATTTTGTCAATACGAACATGCCAACCAACATCTCGCAAAATTGTTGGTATAGGGCGCATAGAACCAAACAGATATAGGGACATGGGTTAAACATCTTAGTTATCCGTTACCATCTTTAATACATTGCAAACATTATGACAAAAAGAAAACATTTCTTTTCATTCCCAAACATCAAAAATAAACTGAGTGGTGAACTTTTTTCTATGTTTTGGAGGTTCCTCAATCGGAGTGAAAAGTGCTTCGGAAGTTGGTTTGAGAGAATTTAAAAGTGCGCATATCTTTTCATGGAGAATATTTTGAAAAACAATAAAACCATTTTTATTTAAAAATGTTTGTTATTATTTGCTATCCCCTCAACCTATTTTCTTCATTTTTATTGATCAATCATTTATTGTCAACGTGTCACATTACTAGCTACAACTACTAGCTACTAGCATATCGAGTTGCTTAAGCAGTGAACCGCATACAATTGCCAAAAATCATATTTTGCCAGCAGTTCTATGGTTGAAATTATGGTCAGCAAGCAGGAGGTAAAGCTAAAAAGCATAAAACAGATGGCAGTATCATGGAAAAAATCGATGCTTTTCAGAATATATGGGTTCGCTTTATCAAAATCTTCTTTATCACACAGAGTTCAGGTGGCTATCCAAATTATTTGATAGTAGTATGTTTGGCAGATCTTTTTTTTTTTTGCATGAAAAGAAAACAAGAATATCCAGAGCTGGCAAGGAAAAACCACTGGTCTAGGGAATCACGCTCAACTGAGCCAAATATAGTCGCCTGTATGGTTTAAAATGTTGTGTAGAGAAACCTCTGCCACGATTTATGTAATATCAATGCCAGAGGGCTTAAACTTAATTTTCAATATCCTTTTCTCATATTGTCAAGGATATATGTTGTCCATTCCATTGTTTAACTGGCCATTGTTTAAAAGGCTAATATTTCATCGTTGATGATCCTTCAACTTTCTTCTCAGCCGGCAAGTTCACTACATTTTGTTTTTTTTATTTCAGAAACTCTTAGATCAACCCTCCTCTTATCTTACATTATTATCAACAAAAAAAATATTCCCGCTAAAAATAGTTTCCACTAAAATTTAAACCAAATATGTACTGTGAATCTGTTTGTAAGTGTTCAAATGTATCACTGATCTCTTGAAACCGATAAAAGCAATTAATTATTTGAATAATTCACTTTAGCGGTACTTTTTCTTTTCAAACAAATTTTCATAAATATTTATTGCCACATTTTCCCCAATTAGATTTACAGCATCAACAGAATTCCCACTAAATTCCATTAAAATTCAAATCAATTTTCAGCTAATTTGTTTGTTATTTTTATAAGCTTCGCACGTAGTGTTTCGCATAATATTTATTTTTGTCACGGAACTTTTGTAGCGTATTCAACGAATTTGAATTGGAATCATTGTTCAAATTATTTGTCGAATCGAGCATATTTAGCAGCGAAGAGGTGTGGCACGCGAATAATTTCTTCTTCCACTTTTTTTTTGTAAATGTATCAAATAATTTTTTTTTAATATAAACAGCTTACTTTCAATTAACATTTACTAGAATCTGTATGTATAACCTCAACTACAGAATTTGTTCATTCCATAAAAATTAATGCTTCAAATAGCTCAGTTCGCTTCCTCTGCATCTGTGTTGATTACTATTAAAATTAAGTTAGATTCCAAGCTAATGATTTCTCTCGTCTTTACTTCACTTTATTTATTGTTGTTTCATGCATTTTATTTTGCATATTCAATTCTTATTTCCATTTATAAAATTTAAAACTTGCTTAATTGCTTCTATTTATAAATTAGATGGAAATTCAGAAAGCAAGCTCTGACATTTCGTATCTAAATGAATTTATTTAAGACGAAATTGAATCTAGTTTGTGGCAATTAAAACGATTAGTGTGCAAATTAAATACTTCTCAGTTTTTCCCATTTTTTATCATTTTTTCTGCATTACTTCAATTTATGGTTTGTGTACGCTTCAAAAAAACATCTCATGTATGGTATTTTAATTCTCTCACTGCGCTTGCAACTTCTTTAAGCAGTGAAGAAGCAATTAAAGAGCTACAAAGTTCTAATTGTGACAGTTTGCTTTGTGTGTCTGTAAGTTGGTCAAATTTTTATAGAAATTATTTTTTATTGGATGTCATATACAGTTCACGGTCTTAAAGACAACACACTCGCTTCAGTTTGTTTCTGCCGGGAGTTCGTCTTCATTTCTTTAATATTAAGAAAAGCTCGGCCGTGGGTCATTGGCCTCTCGATCGCTTTAAAAGTGGTAATTTTGAGCTCGAAGACAAGTAGCCGTGGGTCAGCCAAAAAAGTTGTCAGAATTATTGGGATTGGCATTTTCATTATCTTTCTCTCCACACTCACTCACCCCCTCGGAAGGAACACTATGATGACGACACCCGCAAACGATATACGGATCATGATTTAAGAATATGCACCTGGAATGTCCGCACGCTTAATTGCAATGGTGAGAATATCTAGCTGGTTGATGTCCTCGAAAGATGCATGGCTGACATCACCGCAATCAAAAAAATCAAATGGATAGGACAGAGTTGCTCTAAAATAGCATCCTGTGACATCTACTACAGCTGCCATGCGAGTAAGCACGAATTTGGATGTGGTTTCGTGGTGAGTAGAAAACTACGTGGCCTCGTCTCTAGGTTTACACCTGTTGTCGAGCGCCTAGCCGCGATACGCATCAAGGCTAAATATTTTTATATTAGCCTGATTTGTGCGCACGCCCCGACGGAAGAGAATGACGACGATGCTAAAGATGAGTTTTATGAGCGCTTGGAACGAAAGTACGAGCGCTGTCCCAAACAAATTTAAAAATCGTGCTTGGCGATTTCAACGCCAAGATTGGGAAGGACACCCAACCGTCGGAACATTTAGCCTTCACGACACTTCCTCCAATAATTGAGAAAGGCTAATCGATTTCGCCGCAGTTCGGAACATGGTAGTTAGTAGTACCAGATTTCAACATCTTAACATCCACAAGGCTACATGGCTGAGTCCTGATCAAAAAACACGCAACTAAATTGATCACGTTCTGATTGACGGAAGGCATGCATCGAGCGTGTTGGACGTGCGAACGTTACGTGGTCCCAACATTGACTCGGACCACTATCTTGTCGCAGCCAAGGTACGCACTAGGCTCAGCGTTGTGCACGCCGCACGTTCCAACATGCAACGAAAGCTAGGCGTCGGTAAGCTGCAATCAGAACAGACCGCCGCAGCCTTCTCAAACACACTCTCCCGACTGCTCCTGCAAACCTCTCCGTCTTTTCGAGATATATGTGAGCAGTGGACACATATCACCCGCTCCATGGATAGGGCTGCCAAGGATGTCATTGGTTATACAAAACCTGTGAAGAATTCTTGGTACGACGAGGAGTGTCGCAATGCTACTGCAGAGAAGAACGCTTCCTATCAGCGAACTCTGCAGTCGGGAGCAACGCGAGCTGTTAGAGAGCGATATCGAGAGAAACGGAGAGAGGAGAAACGCCTTTTCAGACGCAAGACAAAGGAGCAAGAAAGGCGGGAGTTTGAGGATGTTGAGATGCTAAGTGATAGAAATGATTCTCGAAAATTTTAACAAAGGGTCAAGCGTCTGACTGAAGGTTTTAAGCCCGGAGCAACTTTCTGTAGGGACGACATTTCTCCAACCTACTCGGAGGCGATGAAGCGCACATTTCGCCGATAGAGAAATGACACCGGAACTACCAGTTAAAGATGGCACTATTGTAGAGCCACCGGACTATAACGAGATCAATTCAGTTATTAAAAAGATGAAAAATAACAAAGCTGCAGGTTCTGATGGGCTGTCAGCTGAGATATTTAAGACCGGCGGCGAAGAGTTGCTTAGGAGTATGCACCAACTTTTATGCAAGATATGGTCCGATGAACGCATACCCAATGACTGGAATCTCAGTGTTCTCTGTCCTATCTTTAAGAAAGGAGAACCCGCTGTTTGCGCCAACTGCCGCGGAGTAAGTCTCCTTTCCATTGGATATAAGATTCTGTCGCGCGTGTTGTGTAATAGGCTGAAGCCATATACCGATTCACTGATAGGATGATATCAGTGTGGCTTCAGACCAAAAAGGTCGACCAGTGACCAAATATTCACATTACCCCAAATCTTGGAAAAGACGCGTGAGTTCAACAAAGTCAGGCTCGATCTTCCAAAAGGAAGTGATGCTGCTCGCTTACGCCGATGACATCGATATCATCGGTACGCAGGAACGGCGAGTCAGCAAGGCGTTCTCGGAGATTGCAAAACAGTCTCGGCTCATGGGTCTTGCGGTGAATAAGGACAAGACTAAGTACTTGGTGTCTTCTTGCACTCCGTCATCGCGTCTTGAACGGTCAGTGACGATGGAGAATTTCAACCGTGATTGAATCGGACTAGACAGCGTTGAAACTCTACGAGAGGAAGATTCTTCGCAGGATATGCTGATGATACTGCCATCATTGCCACGAGCAAGGATCCAGTCGTCGCATCAAGCCACTTTCAAGAGGAACTTTGCATGGTAGAAAAATGGTTAAAAAAGTGGAGGATTGTGATAAATGCACAGAAATCTGTTCAGATAACATTTTCTTTGAGGAAAGGAAACTGTCCACCCGTAACTTTAAATGGCGATACTATACCAGTAAAGGAGGCAGTAAAATATCTGGGATCACACTTGGATCGTAGAATGACTAGCAACGCTCATATTAAATCAAAGCAACGCCAACTTAAAGCAAAAAATCGGAAAATGTACTGGCTACTAGGTCCTCGTTCTCAACTAACATTGGAAAACAAAATTCTTCTTTACAAGGCAGTTCTAAAACCTGTTTGGACATTTGCCATACAACTATGGGGAACTGCTACTAACTCAAACATTGAAATCTTACAAAGATACCAGTCTATGACATTGAGAAGTATATCAGGTGCACCTTGGTTTATAAGCAATTATGATATTCATAAGGACCTAAAGATACCTTTTGTGACAGACGAAATAAAAAGACATTCTCAAAATAACTTAAGTAGACTTCAGAAACCATGATAATAATTTAGCCCTTAGGCTCCTAGATAATAGTAGAGATGTTAGGCGTCTGAAAAGATTCCACGTACTGGATCTCCCTTTTTTTGCATGGGGTATATATTCGTATATTGATCCATGTTGATCCATGTTGTTATGTGGTATAAAATTTCAGATGAAGGGACAAATTTGTATGGAGTCTACCCATTCTACCAGATCTATAAGGAAAATTTCATTAGAATTCAAATAAGATTCACTAAATTTGTCGTTTGAAGCTTAAATCGCAAGAAAAAATATTATTTTAATTGAAAAACTCCGAAACGGCCAGCCCTTTATGACTAATACCCTCTGAAAGGGTATCTGAAAATGGTAGATTATACATTAGAAATCCATACTTCAACGCACTGTCTTTTTAGTCTCCAAATTATTTTTTGTTCATTCTGAAAGTTAGGCAGATGGATATGTCTATGACAGCTCTACTTTTTATATGAGGAAACTATTTTTAGTACGAATTAGACTTTTATGGAATTCACATAAATTATACAAATTTGGCGTTTCGCGCAGAGTAAAAAACAACAACATTCGTATCATACAAAAACCCACAAAGGTGATAAAGATTTGTATAGGGGCTAATACTTTTAGTGGTTCCATCTGAACCAAAATTAAATATTTTATAAGGATTAACGTTAAGTAGTCTATATTTGGTATTTCTAGCAAAAGCAATAATATTTTTAATATTGTTTCAAACAGAAACTTATAATGAGCATGCACCTCCCCTCAGGGATTATTTAAACTTGATAATTCTATCACTTATAGTCTCCAAGTAGAAAACATTTAAAGCAGGAACCGAAAAGCCATTAAATAACTGCTTCGAATTTATTCATGAAGTATTCAGATGAGCGAATATGTTAATAATGCGACATGCTCTACAATGTGTCTCGTTCCAGACTCAAAGCTGTACAGAGCGTAACTTCATGGAACTTGTGTTAGTAAAATTTTAATATATAACTTTGCAATGTGTAGGCAGCCTGCTTTATATAGACTTTTATCATAAGTATAAAAAAGACTGAAAATTGTAGTGTATTACAAAAGTCTTGCAGCATTTTTACTTATTTTCTTTATACTTCAGAACTGAGGGGCGGCTAAGATTTTACTTTATACTTTTTTATTTCGCTTGAAATGAAAATGAACTGGTTTTTTTTTCATTCAAATAAATAAATGTAGAAACAAGTAAATAGAATAGATAAGCCAAATGGGAGGATGCAACGTGTGCTAGAGAGATAGATTAACGAAGTGAGGCCAACAAATTTACGACCCCAATTTATAAAGATTTTGTTGGCAATAGGGCGTATGCGTAATTTATTTTAAACTGTCTAACGCGCAACTCATTTGCAATGCAAAATAACGAATAATAATAATAAAAATCTGTAGTATGTGCCATATTGAATACAATAAATTGCAAATATTTCAGTTTATCAATTTGAATTTTAAGCATTTAATTTATGCCGCTCAGCCGTTTAGTTGACACATTAATTAAGGTTTATGGTGTACCTTCCCGTTTCACTGCACCATTTTGATTATTTGTTTTGCTTTCAAACTCGGATCGCCATTTTGCATAAACCTAAAACGAAAACCCAAATACGAGAGTACAACAATGCCAGGCGATGCCAATGAAATCTGCATAATTGTGGTTAAAATTCAC
This sequence comes from Leucophenga maculata, assembly GCA_035044805.1. Classification (NCBI taxonomy): domain Eukaryota; kingdom Metazoa; phylum Arthropoda; class Insecta; order Diptera; family Drosophilidae; genus Leucophenga; species Leucophenga maculata. The sequence continues at coordinate 224,724 of JAWNNP010001209.1, forward strand.
ACGACCATGAACTAGATACGACCGACGCCAATTGAATTTTCGTACATGCTGTCGTCGCTGTTGTTTGTTGTTTGTTGTTGTTGGCTGTTGAAAATTTGTGAATGAAAATGCGCATATAGACAGCGAGGGCAATGAGCGGGTGTACAGATCTAAATGCAACTAAACAAGCGCGCGTACAATACAGCAAAGGCAGCCAACCAACCAGCCATACAAGCCAATAGACAGATGGACGGTCAGACCGACAGTAGTATATAATGCAACCTAATCCAATCGTGCATCTACAGGTGGGTGTAGGCAATTGCTGCAAGCTGCAAACTAAACTAGATGCATTCAGCAGTGCAGCGTAGAGCAAGAGCGTAGCAGCAGGCACTGCTAGAGCTTGGATGGTTTAGACAGAAAGACAGACAGACAGACAGACAGTCGGTTGGATGCATAGATAGATAGACTTGTAGATACTCCGTTGCAGATATATACTACATTGCCTGCTGCTGCTGCTGCTGCATTATGTTGTTTTGTATTGTATCTGCTGTATTGTTGTTGCACATTGAAAGCGAAAGCGATGACGTCAACTGCAACAAACACAAAATTTCGCATTAGTTGTTGTGCATCAACTTGTATCTCCTGCAGCACATAATCGTTGCACACATAATAAAATTAGTCTGCATTTAGGCGTTTGAAAGCACAACCGCAACAGGTGTTTTAAAAACCTCACAAATTCATGGGAAACTTTGTGTTTAGAGTGTGTCTGTGTGTGTGTGTGCAAATGTGTGAAAACATTTTGAGTTGCCGAAAAGTTTTAATCTTCTTTGCTGCTGCTGCTGCTGGTGGAGCTGTTTATGCAGCACACAAACACACTGCACACCACAGCGATGACGAGACGCATATTGAAGTAACATATACACATGCACTTAGTGGCATAGCAGCCTATTTGTGCCGCCCCTTCCGAACATGCAAGTACCACAGCACTTCTGTGCCTTCAAGGATTCTGCTCTTTCGTGGTTTGTGGCTGTGGTTGTTCTTGCTGCATACACGTACTATATGCAACTGCCACAGCATTTTGTTGCTTTCATGGCCCCGAAAAACTTTTCTGTGTACCCGGGGAGCAAGTGTTAACATGTGTTTTCGGTAGTTTTGCTATTTGATATCAGGCTTTTAATTTGTTTGGCTTTGTGTTATGCGATAATAGTGTTATACCCTTGAGTTATTTAGTATAATCGCTGTGTGCAATGGAGCTGTAGTTAGATTTTACATTGCAGTCCTGTGAGGAGTGCGTGTAGTTACTCCTTGCATTGCATTCACATTTGGTTTTAATGAAGTAAAGTGTAAATGGTGAATAAATTGCTTTATATTGCCTATTTTGGTCGCCTTTAGACAGTTTATATGTATTAACTGTTCAGTATTAAAGTTGTCAAATTGAAGTTAATACAATAAAATATTTACTACGCCATGCTTTAACAGGGATATCTCCATAAACTTGCTTTAGGCTGGGTCCGTCGGAAAGTAGCGTTTCAGTGCCTCATGAGCTTTCTAAAAGAAAGAAACGCATAACACTTATACGAAACTTGGCACGCAACACGCCAGTACAGCGAATCCAAGATGCCTTCAGGCAACATGGTCACAACCCCCTGCATGTACACAAGTTTTAGCAAGTTTAGCAAGTCTTCGTAGAAATACCAAAGAAGAAACTGGACGCTTTCTTCTGTCATAGATGCCAAGAGTTCAACTTCATTCTTGTTGTTAATTGTGAAGGAGACTATGCGCCGTTTCCAAAAATCAAAATTAGAAGAACGAAAATCTAAAATATTCGGCGTACCTAAAACCAGTTCTTTCCAGCAACCATGGTGTGAGGAGACTTGTATGCTGACTCTTTGCCCACAGTTCTGCAAATTATGAATTATCCCCAGACCAATATGGAAACTGCACTAACTATGCACCAACACTAAGCTCCTAATAGGAACTGTATACTCATGGCAATCATAGAGGCTCTCATGGTAAAGATTGGCAGACATCAATCCATGTTCAAGAGACTTCCAGAGACTAATAAGTAGCACACCAAAGACTCAGCCTCGGATATTGGAAGTCTTAAAGTACGACTAAGCTGTGAGTTAAAAGTTTCGTCGTTGTATTTGTGGTCGAATTTCACATGGGAAACTTCAGAATTTGGGCAATTATTTAATGATCTGAAATATATGTTCCTTATAGGAGGAGATAATGGGGTAATTTTAAAGCGTACTCAAGGGGTATCAGCCTTCTGAATACTGCTCCCTGAATTGCGATTTTTCTTGATAAAATTCCGTAGGTGGCCTCTAAATTTCCAATCTGGATGGCTGACGGGAGCTGGGTAAGATATTCAAGCGAACGAGCAGAGACATTTGTTGACGACTTACAAAATCGCGTTTAACTGTTTGGTTTTACATAAGATCTAGTCGGTGCATGTTAGACCCGGCCAACTTTGCCTTTCAGTCGCTCCCTTAACAGTAGAAGAAGTATTGGCTCATATTAAAGCTTTAAACCCAAAGAAGCTCCTGGTGAAGATGCGCTGGATAAGTTTACTTTAGTTTTGCTATTAAATGCCACACATTCCTAAGCAATCGAAGAATGCAAAGATCTGCATGACTCATAAGGCTGGCAAAGCTCCCTTTAACTTGGACTCATACAGGCCCATGAGTCTGCTGCCTACAGTTCTCAAACTATTTGAGCGCTGTCTGTTGATACGAATCCTTGATGTGAGTAATGTCAGTAAAGGATACCTCTATTTATTTGGATTCTCTTGACAATTTCCAAGATTCTTGTGGCTGGGTAAAGGTGTTGCCACTCTCGATTTAAATTTCATATAAATGCCTTCTAACTGTCCAATCAGAAATCCCAAAACTTAGATCGTTCTTCTTGAATCCGTTGCAAATGTACGATCTATACTTATTGCAAGATTTTACCTTGCCTTCAGAGTTCTTCCAGAAAAAGTCCCTTTGATTTTATACGTGGTCTTTATGTATAAACTTTTCGTCACATTTTAAGTCAACATTATCAAGTCTAATGACGTTCCAAAAGAAAAATGTTTCTTTACTTTTCCAGAGTTCAAAAGGATTTTCCATTTCTAGAAATATTTACCGCAAGCATATTGTGATTTGTCTGTATTATCAGCAGAAAATGTTTCTGAACAGAGGATAGCTACGTCATTGGCTAGTATTGGTGGCGTACAACCAGTTAAACTCGAGATAACAGAATGAAAAATTTTTCATAGAATGGGTAATAGCTAAGATCTTTGTGGCCACCCATCATTAATGTACGTGATAGCTGAGGTTAAATTTTTTATGAATCTATATATTCTTTTTATAACGTTTGTCCTCTTCATTTGGATTATAAATCCATCGCGCAAAACAGACTCGAATGCGGCTTTTATGTCTAGCAAGATCATGCCAGAGGACTTTTGAATGTTTGAAGATGTTTTTTGTAATACTTACTATTCTCACTGTTCAGTGATACCAAATTGCTGAGGAGGAAATAAATCTATAAAAAAATTCTACAAATTATTATTAACTTTTTTAAGGATTTTACTAACTTAGGATAATAAGCGTATAGGGCTGCAAGAGGTGGATAAATCAGCAAGCTCGATGGACAACTTAAAATTTGAGGCGCCTACAAAAACGAACTTTCGGTGAAGTACGATTTAACCACAAAAAATTTCCAAAATTATTAATTATTTTTAGGGATATGTCGGAAACAAGGGACTCTCAGCCAAAAAATTTCTGTTTGAATGTATTCCAATTAGTTTCTCGTTATATTTGAAATTGCTTAAATATGTCATCCTGCAATTGAATTATGCGGCAATAAGTGTGACTCAATAGATTATGCAAACTGAATTGCGCAAATCTGTAGGTTACAATAATTCTTACAGGTCTGCATTCGGCTCTTGGCGAACTCCCGAATATTAATCTATTATATTTTTACAATGAATTTTCAATCAGAAATGCTTAAGCATCATCGACAGTTAAAGGTACAGCCGGCACTACTTCCGTAGCAAAAATATTTTTCTTCTCTCGATTTGGCTCACTTAAAGCGAGCAAAGTATTTTTCAAACAGCCGCAGTATGTAGTGTACTCTTGGCTACCGGCTGAATCGGATACCAACTTTTTTTCGGGCGAGCTCCTGCTACTCTATATTCCATTGGTGAACGTTCTCACCACTAATCGTTAGGATATGCCCTTTTAAAATCGAATAATAAAATAAAATTTTGCTTCTTTAAACTTTGATAAATTTATGCTGAAAATACTGATATGAGCTCTTCTACTTCAGAGAAACACTTCACCTATCGAACTCTGGAATCGGAAGCAACGCGAACGGTTAGAAAGCGACATCGAAAGATACGTGCGTAGATGCTTAATCAAAAGGCCAATTGCTTGATCGAAAGTTTTAATTTATGCAAAGACAAAAACGGAAGTCAGGTTACAGATACACAGTTCTCACTGAACATCTGAGCAGTGCAGTCGTGCTTAGCGTAAGCTTTAAAACTTGACTTGTAATTGGTTTGCCTTGCTTGCCAACATTTTTTCATTTTGTAATAGTTCACTTTAAATTCCGATTCTATTATTTAAATATATTTTAATTGAAAATCAAGAACTTAGAGAACTAGAGATTTTGATATTTTAATTCTCCAATTCATTCTGCGTTGAATGAATTGACTTACTTCCATCTCTAAGGAGACCTGTTGCGAATTACCATGAAACCATTTCTTCATTCTGTGTTTTTGATTAAAAATAATTTATTGATGTCAATTTAGACCAATTTTAATCTACTTGACTTTAATCCTTATAAAATATTTTATTTAGGTCCAGATCGGTCCACTAGAAGGTGTCGCTCACATACAAATCAGTCCCACATTTCAAGATTTTGGTATGAAAGAAAAGTATGCTGTCATCTAGAAAGACCGAATTGCATGAATTTTATGTCATTCCTAAAAAAAATATTCCATTACGGTTCAAATCGAACCACTAAAAGAGGCGGCCCCTACAAAAACTTAAGTCAATATAGACGTTTGCCTCTGTCTGTCTATGAACAACAAGTTTAGATATTTAATAACCCATATTCCCCCTTCAGATAGGATTTAATATACGTTTTAAAACTTATCTAAAAATGTTCTCACTTTTCTGAGTTTTTAAAAGAAAATTTTTTGTTTTTTAATACCCTGTTCCCATAGGATTGATTGGAAGACGAGACACTTGATCAGCATCAAATGTCGCATCCTGTTTTCCGTATGCATACCTACTCCTCATTCTAAGTTTTTGTATAAAAAAATTCTATTAATTTTGCTAGAAATTTCAATTGCATTACAAAATATTTTATTTAATTCCAGATCGAAACACTAAAATGGGTAGCCCTCATTAAAATCTGTACCACCTTTCGAAATATTTAAATAAAAAATGTTATCATAATTATTTTGAGACGTTTATTTTGCTAAATGAAAAAGCACAAAGTTTATTCAGGAACAAGAAAAATTACTATAAACCTTTCAAATGTTCAGCCCACTTTGAATTTGATGACTTTTTGAGGACTTCATTCAAAAGATCAGTGATTTCTTGCAACAAAACATCTTTCTTATATCTTTATGTCAGTCCACACATTTCCTATGACGTTTGGGTGCACTCTTTGAGGTGGCCATTACAAAGTGTTAGCTCCGACATCCTTCAATGAAATTGATTATTATGTTCCAGGATAAATAATTCTCCAAATAATATATTACCTGAAGAATAAGTGAAAACATTTAAAGTTATTTTGGCCTTACCATGGAACCGGTGATAGGAATCAAGTCTATTGTAAGAAATGTATCATTAGAACATGACTGACCCACCGCTATGACTTACTATCTGGCACAATGGAAATTTTGTTGCGAAATTTGTGGCTGCCTATCAAAAATCTATTTCTTCGATGATTTGTATTCGAAAGTGCTTTCATCTGTTCAAAGAGCATTGCTTCAAAAGTCGTTTGGCTTGCGTTAAAGCTTATCATTTGCGTTGGTTCTATGGTAAGTACGTAAATTAATTTTTAGGTTTAAAACTTGTCTTTTATGAAGTGTCTCCGTATTGTGCGCTCACTTCTTATTGCCTTAGAGGATTAATTGGATGTCTACTTGAAATATCCACCGAAGAATTTGGTCTTCTACTAGCGATGTCTACATAGTGGCAAGCTTTTTACGTAATTTTTATACTCCGTGCCTATATGGAAAAATGGACGCGTAGCTGATCCCACAAAGTATAGACATGTCCCTCTGTCTGACTTACCATGCAAGACTACTCGAAGTTTTGAGTTTTTGTATGCAAAACTTTTATTTATGTCATTTTTTTTTTTTGCTAGAAACACCAAACTTGGATAACTTTACGTTAATCCTTATCAAATATTTCATTAAGGTACAAATCGGACCACTAAAAATGGTAGACTTCATACAAATCTGTTCAATCGCTCTCAGTTTTTGCTTGAACATTTTTTTATTTATGGTGTATCTTGCGTGATTCCTAAGAAAATGTTGCATATAGGTCAAGATCGCACTACTGGAAGGAGTAACAACAAATATCGTTTGTAAATTTAATTGACCAAACTCTATCAAAGCCACACGTGAAAGTGAAATAACGATTTGTCAAAGTACTAATGCCATAGTAAAGATCCAGTGTCTGTTCACAATCTTATGAGTACATAAACTTTGTAAAGATTGATAGACATATTCAATACCGTTTTTCGTTTTGCTTAAAAGTTACAAGAACCGACAATATGTTTCGTCAAAATAATTATGCCGACCATTGTATGTGCCTTTAAGTTTGGCATTATACTGTCATGATTCGCTTCGGTTCCTCTCTATAAATAATAAATTTTCTATTTTATTAATTTTTGTTCTTCTTTAAATTGTATAAAAAATTTAATTTTAAGCTAAAATAAATTAAAAACAAATGCATTTTGTCTAAATAAAAAAAAATTTGGCAAATTAAAATGGAAAATAATGCAATTTTTATTGCTTATTTGATTTGCTATTATTTTTGTTGTCATTATTGCTTCTACAACATTTTTTTCTCTTTTTATTGGATTCGTCACACAATAAACTGCCTCAATTTATGCTGCAAAGCTTTACTCTTTTTGCTTATTTCTGATCTTTTTCTTCTTCTTCATTGCAGATCATACGCATATTCGTCAATTCACAAGTGCAACGGCTGCCATTTTGATTATGTTGTTGTTATTATTGCTGCGGCTGCGGCTGCTGTTGTTGTTGTTGTTGTTGCTCTGCTTTTGATTACTCTTCAAATATTTCTTGATGGTCGTTGCAAATCTGCTGCCAACGCTGCTGACGTTGACGTTGATGCTGTGCTGCGATGCGCTGCACTGCACTGCTAGAGGCAGCCACTGGCTGTTCTCTTAATTTTGATACAGCAGATGACAATAATGATGATGTAGCTGCTGCTGATGATGATGATGATGATGGTAGCGTGTTTGCAGTAATTTGCGCTCAGTAAATGTTCAAAAAATTCAACGACAGCAACAACAACAACAACCACAAAAAAGCCAAGCACAACAAAATAGACGCACTGCAAAAAATACAAAAAAAAAAAACAACAAAAGCACTAAATAAAGGAAATTGAGAGCTCAGCGGCAAACACAACACAGAAAAGAACTCACTCGATCATTGACTGCGCCTGTACTGCACTGCACTGCTCTGCTCTGCTCAGTTCGGGACAATGCCGCGCCCCCTTCAGCAGCAATAATTCGCTGCAATATACGTTCTTCTTTCCCCCTACTACACTGCACTCTATCATTATTTACTGTCGTTGCTGCAGCGGCAGAGCAGCAAAAGGGCAAAATACGAAAAACCTTGAGGACGGTCAGTAACCAGTAAAAATTATTGCAAACACAAAAACGAAAAATGAACCAAAAAAAAGTGACTGAGTATTTTTGTTTATTTATTTCATTCGTTTTTGTTTTTCGCATTTTCGATGTTTTTGCTGTAGTTTCTTTTTTTTCTTTTGCATTTTCAGTTTTTGTATCGGAGCTGTGCAGTCGCTTCCGTTGTTGTTGTTGTTGTTGCTGTCGCTACTTTGTATCTTCTGCTGGTGGTCGTCGCACTCGAAGTACTTTTTTTTGGGTTTTTACTTTTGGGCAACTGAGTATGCAGTAGCTATTTGTATAAACAAGTTCCAAATGAAAAGTTCCAGAGAATTTTTATAAATTTTGCTTAATTTAATTTCAACTGCCAATCTGCATAGTTTGGAAAGTGTATTACGAGTAGAAAGCGTACACACCTTCTGTAAAAGTTTCATCTGGCTTTTTCCGGCATAGGCCTAAGCATAGTGGAATTATACAAAATGACGTCACTTCATGCATGCGTACTGAAAACAGTTGCACTTTGTTCTGTTTTAGGAACGAGTAGTTGCACTCAGTATGAGCGATTTCAGTATGGTGTAATTTCACTCGTTGCTTAAAGGTGGGGAGTTGCGCTACCTTGTATTATTGTACCATAGGCGTTAGCCTGTTTTCGTTTTGAAGAGAGCTCTAAAAATTCAAATAACTGGGTTGGTGTCTTCATTGTTGCTAAATGATTTACAAAAATTATCTCGTTTTGCTTTCCTCATATTTTTATTCTATTGTGTTTGACTGTTTTTATACTCTATCCAGAATCTAGTTCGTTTGGACTTATTAAAGAGCTTACGAACTACCTTCAATAGTGTGTTGAACAATATCTCCTTCTATATTTCCTCCCAGCATAATTGTGATTCGATCTTCACCGGCTTTATACCCTGGAGCGAATAACTCGGCTTCAAATTTTTCTGCATTTGATTGGAATCAGAATTCGATATATCCTATTACCATATCATGTTGCACCCTTCTATTATAAACGCCAAACTGTACAAATTATTGTGATAATGTTTATCGAAATTTATTTACACTCATTTCCGTCTATTAGGTGTAGCGCTGACTCCAATAATTTTTTTTTAATTTCCTTAATACTTTATTTTCAAAAAAAAACTTAAAGTATTACTCCTAGTTGGAGCATAGGGCGAACTACTATTATGCCTACACCATTTGCTCGTCTTTCGAGTGTGGCCACTGTAGATGAAGAAGTGAGCGCTGCCAAGGTGCAAGATTCGCCTTGCCCGAGCCATCTGGTTTCAGAAAGTCCGAGAATTTGAATCTGGTAGCGCTCCATCTCTCTGCATACTTGCGCGAGCTTGGAAGGGTCAGAAAGAGAGCGCACATTCCATGTTCCAATTCGAGTCAATTGTTTAAAGCGAATTGTCGTCATCGTTGAACGGTTGTTGTTGTATCCGAGGCTTGTTTCCGTTTCTTGAGTGAGTTAAATTTTTACGGTCGGGTCACTAGCCCAACGCAACCTGTTTTATGTCTGGGGAAGGACATATTGACTTTTATTTAAGAGACTTTGTTCTCTCCGCCCGACTACAGATTAGCCAGCACTTATAGCAAGTAAAGATTAATTGACTTTCTAAAAGGCTGTTTCTAGCCGCCCCCGCGTAGAGGATATAGTCGCACTACCGTCAGTGCACACAATTACGGCACGTACACCGGAGTGTTCCATGTTATTCCCCTTGTGTGCCTGATCGGCTGACGGCCGACTCCAATAATAGTCCTTCTTAATATGCATTCTTTAGATCATTAAAAAAGTTAATGGCTTTGTTTTGGATGATAATTTGGCTTTGAGGCACTTTTCTTTCAATATGATTCTCTATCCACATCCAGACTAGAGCTTCCATTTTAACCATAAGCATACTTCAGATTTAGGGGTTTATTTTAAAGGACCATCTTGATTGATTTTCATTAATAGTTGTTAGTCATGGTCGCATTTAGCTGGCGCACCTTAGCTTCCGTAGTCTTGTGCGCGCTGACGCCAGTTGTTTTAAATACAAAAAACGGAAAAGATCTCTCCATACCTGGTCGTTCAAACGCGTGCCCGATCGTCCTCTATTACGGCGTTCTCCAATTAATTTTGGGCCCACCATGTAAACCATGCGTGCTAGAGCTCTTTTATCCATTCGAATAAGGTGACCAGTGGTGCCGTTGGAATTTTATACACTAAACTATGTCGAATAGCTCATACAACTCGCGATACGTACGGGAGGTGAACTCGCCGCCGAGAGTCTTCCTCTCAAAAACTTCCAACACTGTTTCATCTGATTCAATCATCATGAGTATCAGTCTCCTATAGATCTAGATTTTCGTCTTCCGAGAGAGAACTTTACTTCTAGTTTGCCTGACTCAATGCAAAATTTCATCTATGTGCAAGCGTGATTCTTCGCTTGATCTCCAGACGTTGTTGTTGCTGGTTATATCTGTTCCAAGATAGACGAAGTTTTCTACAACACTGAAGTTGAAATTCTTCATCGTCACTGACCGTCCAAGACGCGATGACGGAGTGCCAGCAGGCACCAAGTACTTCCTGTTGTCCACGTTCACCGCCAGACTCATGAGCTAAGACTTCATTTTGGAAGATTGAGTCAGACATAGTTCGGGTTAAAAACCTTCGGTCAGACGCTTGAACTTTTGGTCATATTTTCAAACTTTATTTGTGTCACATAACCTCTCAACATTCTCAAACTCCCGCCTTTTTTGTTCCTTTTTCTTGCGCTTGAAAAGGCGTTTTTCCTCTCTCCGTTTCTCACGATATCGCGCTCTTAAAGCTCAATATGGTTGCAGCCTCTTCAGTTCCATCTTTCATCTCTGTAAGACACGTAACTACCCTTTTCAACCCACTTCAACACTAAACAATCCTTTCATGTTTTTCTATTTCAAAGGTTTTCAAGAAGAGCAGTGCACAATGTCATCTTTTTTCTCAAATTTTGGGTCTAAGATAGGAAAAATCCAATGGTCTATTGTGTGAAAAAAAAAGCTCTCTCCGCTTTTTTAATTTGTTGATATTAAAACATATAAATTTTAAAACAAAGTATTATAGTTCTTAATCTACAAAAGAGTACGTTTTCTCGGATTTTTAAATCATATTTAAATATCTTTAATTATGATTTATAGAGCCAGCTTATCAGCAAGATCTGAATTTAATTTGTGCTACATACTTTTATCAAAGACAAATACTTTGAGATAACATTCCGTCACCAAAAATAGTAATTAACTCATTAACAAGTTAAGTAATGGTTTATTCAGTCTTTAATGTTATATTTTATGTACAGCATTTATAAAACGTATAAAGAAGATTATACGATTTGTGTATTATTTAGTATTTTAGAATAATGCTATACAAAACTGAATTATTTAAACAGTTTGCAGCATGAAGCAGGAATATATTTTTTTTTATATCAAAATTAGGCAACAATACCTTTTCAATCATACCTTGTACATATTTTATAATTTTTTGGGTGAGGTCGCGGTCGTCCTCCTCATCATCATCGTCATCATCAACAACAACATCGCAATTCGCATTGCAGTCGCAGTCGTCCAATTGGATCATTGGAACGGATCGCTGGTCCATTCCATGCGCCTCGTTGCAGTGCGATGCGGTGTGTGTATTTGCACTTGAAAACCCAAACCGGCGATTTGCAGTGGGTCTGTTCTCTGTTCTGTTAAAGTTTGCTGCGTCTGAGTGCGTCTTTGAGAGTGTATCTGTCCGTCCGTCTTTTCGTCCGTCTGTTTGTTCTGGTTTTGGTGCTTTTGCTGATTTTTTATCGGTTCATTCTGACTTGCCAGCTTTGGTTGCTTACTTTTTTGCTTGCTTATTTGGTTAGCCGCTTTTGGAATTCTTTTATGTGTTTCTACTTATTCATTTATTTATTTATTTAGTGAGTATCTGTGTACTCACTTTTGTGTGCGTGTGTTTGTGTGTGCGTGGACCCCATGCGGTGGTTAATTTATGTCTGTACGTAATTTTCGGCAGACATGGTTTCATTTTTAGCCATTAAACCGGTTTTCGAGCAAGCTTTCGATTTTATTTTTAAATCATGTTGGCGTGTAGATTTCTTTATGGATTTGATTTTATTTCAATATTTTTTTTTTCTGTAATTTTTTTATGGTGGTTCTTTAGCTGTCACTAAAGTACAACGCGCCTATTTTGCGTATTGTGAGACATGCAAATATTTATCTATATTCGTTAAGTTTTTGTGGATCTTTATTTATTTATTAATTTGTAAATAATAAATTGATTTAATCAAATAAAGAAATACAAATTTGGTCAAGTTTAGTAGTATGCTTCTGTAGTTTTGACTTACATTTAGTTATCATAACTTTTTAAGGAACTATATTTGAGAAAAAATGCAGATACACAACTATCAAATAGCTTTTATGTAAACATAGTATTCAGCCGGTTTCAAAATGGCTTGCTTGGGCTGCGATGCAGAGCCCTAAACGTTTCTGGAAATTTAGCACAATGGGCCGCAGGTCTTCTTCCGATAATCGATCCCATTCTTGAAGCAATGATTGCTTCAGCGCCTTCAAACTTATGTGGCGTTTAGCACATGCCCTGGACTCCAAAATAGACCACACACTGTAGTCCATCGGATTGAGATCTGGCGAGTAAGGTGGCCATTCACTGGATGTGATAAAGTCCGGAAAATTTGCTTTGCACCAGTCCTGAGTCAATTTGGCTCTATGAGCTGGCGCTGAGTCCTGTTGAAACGTCCACTCCGTATCACCAAAGTGCTGCTGGGCCCAAGGAAGCACAACAGTTTCCAAAATGTCACGGCGGTACACTTCCTGATTGATTTTGACCCCTTGCTCGATGAAAACAAGGGGTATTTTGCCGGTGGCGCATATTCCTCCCCAAACCATTACAGACTGCTCATATTGACGGCGCTCGATTATTGCAGAGGTACCTGGAGCTTCAGCTGACCAGCTTCTGTCATTTTGGTGATTGTGCGCCGGTTGGATGGTGAATATCTTCTCGTCCGTGAAGAGAATACGCTCCCATTTTTGACCTGCGGCCCGACGCTTCAGCTGACGGCATCTTTGGAGTCTCACGCGTTTATTGTCATCCGTAAGAAGCTGCACTTTTTGGAGCTTGTAGGGCTTGAGATGAATTTCATTTTTCGCAATCAACCGAACACTTTCTCGATTCACTCCGATTTCACGGGCTATTTTTCTGACCGAGACTCTGCAATTCCGGGTGATCCGCTTTTTCACGATCTGGCGAATTCTGGAAGTGTTGGCGGTGCATGGTCTGCATCGTCCGGGACAATCACCTTCATAGCCAAGCTCATTAAATCGCCGGATAGCGTCAGAGATCGTTTGTTTTGGTATACCGAGCAAACGAACAATGTCGCATTGGCGATTTCCTTGTTGAAACAGTTTTAAAATTGCACAACGATTGTTAGACATCCTGAAACAAATATCAAATTGATGGAAATCACAAAAATGTGAATATATTTGTTTCAGAAAAGTACAAGCTATCGATAAATGCATTTCTGTAAGGGCTGCACCATAACACATTTGTAATCGATTGCATCAAAATTTGTCCGGGTTATTTCTTGTCACCCTGTACAATATTATAAAAATATTTTAAATAATTTTAAAATTTTTTCTTTAGTTTCATGCATATTATTTATTTTTTTTTTATACAGTATTATTTAAATTCCTTTACTCATTTACTTTGAATGTTGACGCGATAATATTTTCCGCTGAATAGTTTCACTTGGCTGCCAATATTCGCCAGCAACTATTCCTGAAACCCTCCCCTATGCTTTGTCTGTTCTGGAGACGATTCTTTTGTGCAGTGCAGAACTGCCTGCTCCTAACTGCTGCATATAAAATAGTTGCATATTCTTATATGCCGAAATGCGTGCAGGTCAAAGAACTCATTACGCATCACTTGACATTAATTATTTTCAATTCTTATGAAATTTTCTTAGTTAAATGCATTTAGTTGATTGACATCTTATAGACTTATATCAATACTGATATTATAATGTTTCGTTTTTTATGGTGACACTTGGTTCCTTATAATTATAAGGACTGACCAGAAAAAAAACGAAACCTCTTCCGTCATCAGTGTCTATGAAAACAAAGAACAATTCAAACTAACGGATACCAAATGAGCCACAGCCTATTTCATGCAGATTCTAGACAGTGAAAAGATGTAAATTGTAAGAAATTCAAATGCCAAAAATCTTGGATATAGCGTGCGATGCGGAAACTATTGATGATAGAACAAAATAATGAAGATACAAGAAAGGTCACTGGTCGACCTTATTGGTCTGAAGCCACACTGATATAGTCCTTTCCGTGAAACCGTATATGGACTTTTTCAGCGGTAGTTGGCAAAAACAGCGGCGTCTCCTTTCTTAAAGATAGGACAGACTACATTGAGACTTCAGTCATTGGGTATGCGTTCATCGGACCATATCTTGCATAAATATTCCTAACCAACTCTTCGCCGCCGGTCTTAAATAACTCAGCTAGCAGCCGATCATAGCTGCCGCTATGTTATAATGCCCTCGACCTCGTTATAGTCTGGTGGCTCTACAGTAGTGCCATCATTAACTGGTGGTTCCGGTATCATTTCTCTATCGGCGGAATTGTGCGCTTCATCGTCTCACAGTAGGTTAGAAAAATGACTCCTCCATAATAACAGTGATTTCTTAAATACTGTAACTAGATTTCCATTTTAATACAGAAAATTACTCCGAGTTTAAATGCTTCAGTCAGACGCTTGACCTTTTGATAAATTTTCGAGCTTCATTTCTATCACTTAGCATCTCAACTTCCTCAAACTCCCGCCTATCTTGCTTCTTTTTCTTACGTCTGAAAAGGCGTTTCTCCTCCCTCCGTTCCATTCGATATCGCTCTCTAACAGCTCGCGTTGCTCCCGACTGCAAATTTCGGTGAGAGGCGTCGTTCTTTTCTGCAGTAGCAATAATGCTCAAATATATCTTGAATATACGGAGAGGTTGACTGGAGCAGTTGGGAGAATGTAAAAAATAGTGGTTCGAGTCAATATTAGGACTACGTTCACACATCCAACACGCTCGATGCGTGCCTTCCGGCAATCACAACAATTTGTTGCGTGTAATTTGATTGAGGTTGAGGTGTTGAAATCTGGTGCTACTAACTACCATGTTCCGATCTACGGTAAAATCAAGTAGCCGCTCTCCATTATTGGAGGTAATGTCGTGAAGGCAAAATTTTCACAGGACGCTTAAAATTAAATCGTGATTGTTACATTTTCTGGCGGGTCGCCAACAAAGGGTCCTTTCCGAGAGTTCCTTTAGTCAGTTAGTTATTCACACGTACCGAAATAAAAAAAATGTTTTTTTTTAATCCTTATCTGTTACTTTTTCCGGGCTAATCTCTAAAACGGAGGAACCGCCTTAGAAGGAACCGGCGAGTACAATGTCACCAAGAACGAGCTAGTTTACTTATCTAACTAAATAAGTTGTCTACTGGAGTCCCACCAATGTAGCCTAAAAATTCTTCTATGGGTTGCACCAAATTGATTGAGGTTATCCAGTACTTAATAACTACTTTTTTCAGTTGTTCCATAACTATAAGAACCTTAAGGTCGCTATGCAATGTACTGTTTTACACGACTAGAAATCTTTGTAAATTTAGCTTCATATTTTATTTTTTATTTTTTAGGTCCAAAGTTAGTGTTGTTAGTGTAGTGACTTATGTACCTGTTCGCATTTTATACAGATGTCCCAACATTGAAACGAGGCAGTCCAATCTTTCTCCATAAAAAATTCGGATTTAGCGTCGACAAATATATAAAAATGTCCACTTTTAGTTTAAGCCTGAATTTAAAGTTTATGAAGAAAAATAATTCGGTTTCAATGACCCAGCGGACAAAAGAATTAATTAAAAAAAAAAAAATGGAAATAAAAAAGAAAGAAATAGTTTATATTGAACTCTTTAGATTCAGTACCCTACCACTGGGCACAGTGGACCAACTCAAAATAATCAAAAAAAAAAAAATGTTTTTAGATGTTAGTCACAAATTTGAGGATGATTGTGGAACTCTGTTAATGGAATAGGATTCAGTAACCCAAGATCATAATAGTATGATTTTTCTGGTTTGACGGAAATTATACTTTTTAGTGGGGCTGTGTAATCATTTTGAAATAATCCCGCTGTGGGTATCAGTGCTAAGTTAGGCTTAAAATGTGTCACTTAACCTTGAAAAACTCTACAATTTCAACAGTGGAACTAAGAAAGTACAGCATATGGAAATAACAAAAATTTTGCAACTGTTGTACAGACAGATAGATTCCACTTCAAAAATCTTCTCGTCTAGATTTGGAGAATTAATCAAAATGCCTAAGCACCGATGCTCGATGTTCGTAAGCCGTCTGTTCCTAACACTCGAAGAGGTGGGGTAGTCATATTTGGCAGCGCTCATTGCTATCAAGATAACAGAGACCAGTATATACATATAAGAGCTCTAAAAGCCTGTGAATTTAAAAGCCAATCTAAACTAGAATGTCACATCTTAATGTTAAACTTCTTAACTTCTTCTTCTATGATAAACCTTATACAATTACATTTGTGGCACCGGATCACAAACAAAAAAATTAAATAACTGACAGCTCATTGAGTCGCAGATTGAATAAAAAACATAGAAAATTTATTGAAAATTAATTTTTAAATTTTAAAAACTCAAAAACGAAGCTGTCTGGAAAATTAACAAACTTGTTCTAAGAATCTTCTGCGATGCTCCTCACACTAAATGAAACAATCATCTGTTTAAAAAAATCCAAAAACAGAAAATGTAGTATGGAATTATGGGAACATGCGCTAGGCCGATTGGGTTGCTTAACAGATTCACCTTTGGTGGCAATACTAATGTTGTACACATGGCCAAATCCCTCTCTCATCATAGCGTTTCGTGGCGTGGGTACTTCATTTTATAAAAATTCCTAAATGGTTTGATCTGGATATCATGAAATCAGTATATTCTAATGGTTTAATAAATACAATTTTGAAAGGGCAACTTTAAAGAGTATTTACCTTTTCCCTTGTACTTTTTCTTTCCTTTTCACCTTTTTATTTTCTGTTTTATAAAATGTGCAGTAAACTAAGTTAGGCAAAAACGAAAAGAGGAAAAGAAATTTATGAATTTCATTCTTTTTCTTGCGTTCATTAGAGCCTTTTGTATTGACACGCGTCTTCTAAAAATTAAACAGTCGTCAATCGCTAAGTTTTCTAGCGCAATATAGATGCGTCAACTAGGCAAAGTGTTTAAAAATCGTTTGTTTCATTGAAGTCACTGTGTCCCCTACTTTTGCTTTAATAATATTTTGTTTTGTTTTACTTTTAATATGTTTTATTTTACTTTTTGAATACGCTTTGTTTGGCTTGAGTTGTTGTTTTTTGCTTTTGTTCAAATTTTCGTAGTCGTTTTTGTTGCCTTTGTTCTGAGTATCTGTGTGTGTGTGTGTGTGTGTACATTTGTGGTTGTGTTTATTTTTTCGTCACAGTTGGCAGTATTTACTCGTCGTCATCGTCGTCTCGGTCGCCGCTGCAGTCAGTGTCAACGTCGACATCAACTGCGACGCCGGCCTGCCTAACCTACGACAACCAAATTCGCACTGGGCCAGGTTCAACGAACTTTTCGGCAGCGTAGTCGTCGTCGCCATCGTCAACGCCGTCAACGCCACATAAAGTAAAGTGTACAACATTCAACGAATGTGTGCTGAGCGGTAGGGGCACTCACTGGCTACCATGTGCGTGCGTGTCGTCGGCGTGTATCTGTGTGTTTGCACAATCCAATTGGACCCGCTCCGCACCGTACCGCTGTGTATCTGTGTGTGTGCGAGTGTGTGTGTGTGTGCATTGTGCGTGTGTGAGTTTGCATGAATGAAGCTTCTTTCTTTTTGAATTTTGTCAAGTTCGTTTTGAATTTCAATTTGCGTCGTTGTGGCTGCGTCGTCGAAATTAGACTTGCGCACACAAAGAAGTATCTGTAAGATACAAAAACTTCCCCTGCTGCCGCCGAGGCCTCGCACTGGCTTATCTATTAGTAACCGCTGCTGCTGCAGCAGCAGCAACGGCAACTGAAGTCAAAATTTTTATTACCATTAAGTGAAGCAGCTGCTTTGTATGACTTCGCTTCGGTTCTTGCCCTCGTCCCGCCCTCGGACCGAACATTTTCACATTTTTGTAATTCAAGTGAAACGCAAATCGAAAACATTTGTGAAAATCAAATGAACTACATTAATAATAATTTGTTTTTTTGCATGCAAAACATTTTGCCATAAAAAATTGTAAAAGTTAAAGAAAACAAAAACAAAACAAAAAATCAAAACGCAGATGATCAACTGCAAAAGCTGCTCAGCTAAATGATGTTGAATCAAAAGATAGAAAATAGAAGATACGCAACAAAAGAAATTAACCGCAAATGCAAAACGCATTTCAACTATGAAAAATTCACGAGAAATCGGAAACTTTTCAGCAAATCAAATTACAAGAAAAAATAAAAAATAAAATAGAAATAGAAATAAAACTTCGAATAGAGTAGAGTATGGCAAAAGTTGTCGAAGAAAAACTAAGCCAGCAGATACTACTATGTAAACTAAAAGTTGTAGATGACGACCTCGCACAGATGCCAATGATGCCAATGATGAAGAGGATGATGATGAAGTCACCAATGCTGTCGCTAATGTTGATTCTGTTAAAAATAATCAGTTTAGTAATATGGTTTATAGGTAACAGCGTTGACTGTCTACCGCTCTGTACGTCTGTCTGTCCCTTCTGTCTATCTGCTGTGCTGGGCTGAGATGGGATGTGCCGGTTCGATCTCCCGTTCAGTTCTCGGTTAGCATGGCTTGCATCGATTGTACCATGATGGTAGTACCATGTCACTAAATATGATACGCTTAGAGCGTCATTCAAGTTAAAATGTCGCTTGAAGTGTATGTTTGGTTTGTCTGGCTGTGTGAGTGTGTGTGTTTGTGGCAATATAGAACAGCTACGAAAATAATAAAATTATGCTTCGTTTTCTCAAAGTCTGAGTTTTTGCTGGTAGCCCTAAAAGTTCTTACAATTTAGTGAGCTTATTAGCAAATATTTGTAAAAGGTAGTAGAAAGCGAGGCCGAACATATAAAGTATATATATTATTGATCGTATGAACAACGCGAACTTGAAGACAATATGAGATAAAGTCTTCAAGTTTCGATATTTGTACACTCCTAATACTTCTTCAAATAACGTGTATGCAATATAGGTGCCAAACCCTTTTTCCTAAGACTATGAAAACTTGTAAATATTTAGGTCCTCTATTTCCTCTTCCAATGCATACTATTTCAGGAACACGCAATCGCAGCAGTACTTGTGAAATCCTGACGCTCTCTACAGAGTTTTTAATTGGAAATGTGATTTTCCTGGTTGTTTTAACTCAAAAGATCAAATTTGGTGTAGCTAAGTTCAATTCTAACAAAATACTTTATATA
Source organism: Leucophenga maculata (assembly GCA_035044805.1). Classification (NCBI taxonomy): domain Eukaryota; kingdom Metazoa; phylum Arthropoda; class Insecta; order Diptera; family Drosophilidae; genus Leucophenga; species Leucophenga maculata. The sequence continues at coordinate 244,098 of JAWNNP010001209.1, forward strand.
AGTCCATTTTGGACCACTAAAAGCGGAAGTCCCTTCAAAAATCTGACCCATTCTCTGGAGTTTTTGATAAGATATCTCACATCTTATTATTGCAATAAGGGAAAATATTCCTTAGATACGAGAGTATAGAGTCATGGATACAGCATTCATTTCATCATCGATGATTTAAAAAAAATCAATCATTATACCCTGTAACAGGTAGAAATAATGGTCGGAGACCTCAAAGTTATCCCCATTATGGTCAGGAGTGATAGAGGAGTCGATATAGCCATGTCCGTCTGTCCGTCTGGCCGTCCGTCCGTCTGTATGAACGAAAGGATCTCGGAAACGGTAATAGATAGAGACTTCGTGTTTTTTGCATTTGACTTGCATTTGACTTGGATTTTCACAAGTTTATTTTGAAATTTTGCCCCTCCTCCCCCTTCCCCATAAAATCACCCCCAAGGCTAAAAATTTCTTCGGAACAAAAAAAAGTGAGTAAACCAGTATAGAGATAACGTCATTCTTAGCCAAAATCCAAAAATATCATCAAAATTGGATAATAAATGACGATTTTATAAGCAATTGAATTTGAACGACCCCCCTTTTCTCTTCATACATAAAAAAATGTTTTATAAGGCACTTATTCGTGCAGTGAGAAGTGGTCATGTGTTTGGTCATAAGCTCGGGAAACATTTAATGTGTTTGTTAGGCGACCTGTACTGATACAGGGCCTCTTACAGTCGGTTACGCCCGACTGTAATTTCCTTACATGTTTTTTTTTTCCATTGCAACTCTGCACAACTATTCCTCGACGCAGCGTTCACTTTCCTCTTATAAAGCACGAGTGGTTGTGGGCTTGTTGACACAGACTTTTTACTTCAAATATCAAAACAAAAAAATAAAATAGTATTAAATCACACGATCTAGGAGGACAATTTCGAAAGTTTAAACGAGAGAGTACGGAAAATGTCTCATGTAGTACTTGAATTTTTTCACGGATTGTATGGCATGTGGCATCGTCTTGTTCTCTACCTCAATATCGTATATCGTGATATCGAGTACTAGAAACAGACACTGCTTAATCAGCCTCATCGATGCCTCCAGCCCAAAATCCACATCAATCAGTGACACGTTGAGGATGCATGTTTTCGACACACACATGTGGGTTCTCTGAATCCCAAACACAGCAATTTTGGTGAAGAATAAAGTCATAAAGATGAAATGTACTTCAACGCTTAGGATCGCTTAAAAACATTCAGTTGTCATTAAGCTTCAGTTGTTGTGTGAATTTAATTTTGTAAGCATGGAGACACAAATCTTTTGTGAGTAGACATTCAAGAGAGCTTTTGGAATTTTGAAATTATTGTCCCAGATGCCGCATTGATGTTCTGAAATGTTCATTAACATACTCACCCACTGCTTTGATATTGACATGCCAACGACTTGTTTGTTCAGTGTCTACAACTGATGCAGTCTCGCTGCATTTTTCAATAAATCTCTTGATAGTTGGCGACCATAATTTGTACGGAATTGTCGAACTGCGGTCGTCAAACTTTCATTATTTTCGAGATATTATTCAACAATGAAAATATGTTATTCAATCGTTTAACTACTCATTTTTACTAACTCTAAATTCTCATCTGTCAAATTGTATTCCAAATTTTGCGTGAATTCTAGAACATCCTTCAAATAAACTAATGTGTATATAATAAAAGCAAAAACAATTGCTGAATGCCGCGGATCACTTAAAGAGTTGGCACTTTATTATGCCCCTAGTGGGTCCTAGCCTGGGACCCAAATATCAACATACAAGATGCTTTTTAAGCTGGAGCTGCTGAAGATTTCATTGTCAGTTCAGTTGCAAAAGCTGACTAAACAGTGAAAAAGAGGAGCGCTTAGCACTTGCTGTATATGGGAAAAATGGCTTTGAAGTAATCTTCGAAATTATGGTCAGAAACATAGTTAGATGCATTGAGTCACCTAAGTGCTTCTAGAAGTTGTGTCGTCCTGTTATGCCAACATTTTTTACTCTTTTTTTTCTAATGACATAATGTTCTCCAAATTAATACGAAGTTTTTCTGCTTGCAATCATTTTGGACTATGGTCTATAACAGCATATTTATTGAAGTTCATTTCGTGAACTATTATTAATATTAGTAAGATCTTCTTAACAACCACATATCAGCTAAAGTAATTTTATTCAAATTCACAGAAAAAGATTTTGAAATGTAATATTTTTCCTTCCAAGTCAAATTAACTTCTACAACTTCTCGCTCCTCCTGCTATATATAAAATATTTAGATACTCGGCTATGATTTTTACATATGTAAACCTATTTTTTTTTTTCTTTCTAAAATCTTTCAGGATTACCCACGTTCTTCTACCAACTCCATTCTACATGTACGTATTTGTGAGTAGTCAGTCACCGCTTGTCGAATTGGTTTTCATGAAATTATTGCCAGTCTTTCTCTCTGTCTGTCTGTCTGTCTGACTGTTTGTTTGTCACCATTCGTTCTTTCTGTTGTGTTCTGTACCATGTTCTGTGCATTTGGGTGTGATTAATTGCATTGAAGGAGGAAGAAGAAACCTTTGAAGTGTTATCGTTGTGGAAATATCATTACAAAAAATGGTTGACAGCGATTTTAGAAAATTCGGTTAGCACTTAGCAAAACTGGTATTAAAAGTTTTACCAATAGTTAGCAAACTTCAAGATATCTGTACTGTCTGTTCTGTAGTTTTACTTCATTGATTTAGAAGTGAAAATAAAAGTGTTTAAAAGTGTTTTTAATGTTGAGTCTATTTAGACTGGTTTTGTGCTTAACAAAAACTCCCAGGCGGATCTTTTTGTCGTGGTCCATAGTAGAATGTAACAATTTATGAAGTTCACCAAAACAGTACAGAACTTTTTGCTACAGAAATTTAATTGAAAATTACCAACCTGTAGTTTTTTATATTATAACTTAAATCTGAAATAATGCTCAGCTGGGAAGGTCATGTGGATGACGCCATTTAAATCTTCTCATTTTGGCTGTGGAACTTAGTTTTTAACCATTAATTCGTCGAGCCAGCCGATTCGGGTTTCTTGTGCCTGAATGACGTCGACAACTTTAGGAACTCCTAGCTGCCTTTCGATGTCTCTGACGCATGTAGCATGGAGCATTGTACATCGTTCTTAGGCGACTTGTTCGAGTGGGACTTGGCGTTATTTCCATATACGACTTAGAATGGATTTATATATAGTCACTTTGAATTTCTTGGGGCCAGCAGCCATTTTTCTATTACATTTTTCTAGCTTTGGATAAGACTTTTTTCTGCACAACTATGACGTGTCTCGCGAACGTAAGCCTCCTGTCGAGTATAATGCTGAGGAATTTGTGGGTTTGTACATACTTCAAGATAGAACCTAGCATCTTTATTCAAGGGCAAGAACTTCTTCTTATTGCAAATGTAACATTTACAAATTTTGTATTGCTGCAATGCTTCTGTGGCAATACCTATATCAGGGCTTCTTGCCAGCACAACAGTGTCGTCCGTATGGGTACCAATTAGAAGGACGTCTTCATCAACTGCTATGACTGAGCCAACTATACACATGTATGGGGTACTCCGGCGTAGATATACCTCTTTTTCGATTTTGTACCTTCAACGACGACATTGAAGGTTGTTAACGATAAGAAGCAGCTTGTGAATTCGAACAGCTAAGGGATTGGGAGGCTCTTTAGTTTGCTCAGAAGACCTAATTACTACACCCTGTCGAAAGCTTGCTCAATATTTATGAACACAGCCACAGAATTTTCTTTATGTTCTATCATTTTAAGGGCGAAGTTCATAACACGATGAACGCATTCCGGATTGCCGTAAATTTTACGAAGTCCAAACTGCCATTTTCTCAGAATCCGGCTCAAAATTACTCTTTCCGGATGAAGGACGGAACAATTTTGAGCCGGAATGGAGACTAATCGGCATATATGTGTCAACTTCGTTATACTGTTTTTCTAGATTAAATTTGTATTTTTTTTTTTTATTCACTACTTATACAAATGGAGTGACATTAAGGCATTTAGCTTAGAAGTTTTGCGCTAACAGGATTAATAAATATTAGCTTTAATGCCTATTTTTAAGATCGTTTGTGTGCAGTCTTTTGAGCCGTCTACGATAAGAATTAACGGCCAAAGGCGCTGCTAGCTGGTTAATATGTGAAGTCAATCGGTCATTGTAACTGCTCCTATGGAGATTGATCTTCTCAATGACTTTGTGCATTTTCAAGTCACGGTGTAGGTTTTTGTTGCGCATATACCAAGGAGCATTAGTTATTTTTCTAAAGATCTTGTTTTGTAGCACGATTAATGTTTGTAGCGGAAGTAGTGCCCCAAAGCAGCCGGCCGTACATCCAAGTTGGCATAATAACCGTCTTCTAAACAAGAAGTTTATTGAGTTTCTTAAGGTTATTGTAGCAAAAAGCTGCTGTTTTACAAAAACCCAAGTAGCCTACTTGGTCCACTGCGAAGGCACGGTCAAGCAAGTAAGACTTCAAGAGAAGGAATTGCGACGCTGGTAATTTTTTTTTAAATTTTGAAGAGGAGACATTCCAGCCGGACCCTATAAACGGCTTGCTGTATATCAAGAAAAACCGCGGTGCTATACTGTTTATTCTCAAAAGCCTTTTTTGTTGAAAGACCGGAGCACTTATTCCGGTGTACCATGATGATGCATAAAACCAAACTGTTGATCAGAAATGGCACTCTGGACGCCCAATGCTGGTATTATTCTACTAAGAAATATTCTTTCGAATATTTTAGAGAAAGTCGGTAGCAGAACTTATTGGTCTGTAAGAAGCAACAAGGTTTTCCGGCTTGCCAGGTTTCAGTATCATTGCAATCACAGCGCACTTCCACTGCGAGGGGAAGTGGTGGATGCGAATTAAAAATAAATACCAAGATCATTATTGCCTTTTCAGGCAGAGCCTTTGTCACTCTACCATCTTTTCCGTCAAATCCCGGGGCTTTATTTTTATTTAGTAGTTTAACCTGTTGCCAAACTTCTTGCGGAGAAATAGGTTTAATAGTGGTCACTGTTGTTAAAGGCTCTGCTAAGAAATAGCTCGTGTCTCGTACATCACTCGAGTCAGCGACATCAAAAGGTGTGAAGCATCATTCAAGCGCAGCAGCAAATGCTTCAGCCTTCTCCTTGTCTGTACGACACCATGTGTTGTTGGCATCTTTTATAGGCTTTGCTTTTCACAAGTTGAAACCAACTTTTTTTTGTTTAGATATGCATTTCTTAGAAGGTCATCAAAAAATTCGCTGCACACCTTATATTACATAAACTTTTTTAACTCAGTAGCCGCTCTACGCCAGTCTAAACGGTCCCGTTCATTCTGGCTACCTCAGCTTTTAAAAGTGTTGGGGTTGGGTCAGCTAGGCAGCGTGATGGCTGATGCTGTGTGGCGAATTGAGCAGCTTCATAAATGTTGCGGGTGAGCAGCTCGACCGCAGTTCCATATTGAGGTTGAGTAGTTGGTCTAGACGCTTCTTATATATTGGAACTTTAGCGTGCGCTTCTAGATTAAATAACATATATTTGGGTGCAGATTATTACGTCTTGTTATCGAAAAGATTTTCACCTGGTAATTTGTTTGCCTTCAACTATCTAATCTGCTACCGTACCTCATACAGGGTGACAGGATTTATCGCCTGATGTAAGATGAAGCGGCAGAAATCTGGTCTCCAAAGTTTCGGCAAGGATCTCTCCAATCTACTGATTGCAATAGCACCAGGCGACTGCAGAAATCTTAATTGGATCTTCCTAGGCTGTTTCTTGAAACGACTTCATCAGGACCAGCACTAGCCAAATGTGGCAATTCGAGCTACTTTTTTCCTCGCAAGAGCCTTTTGAAGACGATTAGCCAATCGGTTTTAGATTTGGTGGACCCGTTCTGGCATACTCTCGTCTAAGCCCCGGAAGTTAAAAGAACATTAACTCTTCGGAGTAGCAAATTTCGCAGCTTGTCTTACGTTGTGCATGAAGAAAATCTTGTCTCTGTTGCTAAGATTGTTAGCTGATCTGAATAGAGTTTGAATAACGTTTCAACAGAGAGTATACTGCTGTCGTTCCCATTGACTATAAAAAGTCTAATTCGGACAAGATGTCATGTCTGTTGTATGAGTGGAACGTTTGACCGCCTATGAAATTACTAGGGCACGCGATAAAATCAAATATTAAATTTTTTGTTTTTAGTTATAGTCACACCTAGTCGAAACAGATGTATTATGTGACGTTTTTGATTTAAGACAGTCAAATAAGGTTTGTTAGGAGTGCTAGGTGATGTCTAGCTGGTCGAATCCGCCATAAATAAAGCCGCCTAACATTTAGACATAGCCTGACGTGCACCTCCTGGTCTAGGCCGAGGATGAATCAACAACAAATTCCAACATACTTATTTGTTTAATTGAAGGAACTTCTCTTTTCATTGATAATTATTCCAGACTTGCTAAACATTATTTCACTTTCGTGGACGTGGCTGTAAGACAAATATTTTGTTGTATCTCAAAAATGTTGCACTTTAGTTATCAGATACTTTCTTTACTCTAAAATATTACTACAAATCTTCCAATTTTTATATAGCTAAGCACAAAAATTATCAATTTATTAAATTTCTAATTCTTAAATATTAAACAGCATAAATCTGCACAGCAACAAGTGTCAACATAGCAGGCTACCTAGGCGTATGTGTAATAAATGATGCACACAATCCACTTTCGCTTTCGTGCGCGTATTAGCTAAATTCATTCATTCATTCATTCATTCAAATTGGCCAATTGCCCTACAAAAAAAAAAAAAAAAAAGGCAATACAACCAAAAAACAACAAAACCAACAAACACGCGCCAAATTGGCAAAACATACTAAAATGCTTAGTTGGAGCATACTGAAAGTGCACAGCAGACAGATACACAGATACATTTCTATCGTTGGCAGCCTGATTTATATCTACATACATATTATGTGTAAGTATTTATGTACACATCTCTGCTGTGGGCCGGCTGGCATCTGTTTCACATTTTGGCGCACGTCCAAATAAAATTTTAGCTGCGACCTTTCACGCAGTGGTTTTTAACATTGCCAAACGAACAGACGGACGGACGGACAGATGGACTTGCACGCGCATAGAGTAGCATTAGATAAAACATTTTCCGCATAGATGCGATGCTGCAACGTGTGGCGCAACAAGCAGCCAGACCAGATACATGCAACCCACTCTGCACAGTTTTAGATTTGGCTTTGGCTGCTATTGCTGCCGGTTCGCTTGCCAATCTGGCTGTTAGCGCGCCCACCATACTCCAACCATCCACCAACCGCCATCCGTTGTTCGGTTTGTTTGGCTCCAGGCGCATTTGGTGTTAGATAAATTTTGTGCGCCAAAATAACGCGTTGACATTGACATTGGCAGCAGTTTGTGTGCGTACACGTTCGTGTATCCGTATCTGTAGCTGTGTGTGTTTGTATCTGTACGCACATTTGTTCAGCGTTCTGTTTCTAATTCAATTCAATTTGACATTGAATTGGCCTAATTTGTGTCTGCGAGTGTGTGTTTGGCTGCATTTAAGTGACCTGTTGCTTCATTTCGTTTATTGTTTTTAGATACTTGACGCTGATTTGGCTGCATTTGTTGTTTTTTTGTATCTTATCGATTGTTTTGTTTGTGTGGTGCCTAATATATCTAATCTGTGGCTCTCCATTCGGCACTTTGGCTGTTCATAAATGTGTAATTTATTGATTTTGAATTTCATTGGCAAAAACGCAAAAAGTGTTTATAGACTGCGAAGCATTAATTGTTGAAAATAGCAACGACCAAGGTTAAGAAATTTCACAGTGCCGCAGTTCACTGCCGTTTCGCTGTCTTTTATTATTCGTTCGTTTCTGGGCTATGAATTTATTTGCACTTTTCATTTCGTTCAGTTTGCCTTGCTTTAAATAATAAATAAATTCATATATAGTACATTCAAAAAAAATAGCGTTGAGATGTGAAATGAAGGGAACGATTTATTTGCTTTGCAATTTTAATAAAATGTTTAATAATAGCAATGCGGAATATTATCTTTTTTAATGATCTTCGGAGAATTTGATGGAGCAGTTTAAGAGATAACATTAATAGAATTTTTATTATATTTATTAATATCAATTTTATATTATTACAATTTATTATTATCATATATATTTATTATATAATTATATATAATATAATATTATATATATAACTTAGTATTAACTGGTCACAGCAAACCCCCCTTTAAATTGAGCCCACGGAGAAGCTATTATTCTCAAAATCGCAATAAATTTTAAACATTGGATATTTATTTATTTATTGATATTAGCAACTAAATGAACAAACAGTCGCTTAAAACTAATTATTTAAACTAATATAACTAATAAAGTTACTTAAAGCTATAGAAGGGAAGTTGCAACCACTCAGACCCGGTGGAGGAATTTTTGTATTGGCACAAAATGACGAGTTGGTCGAAGGGGGTCATTGAATGAAATTGACTGAAGCAAGTATGTAATTGTGAGACAAAGCTCAAACCACGATATTCTGTAAATGAGCAAAACTACAAAAATTTCACAATCTTGATTTCAACGCGAAGCTACCCTGCTGAGGTTTTAGGCTGATAAACTCAAAAGGAAGTGAGCGATATAAGTGTGTCATTAACAACAATCTATCAACTCTTTTAATAGAAAAAGGCATGAAAGTCGAAGTAAGTAGATAAAAGATTTCTTTGTGATCTTTAAAATAGGTTATTTGAGTTAATAATAAGTTTACTTCTGAATGTTGTAGCAAACTTTATCAGTTTTCAAACGACGATGAACATACTCTTTGGATCCGTAATGACCCATAATTATCCTGAGAAACGCTCTACAGCTACTTTGGATTTGGGCTTGATTTCCATGTGGCATCCATCTAGAGAGAGAGGTACTTTTGTATACTCTATTTCATTCAAAAGCTCCATTCGTACCATTGCAATGGCTCCAAAGTTCTTGGGGTTTCTAAGCCTTGCACACACTGCTCGATCTTCAACTGCTTAATACAATTTGGTGGCAAGTACTCTGGGGCAAGCTTTGAGTAACTTCCACGCAAACAGACTGCCTAATGTTCTGTATTCCGCTGACGAACCTAGAGTGTACAACGCTATAGCGACTCGCTCCTCTAGCGGTAATGTCCTAAAAATAAGTTAAATATACCCGAATAGGCTGCAGCATAGTTCTGTACAGTCTTAACTGGTTTTATAAACTAAGTTTCTAAACTTTTTCTTGCAACTAACTATAAATTTTTTCATAGTGAATACCCAGGTGCCACTTCCGATCAACGGCTTACTATATATTCTGGAATGCTACTCCTTGTTTTCCAATGCCTTCGTGATTTCATTAACTATTCGGTGTTTCGTTCCCTCTTCTAAACTCGAACTCGACTAGAAAAACTGCATGGTCTAAAGCTTGCACGATCTACACTTGAAGGAAAAGGCAAAATAAAGTTCACAGCTGCAAGTAGAACAAGTAAGGACATTTCAGTCGGGCGTAACCGACTGCAAGAGGCCCTGTACCAGTTCAGGTCGCCTAACAAACACATTAAATGTTTCCCGAGCTTATGACCAAACACATGACCACTTCTCACTGCGCGAATATGAATGAAAAGAAAAGAGGGGTCGTTCAAATTCAATTGCTTATAAAATCGTCATTTATTATCCGATTTTGATGAACTTTTTGGATTTTTGCTTAGAGGGACGATATATTTATACTGGTGTACTCAATTTATTCCTTTCTATCCTAACGATGACTCTGTTCGCCTGTTGTTGATGATGAAGATGCAACGGCATTCGATTTAAAATTACGTCTAACGCCGCACTAGGATAGGTTCGCAATGCTCCCGTTTAGTTATACCAGTCAACCTCTGTATTCTATTCAGTTGTTTGCTGGCTACTGCTAATTTAGTTATATCCGCTTACAGGCCTGACCATTGTGACCATGCGTTTCATTACCTTAGGAGTACACCTCCAATTTTTCCCAGCAATGGCTCTGCAAGACAGCATTGCCGTAGTGGCTTTCTTCATTATTCTACGTGCATCTTTCATGTTGTACGTTGGTTAAAAATTAATACCAAGTCTTTTACCTCCTTGGAGAATTGTACCAACGTGCTATTCGCACATATTGGTTTGAGTGACTTCAGCTTCTATGTCTAAGAAAAAGAAACAATAGTAATTTCAGACCTACTTTGGAGCACCAAGATCATGCGATATTGAGGTCCAGTTTGATTTGTGACTTTGTATTTCCCTTTGAAGAAAACTACTATATCGTCAGCGTAGCCTTTGCATTCGATGATATTTTCTGTAAGGGAGTATAATAGCTCATCCACTACAGAGCTCCACAGGAGAGGAAATAGTTTTGTGGTTTCAGCCGTGATACATTTATCAAGTAGACTATTCACGACTGTGCTTAAGTCTAGTACTTGCACTAGACATCTAGTGAGAGAAGGAATTATATTTCTCTTGTTGCGTGCCCTTGCGTCTTCTGTGTGAGTTGTTTGACATCACATATCATCTTCTTTGTCCATAAAAGCACAAATGCCTTTCTCTTTGGCTCTTATGGTAATTGGAAAAGTATTTAATTGGCATAATGCAGTTTCAGTGGATCTGCCAGACCTATATACATGTGGATTTCTGAGAAGTGGTTCATCCTGATGTGGCTATCCATAATTTTTTTTTTGTGCCGAAGAAATTTTTAGCCTTGGTGGTGATTTTAGGGGGAAGGGGGGGATGGGCAAAATTTCAAAATAAACTTGTAAAATTCCGGAGCAGTCCTAGTCGAATGCAAAAAATACGAAGTCTCTATCTATTACCGTTTCCGAGATCCTTTCGTTCATACGGACGGACGGACGGACATACGGACATTTTTTTTCTTTTTTATGTATGTTCACCGATTTCTCCGTCAATTGTGAACCGCGTTTGGACATTTTTGTTTTATTTGAAAGGGTATACTTTTCCGGTGGTTCCACAATCAGGATCTGATGAAGGGATTCCAAATTAAGAGGAAAAGCCCCGCCCCGCATACAATTGATTATCAAAATTCTTCATATTTTATCCATATGTTGTACGGTGTTAAAAAGTAAATATACATGTTAATGGGATTGGGAGTGGTCAAGTTTAGTTTGGTCTAAATCGTTGGTGCGATGCACCGCCTCCGTATATAAGCGATAAACAAAAATCAACACAGCTTTGCATCGGTTCGAGATGTAATAATGAAATTTGGTGTACATGTTAATGGGATCGGGAGAAGTAATCCTGTTAAGTGTGGTCGGAGGGACATTGCCCCTTTCCCTATATAAGCGATAAAAACTCAACATATCTTTGCACCTTACACACCTTAAGTTTGGTCAAAATCGGAGGTCGATACCCCGTACCCCATATGTATAAATAAAAATTTCTTAAAAAAATAAACAGCCTTCAAAACAAAAAGGCAGTTACTTGTAATTATCCGTACCATAATGATAGGATCCGAAGTGGTTCTACCCTACATGTCTCCAGCTATATGCTTTCGATTCGAGGGTTGCTACATATATTGCCTGAAGTGTTCGATGAACTGACGAAAACCAACCGACGAAGCCGAATCAGACTTCATCACGATATTGCGTGCTCTTACACTTCGGCCATAACAAATGAGTTTTTGAACGCTCTAAACATCGAATTGATGGATCATCCGGCGTACAGCTCTGACTTGGCACCAAATGACTTCTTCCTGTTCCTTCACATCAAAAATAAACTCCAGAAGAAACTGTTATTGCCTTCAAAACGCTTATTTTCGATGTGTTTCTTTTGCAGTGGCAAAACTGCTTCACAAAATGGTTTGGGTGAATGCAAAAGTGTTTACTTCTTAATGGTGAATATTTTGAAAAACAATAAAGCGATTCTTTCTCATAACCTACCGTTTTTTTATGTTTAGGCTAGAAATATATGTAGCAACCCTCGTGGTAACTTATTTCTTAAAAAACATTATCCAAGAGGGATAAACAAACTTTTATTTTGGAAAATAATCGACCTTTTCTTACAGCATTCTAACAAATACTGCTGTCTTTTCTAATTTCCATATTTCCTTGATTTCTTTTACAAACAAATATTATGTATGTAGGATATTTTTGAATCGGTTTAACAGAATCTATCAATTGCACTTGTTTCTATTATTTTTTTTCGTAAGTCTGTTTGGACTTTTGTACATTGTTTGCTTTTTGGGCGATAACGCACAGACAGATGGACAGACGGACAGACACACCGAATGAGTAATTGAAGTAGCGCAATGCGACGGCAGCCGAAAGGGGTAAATACTTGCATTGCAGATAGGCGGCTGGCTGCACTGCTACTTCTGCTTCATCTTAATCATTTTCATCATGCTCTCTGCTGAACTCTGCAATTCGTTGTCGCCGCCGCCGTCGTCGCCTTCATATTCTTTATTCGCCATTTTAATGAATTTATTTTTTCGGACTCTGCACTCATTGCTGTTGCCGGCCAAGGCCTACGCCGAATCAGTCAAGGAACTCACAGTCGAACTTTGGGTAATTGCAGCGCGACGTGGGGCGGAGCGGACGATGCTGTTGCTGTTGCGTCTACACTGAGTGATTTCACAATTTCTTTTGTATTGAGATAGTCTCAACAGTTCGACCGACTAGCAAGTGCATTACTCTTTCTTTCTGTCTGTCTGTCTGTCTCACTCTATTCTATCTAGGTGGCTCCTTTATGCATTTTGATAATATATGCCGCATGGCGGTTGTTTACTTCATTTCATATTTTTTTTTTTACGATTTATTCGCATTAAATGATTCAGCAATTAGTTTTATTCTTGCTCAAATTATGTTTGACGATTTCTGCGCTAATCGCTAAAAATAATCACTTCCGTCTGAGTTCCGTTGCCAAACTACAACTGCTGGCCGTGATGATGAAGAACCTATTTCAAATCCGTTTACTTCCGCCATTGACAACTGAGACATTCTGTGCTGTTCTCATCTAATTTCTTCGTTTTGATTTGGTGCGGAAGTGAAACAGTTCCCGCACAGTTTTTCCTGTTTGTTCCAACTGTTCCAACTTGCTACTTCTCTGCTGCCGTCTTCGGATGCTGTTGGTTTTAGGTTGTCTCGGGTCTCTTTCGCCGGTCACTCGAATCGCTGCGCTGTTCAATATAATTTTGTATTTAATGCAGGAAACATTGAATTTATGCTCATTTATCTTTAATGTTTATTGCGAATTAATTCAGCTAAGCTAAATTCCAGTTTGCTACAATGTTGCACTGCTGCTGCCTCCAGAGAGGCGAGAAGATGCATTTGTTGTGTGGTTATTATTTGTCGCAGCATTTTGATTAGTTGGAAATGAGCGGAACTTGTTTGTTGATTGACTGTTCGGTTGCGCTGAAAATCATAAAAAATTTCTTATTATTAACATAATTTAAACTGTGAATAATTGCAGTCACAGTTTTCTTCTTCTTTTTTATTATGATCTTCTATTTGATATTGATGGTGAGTGTGTTACATGAAGTTTTTGGGAACAAAATTATGTATTTTCAAGCGGAGTTCTGCGAAGGTTTGAAGTTATGTTGGATAGAGCATTGCATTGAACTTCGCTTCGACCACAAGTGCTGCCAGTGGAAGGTTAACAATTGAATTAATTGAAACTTGTGATCAGCTCCCGGTTGGCAATAAGCCTTTGGTTGAAGATTTTAACATAAAGATATTAGTTATAGGTTGTACCCGATTTTGTGCAGATTTTATGCAAAATCCTTGCCAACAGAAAGACTGGATGAAGCAAATTTCTATTAAAATTATTTTTATTATTAGGCACTGCGACCGTTACAAGTCTTTTGTATCACGGCCGTAGTATCTACCAACAGCTATGCTGACCTGAAAAAGGCGGCGAAGTTTTTCGGATTAAGTGCATATACTGCCCTTCTTATCACTTGGTGATTGCCAAGATTCTTTCAGCTGATTAGGGTCAAAGCTAAACAATCCTCCAATATATGTTCCGGAGTTTCGTCATCTTCTGCAAATGCGGTCACTCTCGATTCCAACTGTGCATAAGTATCTGCTAAGTCTCAGTGTACAGTCAGTTACCCCGAAACCATTTTTAGATTTTTCGTTTTTAGATCGTTACAGATTTTCTATCTCTTTTTATTGTAAGAGCCTAACAGTCCACAGAATGGCTCTGGGCCTGTGAAGAGAGATGCTGCTCCTTTTCTGGACAAGTCGTCTACTAGCTCGTTTCATGGTATTCCAGCGTGACCATGTACTCAGTATAAAGTGATCCTGTTAAATCTTCATAGGTGGTTTAATTTAGCTATCCATTCCAAGACCAGTTTAGATTTGATCACAGGGCAACTACAGCTCTTATAGCCGCCTGTTTGTCGGAGAAAATAGAAATGTTTTGGTTCGTTAGACCTAGCTACATAGGTTGAATTGGGCACATCATTCTATCGCCTATATTTCTGAACTGACTGAAAGATACTGGTGAATTTTAGCGATTCGAGTACGAGATCCGAAACTAGTTCCTTCCTTCGCCAGTTCCTTAATCTGTTAGGGAGGTATCTGTAAACCAGCTGATTGAACCTGGATTGACATCGTGGTTTCGCGCTATGTTTACCTATTTTACTCTCATCAAGCACTAGCCATCTAGTAAAAAAATGGATTTATATTCTCTTGTTGAGTGCCCTTGCGACTTATATGTGAGATGTGATGACAAAGGCACGTTCTATTTGTATGACCATATAAGCACAAATTTTTGTCTCTTTGGCTTTTCGGCGTTCTGGATTGAGGTATTTAGTTGGTATAGGGAAATTTCAGTGTATCTGCCAGATCTATATGCATGTTGATTTCTGTGAAGTGGTTCATCCTGAAGTATTCAACACGAATGAGGTAAGGGCCACTGCCTCCCTAAGACTGAAGGATTTATAGTCCTTCTTATCTGCCTTCGCAATTAACCGCGAAGGCTGGTATATAGGCTTAACTATATCGGTATATAGCTGAGTTCCAGCCTAATTCTAAACATTTTAAGCATTGAGCCTAGGCCCTTCTAGGCCTATCTCAAGCAATGTTGGCAATATTTCGTCAAAGCCGAAGAATTTGTGCATTTGAAATGAACCAATGGCACAAAACAATTTCGATTGGATTATGTCCAGAAGATATAACGAAAGCAAGCTGAATTTTGAGTTTATATGTCACATCGAATTTCTTCAAAGACTTCAGACCCACAAATGGTCATATACCATTGAGAATTAACCGTTCTACATTGCTCAAGCGGGATAGTGGCCACATGAACTATTAGGCCGAAGAAACAGGCGACCATTTGCTTCGCAGTGCTTCGTGTTCGAACAAGTTATGTTCGATTTGGGTCCTTTTGGAACACCCACACGGTCGATTGCAGTTTTGTTTCCGGCTCATACGCATATATCCTTTATTCGACACCTGTGATGTGCACCATATCAGCTTCATCGCAATACTGAGTTCATCGACACACTCTCTTGTTGAGATAATTCACGTGTAAAGTTGTGAAAAATTATCCAAAGAAAACTTTCCCTTGAAGTATCCACAAATAGCGCTTGTACTTAAAAACGTTGTAGGTACGTTCATGCTAAAAAATATCCAACTTTCTTAAAGTATTGCCAGATATACTTATCGACATTAGTATTGCCACTTCCTAAATATAAATAGTGCCCCTAACACATCTAGAAATTATAATGAAAACAGTTCAAAATAATTTATATTGTACTTCGCACATCCTAATTTTTTAGGTAAAAACTATTTTTTTTTTTATTATTTGGATTTTTATGTGGACTACACCTTAGTTAGATTAAAAATTAATCGATTTTAAAATATGTGGCCACCCAAATTTTCTGGCGCGCTTCCAAAGTTAGCTGTTTATGACTCATATGCTTTTTTGTTGAATTGGCGGCAAACGATTACCAAAGTGAATTGCTTACATTTATGAAAATACAAAGAAAATTTAAAGTGTTTTGATGGAAAACTATAGTTCAGGTATGCAAAATTATAGTTTAATAACAATTTAGTCAATGTTTTGTGTTTACATATATTTGTATCGTGCTTTGTTTGTGTGTACTTTTTAGGTTGACCTTAACAACTGTATCTGTGTTTCGTGAAGTAATACTTTCAAAGGTTAAAAAAGGGTAAAAAGATATAAATGAGAAGTTATTATCTGAAGTGTGCAGAATGATATGTAATTCATTTTCTGTGTGACAAATTGCGAATTTGGCTTAAAATCGTGATTTTTTAGAACAATATGTGTTTGCGCATGCAGAGCTGGTTGATATTTGGAGTAGCAAAAAACACTCAGAGGACGAAGCTCTGCAGCATATTCTGCAAAAAATGGCAGTAAAAACTTAAATGACGATCAAGTCATTACAATCAATGAAAAACTGCAGGCATTCAGTAAATACATTCAGTAAATACATTAAGCAAGTGCCTGCGAGATTGCTCTCGAAATCTATCAGAAAAACAAAATTTGGATACTCAGATTCGTGATCTGCAAATTTATTTGTATAAATATATAATGGGAAGGATATATATGTGGAATACTCTGGACAAATGACACTTATTGATGGAAAAGTTCTAAATATATTGGCAGGATGTAATTCATGTCAGTGTTGTCTAATCTGTAGAGCGAAGCCTTTGCAGTTGCTTCATATAAAAGATTTTAATTCTGAAACTTTTAAGGCTAAGACACATTACTCTTCAATATGGCATAAGCCCTTTGCATGCCTGGATTCGCTGCCTTGAATTCATTTTAAAACTTTCTTATAGAGTTCAGCTAAAAATGTGACATGTGAAGTATTCTGATCAAGCGCAATTAATGGCGCAAAAAAAATGCATACAAAGGAAAATGATGACGGAACTGGGACGTCGCGTTACCTTGTACCCCATGTCGCCGACTGTTCACAAAGTGTTAATAAGCGGTTATGAGATAATAAATAACTGTTTGGTTCCTGAAGGCTCTCTTCGGGAACATGCTTCCGAATCCCGAAATAAATTATATAAGAGCAACAGAAGGAGCCATGCAAGAATATGCAGTCGACTCGATAATATGACAGACATTTTTAACAGAGCGCTAGATACTTCTGATCCTTTGGTGTCCAAAATTTGTTTTTCAAAAAATAAAAAATTAAACATGCCAGAAGATTTCATAGATCTGCTGCAATCACCACAACTACAAGTAAATTTTAAAAAAAAAAAAATTGTCATAATGATCCGCAGATGGAAGAACATGATGCAAAGTATAATGAGGAGGAAGACGAAGAGGATGATGACAAGGATAACTTTAAAAATGTCAAAGAGCATCTGCTTGATGTGATCGCTTCAGACGAAGAATATTTAGACATCGAAGAAATTTCAGTTCATATTTTTCGTGCGTAGCCACCCAAACTTATTAAACCTTTTGTAATACTTATCTTTATTTTCAGATCGAAATTATTTAAAACATGTATTTATCATCAAATAAATATTGCTATATGTTGTAATAGCATATTTAAATTTGGGTTTCTATTTGTTAAATATAAATCAATAAAATTTGTGCAAGTCCGCCAGATTGTTCATATGACAGCTTTATAAAAAAGTGGTCCAAGTCAAACGAAACTTAGAAGATCGTCTTGGAAGAGCTATATACTTATACAAATTAAATTTGGTGAAAATATCTTCAAAATTATAATTTATGCCAAAAAAAAAAAATGAAAAAAAAACCATAGTGCTATGGCCAGCGCAACTGTGACTCGCAACCTGTTCTATTGGAGACAATATTTAATATTGTCATTCATGGCAGCGCTGCTGATGAACGCAGTCTGGGTAAGGAAGAAGCTGTTGGTTACAGCGAGTTGACACTCATATCCATAAGGAGTTTGACACGCTTCCTCCACAGCGAGCTCCTATGCTTATGAATTCGTATCTTTTTTATCAGTTTCTGCGTTCAAACCCTTAATGATAACGGAATCGAACAGAGTGAAGCCAGTGATCATCGTCTTTGTAGATGGTGGACCGGACAAAATCCCGCGTAATCGGAAAGTCAAGAGCTTTGTCATTTAACACTTCATAATGCTCATGTTCGGAGCAAATACAATCGAGTTGAACGTTGAACATGGCCCCTCAAGAACATTTTGTTTCTCATCTCGAACACAAAGGAATTACAATTGATCATGATTTCGATGGTGTGGGGTGAAAGGAAAATTGACAACTACGATGGGTCAGGGGAATATGAAAAATCCGAAGATAGCATACAGGATAGCTTGCAGGATTCAGCAGTGCGTTACAAGGGGTTAAAAATCTTCATAAATTACGTTACGTAATAATTCAACGCCTCCTTAAATTCGATGCAAACGGAACATTTTTGCTTTGACGGATTGCTTCTTTGTATTGTACTGACCATTGTTGCTCCTTCAATCGAAAACCTTTGACGAAGAACTTAAGACGAGAAAAATTTGCTCATATTGTCAAATTATAACACTTTATTCCAGGAACCGAACCAAGAACTACACATTCTCTTTTTTTATACCAAATCTCTTGGCTTAGAAGGCATTTATTGACGAAAAGTGCATCCATGAATTCCAAGTTATTGCTTACCAAAGTTTGATGACTTATCATATATTTCACGAATTGAAGCAAAGTGAATAGAACTTTGCTAATGTTGACTCATAACATCATCAAAGCGAATGCCTTGGTTTATGTATTCAATTGTTTTTTTTCGACATTAATGCATTGATAGTGGGACATACATACTCACCATCGAATAGATTCAACATTGTTTTATTTTTTGATCTAAACGAAGTAAACCATTTACCTGTAAACTCCAGCCAAAATCAGAAGACCGCGATTTACCACTTCAAATTTACATTCATTATTGGAGATGGAAAGTATGGGAAAACAAAGTCAAACGACTAACGTGCTATTACAAATCTTGTTGTGCCTGGATCTTTCAGCTCAATCATGCACTGGTTCTAATTTCTATACAATGACTTCTTTTCAAACGAACAATTGATCGCTTTAACATATGCAGTTTACTCAACTTTTTCAAATTCTGAATCAGGTTCACTTTTTTTCCGACGAATAATTTCCATCATTATCGGAATAATATTTTTTAACAGACTCATGCAAAATTTTTTCTAGTTCTAATCTTTCCCGACAATTAGGCATCAGAACAATGCGAACCAATCCAATGAGGACCGAGAAATCGAACAAGAAGAGCGCCGCGTTAGAATGACCAGATTTTCTGCTTCTCAAACACAAGAGTAAATAGAGGCAGCCCGTGAAATGAATCGGTCCAAGCTCATGACAGAAATTTAGAATAAGATAATAATCGATGCGCAAGATGAAATGGATGAAGTGTTGTTGTTATCGAAGAATATTGATTAAATCCGATAATCAAGGTTACCAAAAAAATTCCATTTACTTCACATTCGCCTTTACAGATCGAAGGTCAAATTCACTATCGGATTGGAATTGAGGATGCATAGCATCAATTTTTACAAATGTACTTCATGAGCAATATGGACGAAAAACTTGATCGGCGCCAAGAGATAAACACAAAAAAAAATTGAGTAATTCTTCATGATCTTTAGCAACTACTTCACGACTATAAAGTCGTGGTTAGAGCTTCAGTTCCCAACCAACGAGATCCATGTGAAATATAAAAATTTAATAAAATATTTTTAAGAAATTTTTTAAGAACATACTAACCGCCTCTTCAACAATTGTCACGATTAGTCAAAATGACTGACTCCTTATTCATCTCATAAAATCCATTCTTAAGAGATGTTTGGATGCAAGTTTCATGAAAACTGACCACAAATTAGCGTAATCTCCTACAATTTCAGACTTCTTATCTCAATTGCAATGCACTCCATCAACAGATCAGGGCTGCATTGATTACTGTTCGTGGATGCGTTAAATGTCAAGTGTAAATCAGATATTAAGCCACTGAGCGTATTTCAACACGCACAACACACACACACAAACACACACACATGCTGCGCAACTCACCACACTCACCCACACACAGACATAGACTGCACTCAAACTGCATCGCTCAAGCTGTTCACCTCTTTTACTCTTGCCAGACCCACTCTTTATCTTTAATTTTTCGTTTAGATTTTAGCGGCAGAATTTTTGTATCTTTAAGATGCAGAATGCATCTGCAGTGCTCCAGTGCATTTATTTTCGCTCTCTTTTACTCTTTGTTTGTTGGTGTTGCTTCTTGTTGTTTTTGTTATTTTTGCAGTTGCATGCACCCTCTTTTTTTTTTTTTTTTTTTTTTGCGTTTGTTGTCGACAACGAAGACGTCATCAGCGCCAGTTTTTTTGGAATATTTTTCGTTTTTTAATTTATTTGTTTTTTTTTTCACATAAAATTTTTGCCTGCATTCAGGTTTGTGGCCCCCTTCCGCTCGCCTTACTCTGCGAAGCGTTTTCGTTTTCGTTATGCAAAACTGCATACGAAAAATGTTCTTTCGTGTTGATTTTGATTCTATTAAAAAGAAATGCATTCAAAAAATTAAAAAAATAAAAGATTCAGATTTTTTTTCCTTGTGCATCTTTTGTGAATTCACGACAAAAATGCAATTGGGGTGGATTGGATTTATTCTACTTAGACTTGCATGTGTATGCATTTGTATCTGCATCTTCTATGTGCACTTCTACCGTTTTATGAATTCTTATTTTTGTGTATTTTGCATATTTTTGCTTTGTATTTTTTGAATTTTAATTACATGTCCCCCTGTGTAGCCAAAGGGTGAGGGTTACTAAATTACTTATATGCATTTTTTGATAAAGTGTAGAGAAGGTAGACTCCATAAAGTTTATACAAGCAATTATTATCATTATTAAAAATCCTATCGATGTAGACATATCCTTTAAGAGTATCAAGTCATAACTTTGATGTCGATGGTTCTTACATTATTTAATCTAATATTTGACTTATATCGAAGATTTTTACTAAAATATATAAGTGGACGACTTGCTCACGGATGCAGACAGCATAAAATATTTAGACTGCAATTGCCAAAGTGGAACTGTAACCAATGGCGAGATGAAACTGAAGAAGTAAACATTAAAGAAGATCATGATACATATTTCCTCATATATGATATGATAATCATTCAACTTTTTTCAATGTCATATCTGATTCTTTGGAACGAAAATTGGATGTATTTCTGAACATACAACAGGCTTTCGATTGAGTTTGGCATACTGGATTGTGGTACAAAATAAAATAAAAACTTTACTGGCACAATACTTCTTCCATAAATCCTCTCTAGAGAACCGTCACTTCTATATTATATTATATATAGAGCTAAGGTGTTAGGCGAGCAATTGATTTCACTTTCAACGTTCAGTGAACTACCTCAAAAAGAACATCAAACTGTTTTGGAACAAATCATTAAACATTGAAAAGGCAATTCTTAGTGAAACTCTTAATTAGAGGTCCATCAATTTATGCTCTACAAGATAAATCACCGCTCAAGAAAGTGGTACATAACAATCTTCTATTAGTGGCTAGGAATATTAGTAACAAATGCTTGGCTACTGTTTAGGAAAACATTTACATTTGCAGAAACATATTCCTGATATATAATATCAACTGGAAATTGCTGATGCAAATTTAATCCAAAGGAAAAGAGGGTGCCCATCGAATGCAGAAGGTGATAGCTCGATATCATTCCTTGGCTCTCCATCGAGTAGTGTGTCTTCGCAAGACATTAAACAAAAAAGAACTGGTCTCAGCCGAATCCTGCAGAGTCACAGCGCTATGGTAAAGTTTATCACTGGGTAGTATTTGGTGAAAAAAGGGCGTTGCAGATTGTGTAAGACAGGACCATGTAACGTTCATCTTAGCAGCTAACAACAAAAGCTATCATACGAAGGACTCTGACGATTTACTGGCTAGCGCAGCAATACATACACTTTTTTGCCTCTGAAAGACTATCAGAAGTGCAAAGCGACAGGTCCAATGACGAGCAGCGCTGCAGAACCCTAATGGGGCCTGGTGTCGCTAAAATGCTGAACAAGCTGAAGTTTTTGCTGAGCATCTCGAGGATCGCTTTCACTCATACGACATTGTAACAAATCATGGCATTGCTAAGACTCAAGCTATCCTGAAATTTACATTGCAAATGGATTGACATACAAATCCGGATGGAGCTGTTCTTCATTCACTCGGTTTGTACTGGAGAACATCAGGGTAGTGTACTTGTCATCCATCTGTTTGCTCTGTTCACTGCAAACGTTCCCACACCGGATGCTGCTGATCATGGCCTTTGCACAACTCTTATGCGTCATGATAATTCAAAATCTAAAATTATTGTCGCTGACGCTACTCAGGACTATATAGACCGACGTGCAGAGTGGGCCAAAATATAGAATGTTAAGCTCAACACATCAAAATCTGGAAACCGCTCCCTACCATAAGGTTAAATGGCGCTGCTCTATATCAAAAAGATGAAACTTCGTAACTCGGAGTCGCTTTGAATAAAAAATTTACTCTCCCCAGCTACATCAAATGGAAACTTCTCGCAATAAAGCAACAAGGCGCCTTGACTGGATGTTAAATAGCCGCAGCAATCTGCCCCTTATATAACAACTAGAGCCATATATTTACTTGTCATAGCCTCCATGTGGACGTACGCCATATATACCTTGGGTGTTGTTTCACTCACAAACCGGAAAAAAATACAAGTCCTGCAAAACTATGCCGTGCGAAAAATTTCAGACTGATTCCGTGCAATCTGTAATTCGGAATTTCATAAAGATCTGTAACTGGTAGAAGTTGAAGAGCAGATGTCCTTCAATAGTTTATACAAAAACCGACTGTTGGCGCACTACAACCGTCTTCCCGTCCTCCTGGCTATGGCTAGACCCACCCCAGTCAAACACACCAACACACCTCTTCTTCTGAGCCTTTGTAAGAAACAAATTTTATTGTTGATAATTTGATAAAACTTGACCTAACTTCAATTCTAAGAAGATTCCACATATGTTTGCCTCGGACCACTGGAAGTAGTTTCTGGGTTTTTGGTACGAAAAACATTTTGTTGTGGCTTATTTTAGTATTTAAAATATGTCACACGGATTCAGATAATATGTGTTCCCCATAAGGTTCAATGAAGGTACAGCGTTTCGACGTCGAACAAAGATCTTCATTTGAAGCTTTGGGAATACTTTCTATTCGTATTATAGGCAGTTTTTTTTTTTTTTTTGAAGCATGTTCTTCTATAAAAGTCTACTGAATTTTTATTATTTTTATCAAAAGTATATGTTTATACTTAGTTTAGAACTTTTTAATAATTGTGGTAACTAATGGCATACAGTGGTATGCAAGAGTATGCAACCATTGGAGTAGATAAACGATTACTCATATTGCAACCCTTTTCAATAAATATTTAACATTAAAATATCATGTTTC
This sequence comes from Leucophenga maculata, assembly GCA_035044805.1. Classification (NCBI taxonomy): domain Eukaryota; kingdom Metazoa; phylum Arthropoda; class Insecta; order Diptera; family Drosophilidae; genus Leucophenga; species Leucophenga maculata. Next base: position 267,557 of record JAWNNP010001209.1, read on the forward strand.
AACGAAGTTAAAGTATTTTTATATGCAAAACTTTTCCATAAACGATTATTTTTTGTTTAATGTATTTAATACGTGGGTACAACTACGGCGCAGGCGAAATCAACTTTTTTTTTTTTTTTTATTTTAATTTTACTAATATTCACGAAATAAATGCAAAAAAAAATAAAAAAAAAATAAAATTTTATGACTTATTAATTGAAACCTTGAAACAAGTCACGATTCCAAATTACAGAAACAACAACAAAAACAATTCAAAAGTAGTAAATTGAATTCTACAAAAAAAAAAAACAAAAATATGAATTCTGGCTAGCAAACCCATAATTTTGAATGCATTACACTAGCCGCCCGCTCGCCTCGCTCATGCTACCCCGCACGACTGCCAAAAAATGTAAAACGTGAAAAAAACTACTCAGTGACATGCAACTGCAACTTTGAGTTTGAACTCGTGAATTATTATAATTTTTGTTGCTGTTTACGCTCTTTCGTCGATTAAAAAAAAAGAAAAATAAAAATAATTTAGTTTTTTTTTTTAGTTTTTTTTTCTTTTAACATTCGCACAATTGATTCCGAACAGAAGAAAAAGTAAAGGCAAAAAAATAAAAATAAAAAAAAAATAAAATATAAATAAAAATAAAAATAAAATAAAAAATGCCAGAAAAAAAAATGGAATCGACGACGAAAAGTGCATGTGCAACGTTTGCCGTTGCTCCGCCGCAGCTCAGTTCAGTTCAGTTCAGCTCAGTCGGCGAGTGGGTCTGTTGTTTGTCAGTTGTAGTTGCATTCCGTACGCGCTCGGGCACGCTGCCGTCGCCTGTCTCCGCACCGCACCGCGCTAGCCCACCAACCAGCCAACCGTTGACTTGAGTCTTCAGAGAGACAGAGAGAGAGCGCAGCGGGCGCCACGCCGCCACAAAAGCTCCAGCAATACACTTCACTCGCCTCAGCACATTGCATCGAATCGTGGTCTCGGTCTCGGACTCTCGGTCTGGGTTTCGGTTTTTTTTTTTTTTGGTCTCGAGACTCCACTCGACGACCCGGCTTGACTCGACATTTTTGTGGCGTTGTCGCCGCGCATTCAAATTGAAAACGAAAAGAAATATACGAGCAAAAAAAAAAAAAAAAAATACAAAATTAAGAATAAAACGCAATAAAAATAACTAAAAAAAAAGAGTGCAAAAATTGTAAAAAAAAAGAGTAACGCGTATTCTGAGTGCATTTTCGAGTGAGCTTTGAGTATTTTTACACGGTGTAACGCATTTAATAAAAAAAAAAAAAAATGAAAGAGCGTGAGTGATAAGCAATGTAAGCACAAATATTAATAAAAATAACTCTTCAGCTATGTGTGTGTGTGTGTGGTGTGGTGTGTGTGTGTGTGTGTGTGTTTGTAACTGCATTTTGCAATTAATAAAAAAAAGCAACGCTTCATTCTATAAAAATTCTCAAAAATAGTCGCACATAAAAAATGCAAATCTGCTCATTGAATAAAGCAGCAGAGCGACGTTGAGTGAAAAGTGTTTGTTGTTGTATTATCCTTTTGCCAGCAGCAGCAGGAAATAACAGCAACAATCTTTTGCGACACATTTTTTTGAACTGAAAGTAAAGTTTGAGTATTTTTTGTTTGCATATGTACACTACATACATTGATAAAAGTGGGTATATTAGTTTGTTGATCACGACTGTGAAGCATGTAGCGTCATATCACTTAATTTTATTTGCTTAGATCACGGTGCATGCATTAAATAACTTCACCTGGTTCTACTAACATGTACACGAAATTTCGTGCATCTAACTCAAATGAAGGCAAAGATATGACAAATTTAGTTTTTTTGCTAATATAGTGGATAAGCATCGTCCCCTCCGATTTTAACAAACAGTAGCCAATGTTCTTTTTTGTCGTTCCATGTATTTTTATACCAAAATTCATACAAATTGGTTTAGAAGTTTAGGCGTGATGCGCGCACAAACAAACATAGATAAAGCTTTATACGACTATTACTTCTCTACTATCGGCATAAATACGGCTAACTAGTATGCCTCACGAATACTCTAAAAGGTTTACGTCTGGTGCACATGCTGGACAGTCCATAATAACCATAAAGCCTGCTTCTAAATAGGCTCTCATTAGATGCCTTGTATGAATCCAAGTATAAAAATGTTTGTTCGATCCCTATTTTCAGTTAAAAGTGGGAGCAGACTGTGATCCAACAAACCCACTTATACTATTCATTCTGGAGAATATATAGCGCAGTGGCAAAGTACTAGTTCTTGAAAAACCACACCTTTCCAGATCCTTCACCGAAATTTCGCTAAGAAAATGTAAAATGTAGGTTTATGAACCGTAATTTCCTGAGTTGCCTATATGTGTCTGGGTAGACCATCAAAATGAAGCCGGATGCAAATATTTTCAGAGATGCTATTTAGTGTGCCCTTTTTTTTCTGTTACATTAATCTTATCATCTTAATATCAGATATATATATTGGATAAAATGTATTCTCATACACATGCATAGTTTTAATAAAGGCCTTTAGGCGAGGTATAGGATATATCTAAGTTTAGAACAGTCGACTGCAGCATTCTAGGAGACATCCGTAAATCCAGTGAAACTCTGAGAGGGGGAAGGGTATGTGAAGATGTGGAACATGTCAATAGAAAATAGTAGGATTTTAAAATTATACATTAATTCCTTCAGTTAATGCTGGTATCTCAAAAAAGACAAAATCAAGAAGGATTCATTGGTACTGAAACAACTTAAGATCTTGGAAACTTTCTTCCTCAACCACGTGGTCTCATGCGTTCGATTTTGAAATGCTTCTTAGGATATTAACAAAGATTCTTTTAGTAAAATAAAACCAATTTTCATCTTCTCAAGCGTTGGACGCGCTAAGAAAACCTGAGCTACAAGTAGATCATTGAAACGGAAATAGATCACTTCGTAAAACATCATTTGGACGATATTTTCTTAGCTTGGAATGTATTAGAGCGAAGCTCTTTCAAAGCATTCAGCATAGAATTGGCAGAGGTAATTCTTCCAAACAATTCAATCAGCACAGCGAAGTAGAAAGAAGTTGAGAAGAAACCAAAAATGTTCTGTTTGCATATAAAGCTAAAAAATAGTAATTCCTCAACAGTTCAGTTTGTATACAAAATTTTTCCAACAACGCTTCAAAAATATTTAAAATTTTTATGAATATGAAATATTTATGGAGAAATTGACGCAAAAAAGGATGCTTCTTAAGCAGCACAAAAAAATATGGTTGGTCGCTTTGGTACTGGCTGACAAAAGATTGAAAGGTCATAAGTGTCACACGCCAAAATAATGGCTCGCCTCCATTTGACAGACAGACACGTGTTTCTTAATTAAAATAAGATAAACTGCTTGGTGTTCTCATTCTGCGTCGAGCAAAACAAACTCGCATTTTTTCAGCAAAGCCTTTGCATGATCTAAAGAGCTTTTTTTTGGAAAATTTCGATATTACCATTTTTATCGAAACGCTGGACTTATTATGGAAAAGAATCCTTTTTGAATTCAATGAGACAGAGAACTAAAGTGCAGTTTCAAAAACTGAAATAAATATTCTTATTCAAAACCAAGAAAAAATTTATAGTTTTTTTTTTAGAAATTGGAAATTTTTTTAAAATCATTCTTGGTATTGAGGGATTTTCGCAACATCGTTTGAATTGATAAGATATCGTTTAAAAAATAAAATATTAAAAAATTTTGTAAAAAAAAATAAACATTTTTTTTTTGAAAAACCTTCCTCCTTAACGAGCATTGCCATTCCAATCGCACAATTTGAGGCTGCTGCATTGTGTTCCAATTTTGCCGGTGAGCGCGTTCCAATACAAGCGGCGACCAATTATGTCCCACACATGTTCGATCGGATAGAAGTCACGACTCATTGCTGATTGTTAATATAAGATAATTTTGTATTATTCAAAAAATCATCTACTCTTCATAGCTCTAATCTCATGCATAATAACCTTTGCTTGAAGATGTTCCGAACTCGTTGTTGTCCTGCTCGCTGTTGTTGTCGTTCTCATCTCTGATTCTGGAACCATGTCGCTTCAGGAAACATGTCTCAATGTTCCGCGTATAAAGGCAAATCGGCTAACATCCTTCCGTTCACCAAAACCACAACGGTTTTATCCCTCTTGAAGAAAAGTCACCACGCGAGCAATTTCCGGCTCTGACAAATGACGCCTTTGCATGTTATGATAATAACACAGACCAACAAATTTTTCACCCAGAGACCAAATCTGACATACCCGAAGGATTTTGATGCGCTGAATCCGAATCCGTGCTCCTATACGTCAGGTTTTCGATTGAATGGCAATTGAAAGTACATACCACCCTTCCCCTTTCAAACCTTTTTGGATTTTTTAAAATATCTTTTTTTTTTACCGAAATATAGCTATTTGAAATTTTCTATACTCATCCACAAAAAACATATACCTGATCAAAATCCTTCGGGTATGTCATGTCTAGTCTCTGGGTATAGACTTTTGTCGAATTTTGTCGACTCGTGTAATTAAATATTTTTATTTCTGAAAAACTTTTTTTAAGTATTTTAGTCTGCATAAAAATTGTTCCTAAATTTGCCTCAAGAAACGATAAGACTCGGAGTTAAAATCTGTTTTGGATTATAATCTTTAATTTGAATTTAATAAAAAGTTGACGAACCGTAACGGGATTCAACTGTCATTCGGAAGATTGCTGGTTCATGTGTCGTACTCGTACATCCATGTCTCGTCGCCAATAAATATGCGTTCCATGAAGGTAGGATAGCGTTCGACACCTTTTTTGTAAGAAATTCAGCTCTATTGGAACAAGTCTATGCATATCCAATATTTTTTGCATAATCGAACGTATGCTTTGGTGTTATATCTCCAAAACATGACCAATTTCGTTCAAGCTCACATGGTTACTTTCCGCAAAGATTTCCTTTACTTTATTGAAGTTGTTGTTGCTGACATACGTTGAATGCAGTACAGAACGATGCATGTATTCGATGGCTCCGATCATCCGCGTGCGTGTTTTTGACAGAACATATTTACCAGAAGCCTTTAGCAACATTTATACAATTTATACAATGTTAATTTTATCAAATACGTTGATCAATATTTTCACTTTTTATAAAAAACCGCCAAGCACTATTGAGTAAGACTGAAACAGCTGCTAAAAATATACTGGTTCACAGATTGCGCTAAAAATTGGAAGAAAAAAATGTAACCGGGAAATTTATACTAATTTAATTCCCAATACTTTCTGGGCAGGGTGTAGGACGGAAACTGCGGATCTAACTGCAAAAGTCATACTCAACAGCAGTCATTTCCTGAATATTTCCAATGGAGTCGTCAATTTTCTAAAAAATCATAAATTACCTATTTTCTCTGTTTTTTAAAACTCGTATAAAATCTGAAAAACAATTTATTTTATCTAAGAAGATACAGCAGCATGTTATACGAAATTTTCTTCAGGCTTTACAATTGAATATTTTTACTTTAGGGATCCATTCTTTCAAAAACCTTAAATTGTTACAAAACTTTTATAATATGTACCAGTATTTAATTTCAAAATGGAGAAAGGCACTTAAATGTAAGAAATCAATATCTCAGCCCTTTTTTAAAATCGATCATAAAAAAGCTTCTTGCTCTGTTTCAGTGTTTGACTAAATCGTTTAGAGTAGCGAACAGTAGTTAGCGAATCGTTAGTGCATTAGTACTTTAAGGTCTCAATTGAACAACACTGAGCATTAGCTTGCAGCATCTTTCAATTAAAAATCTTCACTAAGGCCATCCTTTATTGCCACCAACAAAAATCTAAGAACCTCAACTGAAGGGTATAAAAGTTTCGCTTTTAATGTGTTGACATTTTTTCTTGTTTTTTTTCTAGTCTTTTTTACCAATTTCGCTTTTAACATGTTCATTGAGCGAATATCTATGAGCGTTTAAATATATGTATGTGTGTGTGTGTGTGTGTGTGTGCATTTGTTACGCTGTGATCCATGTTGATGTGTGAGTAGAAATTTGCGCCGGTCGCTCGCTGCATGAATGAAGCCAACAAATACCAAAACAACAGCCGGCATTTGCACACACATACACATGCATCTACACGCTCATGCACTCATACTCTTTAGCAGTGCATTAATGCGCTCGCTCTCGAGTTTTTTTTTTTTTTGCTTGCCACCAACATTCAATTCAGCTTGAAAAAAATAAAAGCTGTGTGCATTGTTGTTGCATTTTATTGCAATGTCGTTTCTCTTAGACAATTTTATGTTGTTGTTGTTGTTGTTGTTACTAGAACATTTTGGCACAGCGCAACAACAACAACAAGAAGAGCGCTAAACAGCAGATTTTTTTTACAACAATTTTTTTTTTTTTTTCTCTGTTATTAGTATTAGTGAGCGCAGCAACGCTTACTACTACTCAAATTCTCAAGCAAGGAAAACAAAAACAAAAACGCAAAAAAAAAAGAAAAGAAAAAAGCATTGCTTGATTTTCTTTCATCAACTGCGGTCGGTTTAGTTGTTGTTGTTATTGTTTTTGTAGTTGTAGCTTTTTCGTTGTTGTGCATTTTCTCATATGGCAATATATTTGTAACCGGAGAGTCATTCGCATCGCATCGAAAATATATCCAAGCTCTACTCCAGCTGCGCCATCCATCCAACCAAACAATCCATCTATTTTACTATACTATCCATCCATATATATATATATTTTTTTTTTTTGCATTTGCTCTGGCAGCGCAGTTCTGTTCTCGAGATTCTCCTTTCTCCGTTTCTTGGTTCTCGGTTGTCGGTTCGTGCGTTGTTCGTTCGTACGTTTCGTCGGTTGTTCGTCGGTTGCCTTTAGTGTTTGTTGTTGACGTTGGTCGCGGTGTAAAATAACAAAAAAAAACTATTTTTTTTTTAATATTACTATTTGCTGTCGCTTCTTCTTCTACTTGATTACTTACATACTTTTTTTTTTTTAAAACATTGCGTTCCATAAACACAGTCAAACATACAAACAAACCAACAACAAACACACAAACTTATATGCAGTTCTTATGTTTGTGTGTGTGTGTGTGTTGAAGTGTTCTATACTCAATTTGTGCGTCTTTCTTGTTGGGAAAAAAGTGTCTAATTTGTGCAAAAAAATTTTATTTTATTTACAGTTTTATGAAATAAAGAAATTTTGTAAAAATATCAAAGAAAAACAAAGAAAACAGTTTTACAATTGGAAGAAGAAAAATCAAAACAAATCAAACAAGTGAGTGCAAGTTTATGCGATTTGATTTAACAGTTTTTTATTACAAAAAATTTAAGATAAAACTTTATTTTGCAGTTTTATTTATTGAAGAAGAAGAAGAAGAATAAAGTAAATTTTGTCACAATTACGTTTTAATTCTTTTTTCTTTATTTACTGCTACATATTACAAATTGTACCGCCGTTGTGTGTGTGTGATTGTGTGCATTTTATATGCGTGACTGCAAGTGCAAGCGAGTGCGCAAATGTCATTTATGCATTTACCATATGTACGAGAAGTATTTGTTCTACAAAGAATTGGGGGTCACACATTCATACACACGAAAGTTCTTTTAGTTGTTTGTAGTTGTGCGACCATATGTTAGCTCATTATATAGCTCACCTCTCTAATAGAAAGAGGGTGTAATTAGTTGTACTCCAAAATTTAATTCAATATTTTAATTTATTAAGAATTTTGTAGTGACTTGTGTATGTGTGTGTATATTATGTATATTCAAAATATATCCCCAAAAAGATATTTCCGTCGTAAGATAAAAAACCATCGAAAAATTGTGACTTTCAAGTTTATTTTCAATATTTTGCATTCCGCTCTGGTCTGGTCTGCGCTCTGTTGACAAAAGTTTTTTTCCACTCCGCTGTGATAAATAGTTCTTTCTGTTCGTCTGTCTTTATATGTATATGTATGTACATATGTATGGAACCTATTACCAAAATCTTTGACATATCTACTACTACTACTGGCAACTATAAGATACCGCATCCTGAGTGGACCAAGAGACCCTATTTCGTGAACAAAATTAAACAAATGTTTAGATTTGCTTGAATCTTGTTAATCGGTGGTTTTATATGGATTTTTGGGTCAAAATTGAAGATGGCGGTTCCCATATGGTAAATGAGAAATTGAGAAATTTATTCGGGAATTTAGACTGACAAGTTAATGATGTAAATTTGTATGTTTCCTATAAAATCCCAAACCATCCCCACTTTTCTAATGGATCTTTTCTCCTGGTCCCATCAACATATCTTCCAAATGTCATTCTCGTACGTTTAATATATGCAAAGATTTTTCGATTCTTGTTTATCGTTTATATGGCGGTGAGGCACCGCCACTCCGATTTTAAACAAATGTAGCCTATCTTACTCAGGGATAATGTAGCATTCTAGTCGTGAAATATTTTGACATCACTCAAGTAATTTGATACATAATTCAATACATACAAAAATACAAATATTTCCTCTTTAATATATAAAAATAGATGAGGCTAGCGCAACACCCCCTCCGCTTTGGACCAATCATATAAGGTATTCTTACTGCTCCCGATCCTATTAACATTCATAAATATTTCATCCCTGTTTCTTAAATAGATGCAAAGGTATAATGAATTTCGGTTAACACTTTTATATTTGGTGGAGTATGGCCCGCTTCAATTTTGACCAAACTTAACCGGATAACTTCTCCAAATCTCATTGGAATCTATGTATGCCAAATTTCATGCCTGCACCTCGAATGGTAGCAAATATATATCGAATTTCGTTTAACGCTTGCATGGTGGGTGGTGCATCACCACCTCCGATTTTAAACAAATGTAGCCTAAATTACTACATAGAAAGTCAGCTATCTGGCGGTGAAAGTGCAGTTCAAATCGGTTTAGCCGTTTCAAAAATTAGCGGGAACAAATATTTCGGACAGATAGAAAAAAAAAAATAGATAGAAAAAGACTTCGATTAACATTGAAGTTTTTGCAAGTTTTCTCAAGTTCAGCATTTTCTTTTAAAATTCTATAGGGACGTTGAATGCAGTGACCATAAGAGGCCTGTAAAAATGGTAACAAATACATTATTCAAATTAGTGTTCATCGCTGGCCACAACTCTTTCCCATCCATCTAACAATTTTCAGATACCGACTCGGAAGAACGACTCGTCTTTTGAGGCTATCCAATCATCGACCCATATTCATATGAAGTGAACTTCTGTTGGGACAGGCCATGTGTCATCGATCGGAACAAGTAGTTGGAAGAAACAATGTCTGGAGAATGCGGCGGATAACGTATTAAGTCCGATAGCGTTCCCCTGTGATCATTTCATTTGCTTTAAACAGCTCGTAGTACATTATGCAGCGCCTATTAAATACAGAGCATAAGCTTCATGTAATGAAGATTCTTGATAGTTGTTCGTGATAGTTGCGCTTGGGGTTGACTAAATGGGTCGGTCCACTTTTCATCGCCAATCACAATGTGATGGAAAAAACATTTTTCATTTTGGCGTTCGAGCAGCTGTTCACAAGAGAAAAAATTATTTTCAATGTCTTGCAGCTTTGACTGTTATGGCACCCAGTTTCCTTGACTCATCCACTTCCAATGATTGCGACAACTCCTGAAGCAATTGGCATTAGTCCACATAGAGCAATGATACCAATTCTTCGTTATCAAATTTTTTGCGTTGACCCTGTCGTTCCTTGTCTTCGACACGATGGTTCCGATTGAAGTAATTAAGAAGAACTCCCAGCAAAAACACTTCATCTGTTACTAAATTCGACTAGTTAAAGGCAATATTTAGTATTTTTGTTAACGTTTAAACCAAAGCACAAAAGCTGCTAAAAGTGTTCATTCAAAATATGCCTAGGTGACCTCTAGGTATTTTGCGTCGAATTCTCTCGAATTCTTTCAAATCTTGGTGTAACCTCACACCATGCTTCAGTGAAGTTCACAAAATTTCAGGGAAGTTATGAATGCCAGAAATCTCTGTTGAATTTCTTTAAAATTACTCCGAGCTGCTTTCTCATTACTGATCATTCTCACTTCGAACTCTTTATCTTGCATTAGTTCCGTCGACGATTACGGGCCCTCTTACCTGGACGAATGGTTGATACTAGGTTTTACTTCTTGCGTCTACCATGATGGCATCAATACCTTCACCCACGAACTTCGGCAGAGATCCGTTGCCCGCCGTCACCCTGGGGGTAAGCACAAAACAAAATTTCTGTTTACAATCCAAAATGCATTTAAACGAGATATCGTCTCAAAAGTTCTCGAAAAAATGAGAATCTCATGCAAAATACATCGGAAATAATGTGACCGTCTTTTTAAGCCCTGTACCGAAGGTACAAGAGCCTATTGCAAATGTATGTAACAGGTAGAAATAATGTTTGGAGACCCTTGAAGTTACCCCCATTATGGTCAGGAGCGAAGCCATGTGCGTCTCGACCGTATGAACGAAAGGATCTCGGAAACAGTAGTAGATAGAGACTTCGATCTTTTTGTATTCGACTAGGACTTCACCGGAATTTTACGAGTTTATTAATTAAAATTAATATTTTGCACCTACCAACACTAACCAAGACTACAAACACCAAACTCCGATTAATTTACTTTTATTTTCATCTCCTATTTCATATACATCCAGATCGGACCATTAAAAGGGATAGCCTATATAAAAATCTGACCAAACATTCTGAGTTTTTGTATGACATGTTTGCTAACCTCACGGGTCTTTTCTATTATTTGTTGTAATGTGAATATTTGGTCAATGGTCGAACTTTTTGGTCAGAACCTTTCTTTCAGTGAACCCGTATACACACAGAATCTTATATCCGAAGGAAAGAAGACTTATTCCGCAGTATTTGACGCAAACAGCAGGGTCTCCTTTTTTAAAGATGGGACAACGAACACTGTGATTCAAGGTATTGCGTATGCGATCACCTAAAGTTGCATAAAAGTGGGTGCATACTCCTAATTTTCGATTCCGGTCTTGAATGACGCAGCCATCATTTTATTATTTTTCAGCTTTTTAATAATCTAATCGACCTCGTAGTAGCTCTACAATAGACCTATCAGTAACAGTTAGCTCCGGTGTTATTTCTCTATAGGCGGAACTGTGCTTCATCGCCTCCAAGTAGGTTAGAAAATGACTCCTCCATAATCTCAGTGATTCCTGAGCATCTGTAATCACATTTCAATTTTTGTTTTAATAGAAAGTTACTGAAGGCTTAAAACCTTCGGTCAGATGCTTGACATCTTGATAAAATTTTCAAGCTTCATTTCTGTCACGTAACATCTCAACATTGTCAAACTCCCGCCTTTTTTACTTCTTTTTCTTGTGTCTGAAAAGGCGTTTTTCCTCTCTCCGATTCTCTGATTCGATTCGCTGATAGGAAGCGTTCTACTCTGCAGTAGCATTGCGGCACTCCTTGTCTTACCAAGAGTTAGTCACAGGTTTTGTATAACCAATGACCTATTTGGCAGCCTTATCCATGTAACGGATGATAGGTTTCCACTGCTCACATATATCTTGAAAAGACGGTGACGTTTCCCGGAGCAGTCGGGAGAGTGTGTTTGAAAAGACTTCGGCGGTCTATTCTGATTGCAGCTTACCGATGTCTAGCTTTCGTTGCATGTTGGAACGAGCGGCGTGCACTACGCTGAGCCTAGCGCGTACCTTGGCTGCGACAAGATAGTGGTCCGAGTCAATGTTGGGACCACGTAACGTTCGCACGTCCAACACGCTCGATGCGTGCCTTCCGTCAATCAGAACATGATCAATTTGGTTGCATGTTTTTTGATCAGGACTCAGCCATGTAGCCTTGTGGATGTTAAGATGTTGAAATCTGGTACTACTAACTACCATGTTCCGACCTGCGGCGAAATCGATTAGCCTCTCTCCATTATTGGAGGTAGTGTCGTGAAGGCTAAATTTTCCGACGAATATGCCAAAGATTCCTTGCTTTCTTCTGAATTTTGGCGTTGAACTCACAAAGAACGATTTTGAAATTGTGGTTGGGACTCGTGTAGAAGTTCCAAGTGCTGCTAGAATTCATTATTAGTGTCGTCGTCTTTTTTTTTCCATCGGAGCGTGTGTGCAAATCAGGCATATAGTAAGATATATAGCCTTGTTGCGTATCGCGGGTTGGCGCTTGACAACAGTTGGGAATCAGAAGACGAGGCTACATAGTTTTCTTCTCACCACGAAACCGTATCCAATCGTCAACCAGTCGTCATCGTAGTGTTTTATCCGAGGCTTTTTTTATATTCACGTCCTGGCGGACGATGTGAGCTGCTTGAACCGTTTGCAAAAGAATCATTGCTGGCCATTTCCAAGTGAATGGAATTCAACAACTTTTCTGAGAATGTGAATATCTGGAAAGAACCCATCTCTCATGAAACGCCTCTGCACATCCTAAGACCTTTTACTCCTCATTTTGAGTTGATTTTATAAAAAAAAAAATAGTTTTTATTCTCGATTAGCAATTGTTATCAAATAGGATTTCATACTTACTTGGTATTGGGATCATCATCGGAATCGATATTATTTTACTTTTTAAACCAAAACGAATGAGGAACATATCCGATTGTTCTCTAATTGGATTCAGAGACTTTCTAGAAATTGAATTTGAAATAAATTTAAAAAAAAGGGTACCAAGTTTGTGCAGTTATATATAGCAGGCAAAAGCAATTGTGTTAGATCGCCATTATGACTCGACTGGATATAACTAAGTCCGACTGCCAATCCATTAGTCGTTCTTATATAAGAAAAATTATAGCTCGGAGAACATTAAACCTAAATATTTAAACTTCATTCATTGCAAGATGAAGTATTTGAGATTTTGAATGCGCATTAATGATAGTCCGCCATTGAATGTTGAGTAATGAATTGTTTTTATTTTTTTGTTTTATTTATAAATATTTATATATATTAAATATATATGTATATCAAATACATATATATATATAAATCTTTATATGTAAAAGAATGTCATAAAAAAGTTATCGATGCAGAGAGGTATGGGTTTTCCAGTTACAACCATTTTTATTCTTATTTTCGAATTTCTCATTTTTATTTTTACATATTTTTTATTTAATTTTTTTTTTGTAAAACATGTAAACGCTTATCGATTAATAGAAAACCCATATTCGTTGTAAAATTACGCGGAAATGAATAATCCATTTTTTTTCTCTTTTTTTTAAAAAAAAAAATTCACTGCCACAATGGAATTAAATGAATTATCAAATAATATAGACGCTGATTTATGCATTTCTCGACGGCGAGCGACGTGAACGTCGGAAACGCACTAAAAATGCATTTGCTTTGTTTAGCGCGCAGAATAAATTTTGATTTCAAATAATTCATTTAAGAATTTATTAAATTGCGAATGAATCAGCCAAAGGCACAATACTTGTATAAAAACTGTCGCGCATACGCCTACACAAGAAACTTTTGTTTTATATTTTTTAATAAATTTATTTGTAATTGTTGCGCAGTTTTACGTTGCAAGGACACATGTACACATGTCGACTGGATTCAAGAAGATTTTCGAAAAAAAAAAACTTAAGACGACATTATGGTGGCATACGTATGGAAGATTTCCGCATTTTGCACAACAACTTGATGAAAGTGTTTTCAGAAATTATCTGACATCTTGACGAGTCTTCAACTTTAATTAAAAATTCATATTTCTACGCAGATTTCCTGACAAAAAAGAAAATCATTTTGCTGACATTTCTGCGCATTTTCACTGACAGATTCAATGGCGAGTAATGAGTACAATTTGTAGATTTTTATTATTATTAAAATTAAGGAAATTGTATAATAATAATATCAGCTCAGCGTTTGCCATGCATTGTTGGAAAGAATCATTAGATTAGCTTACTATAAACTGAAACTAGAAATGTCAATTTTGGTCTAGCTTTCGTTTATTCTTATAAAATATTGTATAAAGGTTCAGAAGCGACCACTAGAAGATGTAGTCACAAGAAAAAAGAAAAATAATTGCTTTAATATAAATGTTTTGCTTCATTTTGTAAGAAAGCGGTACGAAAAATCGCTTCACTTCGGAAATACGTTCAAAATAGTACCAAAACTTTAAACATTCCTGCGTGACTGATAAACAGATTTGACGTTTTCAATATGATCCTGAAACCAAGCACAAAGTGGGGCATGCAAACATCTAACCGAGCCAATTCATACCATCTGTTGGATTTATATTGGATTTGCGATCGATGATAATATAATGATATACTGGATATAAATGTTGACAATGCTGTGAGATATTAATCGTGTTTTCTTTTTTAAATTACAATCCTCCTAGAATATTTAAGACCTTTATTTTTTTTTGCTGTTCTTCGTCAGACAGATTTCCTAATGTTTGGTAAAATTTTTAGTGAACTCCCAGGGTACAGTTCTTATATTCTTCAAATTTTATTCCAATAGGCTTGGTGCAACAAATAATTTTTTAAAACATGAGCTCTAAGTCAATATCTGGCTGCCCAATTCTGGATCAGGAAATCATAGACGAGCCATTATTGGTATTTTCCTCACTTCATTTTTGGCTGATCTATTATCATTCTATTTTTCTTTTTACTTTCTGAACATGCTTTTTTCTCATCTTCTATTGTACTTGTCGATCCAAAATCTAAACAGATTTTGAGTAGTTCCACTAACTTTATCCTTGTATCAAGTGAAGAAATTACCAATTCGCTATGATCAGGAGTTATCAATGGGTTCTAGCTTAAATTCCTTTATATCTGATGAAAATTTATTGAGTAAGACTACATTTTAGTCAATACTTGTATAACTTTTTCAAGTATCAAATTAAAGAAAGTTCGATTTAATAAAAATTCAGTCATGAAAGTATCGGAAATTAAACTAATTTACATCTCCATTGAATGGCAGATCTCGCTGAAGCTAATATTGTTACTTTTGAAGGCCGTCCTGAACTATAAATACGAATACTAATAATCTTTGAACACTTTATACCAATCGTAAGTGTTCATTTTGGACAGATCAGGTTCACACAAAAGCCTTTTTAATGTAGCGGCACACGAAATTTTGTTCGCAACATAGACTACCAAATATTAACACAAATACGTTGATCAATATTTTCAATCATTAAAAAAAATTGACAAACACTACTGATATTTATCAATCTGTGGATATATCGCAGAAAAATTTGTTGGTCAGGAGGACCATCGCAAATCGTTAAAAGCTGTTATTATTTTTATTTTATTTATTTATTTGCAATCTGTCCGAGGACATTCAACAAATTTTTTAATTAAAATATAAAGAAAATCTGCAGGATTGACAATCCTTCTTAGAATCTATGAGGGAGATGTAGTACATGATATCTTTTTTACCGGCGAGTATCTGCGCTATTCTCTAATAAATTTATAGCTAAAGAGTTTTCATGGTAATTCAGTCTGGTTATATACATTTCAGTACGTTTTCTTATTTCTTCAAGAACATAACATATATTAAGGTCTTTATGTATATCGTAGTTACTTACATACCAGGGTGCCCTAACAATATTTCTAAGCGTATATGATTGGTATTTTTGGAGAATTGCTATATTAGAAGTACTTGCTGTACCCCAGAGTTGTAAGGCATAAGTCCAAACTGGCTTTAGTATGAATTTATACAAACGAATTTTATTTTCTAAACTGAGTTGAGATCTAGGTCCAAGAAGCCAGTACATTTGCCTCGTTTTAGCTTTCAGTTGGGTTTGTTTAGCCTTGATATGTTTTTTCCATGTGAGTCTACGGTCCAGGTGCACGCCAAGATATTTAACATTTTCTTCTTCTCGGAGGGCATTTTCCACGTCTCAGTGTAAACGTTATTTGTACTGATTTTTGGTTGTTTACAGCAATTCTCCACTTGTTTAGCCATGTTGTAACAAGTCCAAGCTGCTCCTGCAAGTACTGCGAAGCTTCCACCTGGCTTTCACTACATGAAATAATTGCAGTGTCGTCAGCATATGTCGCAACATCAACATTGTTTGTTTTTGGAAAATCTGAGGTAAAAATGGTGTATAGTACGGGCCCGAGTACGCTTCCTTGAGGCACTCCAGCATTTATAGGGTACAACTTCGTGCATTCGTCAGCATGTTGAATATAAAATTTTCGGTTCAAAAGATATGATTTAAGCATTACAAAATAAGGAGCAGGAAGCCACTTTTTAATTTTATAAAGGACGCCCGCATGCCATGCCATACCTTGTCAAATGCTTGCTTAATGTCCAGAAATGTAGCAGCACAATACTGTTTATTTTCGAATGCATCTACAATCTTTTTAACAATGCGATGACATTGTTCAATTGTGCTATGCCCCACCCCCTGAATCCAAACTGATGTTCGGGTATGATATTGAAGTCCTCCAGATCCAGTAACATTCTTCTTAAAAGTATCCGTTCGAATACTTTAGAGAATGTCACCAGCAAACTTATTGCACGAGGTATAAGGATTTAAATTTTTAAGATACTCTGATGTTGCAGCGTTTTTAATTTCCCACAGTGTGTACTTGAGTTCTTTAGTAGCCATATTTAGTGTTTGCTTGTCGATTGGGCTGCGGCTTGCCTGCCACTTCTTGCGAAGTTTTCTTTTATTTTTAATTAATTGTCTCACTTCTGTTGACACGTAGGGTTTAATTGGTTGATTTGGGCTCGACTGTGGCGTGCAGTATGCTCCAGCCTCATGAATAGCTTTAGTGAGAATTTCTATTTCATGCCCAGATTTTAGTGATAAATTAAGGCGTGTTTTGGACTGTAGACTGCTTTTAAAGAATGCAATATTAGTTTGCCTTGTGATAATTCTATAAGGTCTTGATTTAAATTGGACGTTAGTACCATATGTCACTATAAATGGAGAATGGTCCGAGCTTAAATCAAAACTTTACTCAATGCGGAGTTGGTGTTGCGATACTCCATTGTAAACGACAAAATCTAGTAGATCCGGTACTTTCCTGGGGTCTGTTGGCCAATATGTGGTTTTTCCGGTGCTAAGAGTTGAGTATTTATTATCATATTACGGGCACTTGTAAAGCTTCATAACTGTGAGCCGTACGTCCAAATAGGCTTTATTACGGAGTTGTAAAGGAGTACTTTGTAGTCCAAAAGTGAATTAAGTGGAACCGTGAATTTATAAGCCGCAAATTTATATTATTGTGTCATCGGCAAATGTGAATGTTGTGAAACTGTGATCCGTTGGTATGTCTAATGTGTATAGAACATATAACATAGGACCGAGAAAGCTGCATTGAGGTACACCAGCTTTTTTTTCATACTCCTGTATTATGAAGTCATTCTGTCGTACTGTGAATGCTCTTTTGCTGAGATATGAGAGAATTGGTTTGTATTTTGGGCAAGAAAAATTACGGAACAATATTCGCGGTGCTCAAAAGCTATTCGAATCTCTGAGATTATTCGGTATACTTGTTTGACAGTGCCATTGCTTTCACGGAATGAAGTTCGGCATGTTATGGGCCTATATGACGCTTCCAGTGTTTTATTCTTTTCGGGTTTCGGAATCATGGCTATGACCGATTTCTTCCACTGATTGGGAGTTGCAAAGTATCCTCATTTAAAAATCGCATTAAACAAGATTGTATTACTCCTTGACCATTTATGAGGAAATTAAATCATGACCTGCAGCCTTTTTGGGATGAATCTGAGCTTTTATCGCTTTAGTGTGAACTCTGAGCGGTATAGTATAACTCGTAGTCGTAATAAAGCGAAAAATAAATGCGTTTGTTGAAGGATTTGTTTAAAATACATTACTCAAATGTGTTGCTTGGAGAAAGACGTTTGATATATTGTCTCTGTGTGAGTTTCTCCATTGCTTAGCTCACGTGTAGCAATTTTTAGTTTTTCCTTTAGTTTGAGCTCTTAGACACTGCGTCAAAACTATCCGTTCAATATGACTTTAGGTTATTCTGTGGTTCATCAAAATGACTGTGGATCAGGCACAGTCGCCCGTTGTGAGTTTAGTGCGATAATCTTTAAGTTGAGGTCTCTCCAGTAAGCTAAACCAAACTGAAAAATAAGCCGAGAAGATAGGTGCAAGAGATTCAGGAGATATTAGATAACTTTAGATGCTTCATGTTATTGCAAAATCAAAGATATCTGAAATTTTCATCGATTCTGTAGGACAATATCTTGGAGAACAGACTTGTTTTGTGTACTTATAACTGCTTTGTAAAGCTGCGTTTCTTTGGAATTTCAAAGTCTTCAACGCATTGTAATTCAACCCATTGGCATTGTACAAACTGTTGGCTATAAAGCAATCACATAGAGTGTTGAAAAATTCGAGAAATGGTTTTTCGGATACCATAAACCTTGAAATGTAATAAATTGCCGATAGTGTGAGATTACCAAACTTTGACTGAAAATTAATTGAGGTGGCTTGGAGATAATTAGTTGCAAATGCCTGTAGAGAATTAGGACTTGTTAGGACTTCGAATGTGTATGGTTCGTGGAATTTTGAAAAAATCTTCAAGAAAATCTAATAGCTCGATTTTGTGCCGATTTTGTACACTATTGGTATTCCAGAGACAGAGATTTATTTATAATTTACTTTATTGGGATGCAAACATCTGAATCAAAGTGTTTTGATTCCGTAATGTTGGTTGCATGGATTCAAAACCATTGAGTGATATATTAGCATTTTGTTGTGGATGGACCCATAAGTACTGTGTGGGAGACGGTTTGTGCATATGAATTTGGCTCAGCTTGCTTTGATCTAAATTTAATGGCATTGGTTGGTTGTATCAAAACTCTTGACTCTTCGGGGTGAGAACGAGCAAAAGCAGTTCGCTGATGAAGGCTGTTTTTAAATGCTTTATATACAGGACAGCCTTTATAGTTAGCCGTGTGATTTTATTCTCAGTTCCTCCAATTTTTCGCGTTGGGATCTGATTAATTTGCTGTGCATGTAGCATTAATGTGAAGTATGTACTCCACAGGCAACGCAGCCAGAGCGTAGGGTACAATATATATCTTTGTGTGAACACACTCATGGAAGTTTTTGCTTTGAACCGGGAACCGGGTTTTTGGTCTTGTGAGGTTATTTAAAAGAAATTTTTCTGTACAACAGATATTTTATGTTGGACATTGTGTGTACTTCGTTTCTTTTAAGTGTCCTATTTTTGTGTTTCAGCTTTACTTTGAACATGGATGCACAAAAATCGTTTGTTGCATTAATTTGAATGCGAAGTTTTCTATTCTGTTACATCGTCTGTGCAACATCTCCAAAACTGAAGAATTAATCTTAGTTCCGGTGTTGCCGTCCAGAGTATTTAAACTTCGCTTACAACAAACTCAACGTTTTTTCTATATAGTCTGCTTAGCGAATTTGATTCTTGAAGCTTTCTGATTTGTTTAATTCCTTTTGAAATTAATTATGAAAATTTTGACGCCGTGGCAGCTTTTCGCTTCCCCTTTCCCTCTCGCTCGTCGTTGCTTGTTATGTTTTTTTTTTTGTCTCATGCCAAAGTGTTGCTTATTAGAAGTTCCGCGTTAATGCCAGCAGCTGAGTTCTGCTGCATTTAACAATTTTTGTCTGCCTCGCTACTGATTGGATTAGCAACAAAAAAAAAAAAAAAAAATTGCAGTACAAGCGGCTGCCGCACGAACAGCAACAACAACAACAATGACAACAGCTACAACTGCTACCTCTACAAACAAACAACGGCGACACCGTGCAGCAAACAAAATGCGGCAAATGCAGCATGCAACAAATGAATGCCAAGTGTGTTACTATTGCAGCCGGTGTTGTTGTTGTTGTTGCTGTTGTTGCAACAGTTGCGCGGCATATAAGAAACGAGTTATTGGAACAGGTTCATGACCTTGACCATCATCTCAACGACGGCACCACGGCGTTGCTGCTATACACACAGTAGGCAACTTTTGCCGGTAGGCAGAGCAGCGTCCGTTCAGAGTCAGCTTTTGTTGCATATGGTTTCTGCAGGCCGAGACAGACAAAGCAGTTGTTGCAGCATCTTTCACAATATGAGCAGCTAATGCAAATCGCTCGCTGCCCCTATGCGTTGCATATTGCTTGTGGCGCAACTAACGCGCGCCTTGTTACTTTTATAGACTGCACAAACGTACGAATATATGTCACTGCAAATCTTAGTCATTGCGACTTGCGACGACGACTGTCTACCGGTATTTCAGCTGATCTGCTACTCCGCTCATCCGACATGTTTTCCTCAGAGCTCAGTCATGAGTCAGTTTAAGCAGTCGCTGCCGTTGACATTCTTGCTACTCACTCAACTGCCGCCAAAGGGTTAATCGCGGTTTTTCGTGCCCAAAGAAGCTTTCTGTTTGTACTTATTTGTGACTCATAGGCATGCGAAAATAATTCTATATCAGCTCTTATGAAAAAACCTACGCAAATGCATTTATTTTAATTGCGCCAGCGAAAAGTTTCGACTTTCGGGAAGTGAATTGCCAACACAGTGCGATAAGCGCTTAGTATGCTCGCATTCAGCCTCATACTTACTAATAAACTTTAATCACGAATTTATCACGAATCACACCACATATACCTAAATGCATGAGTGACCCTCAATGTTTTTTAATTATTAAACTATTGAACGATGTCAAATGAAATATTTGCGAAATTGTTAAAATTTTAATAGCTTGATTTGGTTTTATTTATACAAAAATTCCTAAAACTTCAAGCATCAATAATAAAAATAATTAAAATTTAGTAGAATCGAAGCGTAAATACTTTGCACATCTGTCATCTGCATTGTAAAATGTATTAGATTTTAGTTCCATAAATTTTGGAAATGATAAAAACCCAAATACAACTTAAGTTTAAAAAAAAAAAAAAAAAAAATAGACACCGCCAGAACTTATTTCGTTTTGCGCTTACCATTGCCGATTACTTTTAAAAGAAAAGCAACAACAAAATTTGCACAGAATTTTGTATATTTATGATATTTTATGGTATGATCAGTGTTGCCGTGTTATTAGAAGTAAAAAACCTAGTACATATGTACAACAAAATAAAAAAAAGTAGCTAAAAAAGGCTAAAAGAGCTAATAATTTAATACTTTTTTCATACTTTTCACACAGAGTCAAATATATTCTTTGTGAACTGGTTTAAAAAAAAGAGTTGTAAAGTATCAAAAAAAAAAAAAAAAAAAAAAAATTTACACTTCTTCGCCGATTTGGATAAAGTTTCAGAAGCTCTTTCATATGGTGAAAACCAGAAAGTCATAATTTTTTATTAAAAATTTAGAGAAAAATTTGGTTTTATTTTAGGGAGAGAAAGGCTAAATTTTTATTCCGCATCAGTCCTTCTAGATTTCTAGAATTCAAATGCTTAAATTAAGTAATACATCGGCTTTTAAGATAAAAAATATTATAACATGCCAGAACCAAGAAGTTTTGTGTATGTTTCTTCGTTGTCGTCTTTCTTGAGGGTTTTTTCCATTTTGGTTTTGAGGATGGTGGACCTTGTTCCACGTATAGTTTTAAAACATCTTCACTTCATTTTGGTTTTCGTTTCTTCTTTTGGAAAAGGAGCTAAAGTATCAGCTTTACTTACATTCGTAAATATGTAGGCTGTGAAGATTCTTATAAATATACCAATGACGTTCCACAGAACCGGAATTTGATGATCCAAAAGGAAAATTTGGGGATGAAAATTATTATGAAATTTTTTGCAATGCGATCCGATGATTCCGAATGGTTTCGGGTTGATCATATATTTTTACCAAAGGGAAAACGACCTAAATTGAATCTATATTTTTTAAGTTTTCACATTTTGACATTAGAACACCCACTCCTATGCTCATAAACTGTCTTCTGTCAAAAAGTTCGCACCTTCCCAACGGTACATATAAGTCTAAGACATACAATACAGAGTAAGATCAAAAATCTAAGAAGAAGGGATAAAAATTTGAAAAATATTTTTATCCATTAAAAGTAGAGATTCCACACTATGAGTCTTATTTTACTTCTTAACGCCTTATTCCAAATATTGTCGCTCATATGAAATTATTCTGTGTGGAATGAATACTTCTGTCGGTAGTTTTCAACAACTTGAACCAAAAATACTCTGCCCTCTTCGTGGTATGCCAATGCTCGATTGTGATTAATTTTACAGCTCTTTCTTGCCATGTCGAAGGATCTTAAGTTTACATTCTAAACGTAAGAAACCCATATCAATTTGCAGACGTTCGTGACGAAATACCTTATATCGTTAATCTAATACGTCTTCAGTTGTTTACTTGTTACATACAGTCGTTTCAGTTCCAACGGAATCTACTCTGATTTAACTACTGTTCTTTATAAGGAAGATTCTAATAACTGTAAAATAATGTCGTGGTTCGATTACCAGTTTCTTACTTGATCTTCTAAGGGATCGAACTATAATATTGGCATATTGAGGAAATTTGTGTTGGAATAATTTTTTAAATAATCTTGACAAACATGGGAGCAGGTTTATGTGCCTATTTGCTTTTGACAGTGCTTTGTCCTTACCAGGCTTTGGTATTATTGAGAAACCGCCAACGAGAAATATTACCTTGAAGATCTTAAAGAAGACCGAAGCGCTGAATTGGGAAGCTTTACGATTATTTTCGGTGTAATAAGTTGAAAAAAGAAGACGAGTTTTTTTAATATTTTGACTCTCCCCACCTTTTCCCATAAAATTCGCCAGTATAGAGATAACGCCTCACTAAGCCAAAATCCAAAAACTTCATAAAAATCGGATAATACATGTCGATTTTATAAGCAAAAAAATGTTTTATATGGCACTTATTCGTGCAGTGAGAAGTGGGAGGAGCAAAATACTTTTCGTCAGTATCATTTTTTCTTCTTAATTTCCCATTTTTTTGTTTTGCACTGCTTGTTCATACGCTAGGGAACCATTTAATAGGCAACCTGTACTGGACAGGGCCTTCTTACTTGTTATAGAGGATTTGCTAAGACATTCGTTTTTTCTTTTGCACTACAAGCTTAGTTTCCAGAAGTATCAATGAATGGTGAGACTGCTTCTATTGGTAAAAGCTTTCTTTAGAAAGGATTTTGCACCAATTGGAGATCGATTTTCAATTAATCGTTTTTTGTATAGACTTTCTTTCATTTGAAGAGCTCTATCTAAATTATAGTTGGGTATTTGTAGGCGTTGTTCAGATTCGGGATATCTAGCTGTATGAAGTTCTCTATTTGAAGATTCTTCTCAGAGACTAAATATCTATTGCATTGTAAGGAACGAAATGTGTATAGTGTCTTGATGGCGCCAATTATATTATTGAGGTTGAGTTTTAAGCAACTGCCATGAGTATGCTGCAGATCAGCGTATAGCCCCATGACTTATCTAGTATCACTATCCAAATTTTCTTTAGTGTGATTGTCCGTTTGAACTTGAAGAACTTGGCACCTATAAAAGATATTGCCTTCAAGTTTAGATTAGTAATTTTTATTTTTTTAATTAGTATTCAAGGAAGTCGTATCCCGCCCTTCTTAGTTTAAATATGAAAAAAATTTTTGTTATCTATTTTTTTTTTTTAAACGTTTCAAGCAAATCTAACCCACAAACAGATTTGAATGGAGACGATCCCTTCTAGTGGTGCGATATAGAAAATTTCATTCGGGGGTTTTTGCTAAATATCAAGGCCAATAGTACCTATCTGAAAAATGACATGAGGCATTAAATGTACAAACTGGAAGGCTTATTATTAGGCCCTGTACCGAAGGTACAAGAGCCTATTGGTTTTGTGCAAATGTATGTAACAGGAAGAACTAATTGTCGGAGACCGCCCAAAGTTACCCCCATTATGGTCAGGAGTGATAGAGGAGTCGATATAGACATGTCCGTCTGTCCGTCCGTCCGTCTGTATGAACGAAAGGATCTCGGAAACGGTAATAGATAGAGACTTTGCGCTTTTTGCATTCGACTAGGACTTTGCCGGAATTTTACAAGTTTATTTAAAAAATGTTTCACCTCCCCCTTTTCCATAAAATCAACCTTAAGGGTAAAAATTTCTTCGTCAAATTAAGTATGCCAGTACAGAAATAACGTCTTTTCTAAGCCGAAATCTAAAAAGTTCATCAAAAGCGGATAATAATTGTCGATTTTATAAGCATTTGAATTTGAACGACCTATGATACTTCCGTCCTCCCTTTTTTTATTCGTACAGTGAGAAGTGAGAGGAGCAAAATACTTTTCGTTAAAACCATTTTTCATATTTTTTCCTACTTTATATTTTTTGCA
Organism: Leucophenga maculata; assembly: GCA_035044805.1. Lineage (NCBI taxonomy): Eukaryota > Metazoa > Arthropoda > Insecta > Diptera > Drosophilidae > Leucophenga > Leucophenga maculata. The sequence goes on from JAWNNP010001209.1 coordinate 291,800, forward strand.
CTGCTTGGTCATAAGCTAGGGAAACATTTAATGTGTTTGTTAGGCGACCTGTACTGGTACAGAGGCTCTTACAGTCGGTTATGCCTGACTGTAATTTTCTTACTTGTGTTATTATATACTTTAGAGTCGGTTCCTACGCCTATTGTCATTTTTCCATCAAAAGAAAGCGAGACACTTCTTCTATACTGCGCCAAATATTAAACATATTCGTCAAAGGCTTTAGGCGCTTTCAAATTCGAGCCAATATGACTAATAGTTTTCCAATTACATTTGTTCATCCCTCTTCCCTTTTTATAAGTACCTACTCCGTCTAACTGAAATCTTTTTAGGATATAAGACGAATTTATTTTAGAAGCGTGACACCCATTTATCAAAGTTTCTATACAGTGTTCTTTCTTGTTACTTTCGAGCAACGTAAGAAAAGTCCAGGCCTACCGTCAAATAATATGGAGCTTCTCGTGTTTCATTAAGACTAGTAGCAACTTTCAGACATACACTCGTACATATTAAACATATAGCAACATATATTAATTTATTATAAATACTTCTCAATATATATAGTGCATATTTTTAATATCCGGTCCGGTGTTCAGTATGCGATTTCAGTAATGTCGATGCAGCTCAGCGTGTTTTCTTCGAATAATCTGCCGACGCCATATGGGCTGACCGTGCTTATGCGTGGCTGAAAAAAAATAAACGTCCAATGGCTGCCTCCACAAAACGTTTCTCACACTTTAAAAAAAAAAAGTGGGAAAAAATAGAACCATAGAAAATAAAATATAGAAAAACCGTAGCTAAGGAAGTAGTAAGTATGCCAGGGTTTGCGTAGGGGGTTGCATTTTTGCTGCAACATTTTTTTCCATCTTTATTTGATTTTTTTTTCTACATTTTTTTCTATTTTCTTATATGTTTTTCTTTGCTGCTGCTGCTGCTGCTGCACGGGAAGCTTGCGCTGGGAAATTTCCACTTGCGCATTGGAAAATTGTACATAAGCCGTAAGCAGTGCAACAGGCAGTTGGGTGTCGCGAATATGAGCAAAGAAAAAGTTTTGGATATAAAACTCTTACCGTACTGCCGTTATTATTAAATCGTTTCTATTTTTTTATTTTATTTTTCAGTTATGTACCTTCAAATAGGAAAAAATGGTGCAACACTAATAAGCGTATGTCCGTCCGTGCTGTAATGTCTAAGCTTCGAAATGATAAGCAACTCTTGCTGAAAATTTTTGTATATACTTTAAAGCTTCTCGCTATGTGTTCCAACAATACTAGTAAATAGTGGTCCTTCTTGCTATATTATATGCCATGCAGATTTGTATCCTTTTTTGTGTTTGTGTGCGTCTTAACTGTTTATGTGTAAGGAAATATGCAAACTATTTGTGCCATGTTTATTGTATTGCATAAAATTTGCAACAGGTGCATATACGCGCTGTGTGCGAAGTCTCCTTCTCAGTGAGTGCGCCTCCTTCGTAAGAAATATATGGATACACTCTGTAACAGGAAACAATTCTTTTTTACTCGCTTTTACATTTTCCATATGGCGGCTGCATAAGTTTTGATTTGATATTCAAGTTGATTCAAGTTGCTGTTGCTGTTGAAATATGAGTTTATTGTATAAAAACCCATTTTTCACTTTAATAGCTGTGATGTGCAAACTTCGTTGGATCAAAACATTTTAGTTGAATTTTAATATAAATATTTATAATTAAATTTTCACAAAATCGTACGAGTATGTTGCAAAGAAAATGAAACTTAAGTTGGAAGTCTTACATTTTCGTGCTATTCAAAGCTTTAGAAGATGTCTTAAGGAGTAAAGTTCTGATTTCCTTTCAACGTTGCCTAGTCAACATAATTACGAAACATCCTCGCGAGCCATATATATATATATATATATGTATATACTTTCCTTCGCAATCTTCTCCAGCTCTAATGGCGAACTGAAGACCAAATATTACGTACTCGAAGCACTTGAATTGAAAACGATTTAACTCTTCAAGAATTTTGCAACTAATTTGCAATGTTATACGTGAGTAAGTGGTGAAGATTATGGTTTATATCGAGCCTCATGGGGTTTTCATTACAGCCCTTCAAGAGAGTAAACGTAAGGCATGACATAAATATAGGCCGGTAGAATAGATACAGCAACAGTACGGAGGTTTGAATTTAATCGTAAAACGCACGAAGAATTTCTTAGCTTTCTTAATTTTGTCAAAAAATGTATGCTTGGAGACACATTGTCCGGCTATGAAGTTCGGAGATATGAATATTCATTCCATTCAACTGCCACAAAATTTTTGAGTATTATCAAACTTTGAACTACTTGCTGTAAGTGAAGCATCAAATTATTCTTGAATATTTCCATACACACAACGAGTTATGGTTCTCGGCTCTGTGAAATGATTTAAGAGGAATAGATGTCACAGACCAAATAAATGGCTCATCTTTAAAAATAAAAAAAACAATCAATAACGAATTTCTTACAAGAATGAGTACAACTATTGCTGGATCCACTGATCTAATATACTTCATTGACTCAATGTTCCACATAATGAATGGAAGATCAATCTGACTGGCCGAAGATTTTGAGGAATCTAACAGACCTTATAATAAGGCAAACTGGTTGGAGTTCACACTCTGATCAGCAGTCTCTTGTTTTCCAATGACCTTAGGGTGGGTGAGTCAATTCTTAGAAACGTAAGGTATGTGTCCTATTATTAAGATGGGCTTTCCAGCGTCAGACTGAAACACTTCGATAATTGCGTCTCGGTTTCATAAGGCGGAACATTTATAATAACTTTCAGAAGAACTCTCAGATTAGAGCTCTCATTCAAGACTATTATGCAAACAGTCCCTACAAAATAGGTCAAAACAAAATAAGCTAAAAAGTAAATCAAAATGTCTTATTCGAATGAAGAGAGGATTGATGAAAAAAGATGTTTTATCAGCTGCTATTGGAAAAACAAAACTCGAATACACTTGACCCAGACATTTGACCTATACGAGTTGAGTACTTAAAAGTCTCAACCTCCTTTATGTCTCCAGTAATTGTCTCAAATATGAAAGCTTGCGAGGCAAGCTACATCGCTTCTTCTTTCATCTATTGGGAAAATTCTGCAATAATTATTGTCACCATCGTTGATAGAATATTGCCTACAGATTTAACAAACCAAGCTACTATTTATTATGCAATCTTGTGTTTAGATTTGGTTTGTACCCTACTATCCGACAAAACAAAACTATATATTATTCCCGTTGAATCTACGAACGTGTCCAATCTAGCTACCATCTTTCTAAGGCCTGACACCTGGAGTTTTTTTTTTCGGTTTGAACGACTGAAAATAATATAATCCATAAATTGTTTATAAAAATTACCTGTCACAGTATTTGACTGCGATGAACTCTGTAACTACTACAACGATTTTGTTGAATTTTTTTTCTTCTTTATTTTATACTCACTTGGAAGAAGATTCAATATAACAATATCTCTCAACACTCACTTCCAATACTTACTACTCGCTCTGGAGTTTGTCACGCAAAAGCATTCACTAACTTCCTCTTAAGAGAGATGTTGGCTCATGGGCAAAATCCAACTCTAAAGATGGTACGTTTCTAGCCGAATACTTCGAAGATGTTCATTTTCGATTGCATCAATTATTCCCACTAACCAAACGAGAGGACGCATTATTAAGAAACACCCAGACAAGGCAGTAATTTATATATATCTAATATTTAATTCGTTCTTAGAGGTGGGACACTTTCCAAAACTATGTGAAGATGCTATCAAACCATGATTCTACAGACAGATTAGCTTCTTATCTCTACTGTCTAAAATTTATAAAAAAAAAACTTTTTTGAACAGCATAAACCAATTAGAATTACTAAAAGATGTATTCTTGACCATCAAATCAAATTTCCGCAGTTCTACATACGAATATTTCTTGACGTCGGAAAATCATTTGACACTGGACGGATAACAGAAAAATTTAAGTGTAATTCGTCAAAGTAATGGGAAGCTATATACACGACCGACAATTTTTCATTAAATATATTGGGTTGGAAAAAAAAGCGAGTCTCTTTTGAGGCCAATTTCACGCCAGCTAAATCGTTTGACATTGAGAGGAAGAGATGTTAATCCGATGGTGCTAGGTCCGAACTATAAGGTGGATGTACAAGGACATCCCATCCAAATTTTCGGAGCTGCTGGCGCATCACAATTGAACTGTGTGGTCTAGCGTGGTCCTGATGGAACACAATTCCTCTGCTATTGGCCAAAGACACAGTGGAGGACCGAATTGAGCGTTTGGCCATAGGGAAGCAGCTCATAATAAATGATTCTCTGCCAATTCCACCAAACACACTGCAAAACCTGATCGTCAACCGGGCCTTGGCAACTGTTTGAGCCGCTTCGCCATCCTTCACCCACGACCGTTTGCGCTTTACGTTGTGGTAAGTGACCAACTTTTCATCACCATTCGCCTTAGAAACGGGTCGATTTTGCTGCGATTCAGTAGCGGTTCGCAGATGGAAATTCGGTCCATGAGGTTTTTTGATGTCAATTCGTGTTGCAACCAAATATGCATTTATTTTGTGTAGCCAAGCTTCTTCAAATGCCTTTGAACGGTCATATGACTGATATTCAGCTTCCGGGCGATGGTATGGCTGCTATTATGGCGGTCTAACTCTATCACTTCCATGATTTTATCGACGTAGAGCATCTTCCACTTCATCCACACCAGAACGGAATCGAGTGAACCACTGTTTTGCTATAAACAAATTGAACAAGTATCGGCCCTGTACACAACACATATTTTTTTGACCGCTTTCAGGTAGTAAAAATTTTAAATATGGCGAATTTCATCCTTCGAGAGCTCCATGTTCAATGCGCTGTAGTTCACAACTGAATTGTCCAAGCGCAATGCTTTCAAAAGAGCGTAATACTGGACACCCACACCTGATGAATACTCCATTTAAAGCTGGAGTTCCACAAGTTGGAGAGCAGCAGACGTTCCATCTCGCAGAGATGATTCGACTATTCAAGCAACACTTGCAGACGACAATTAAAATAATGAGAAAGTCAAAATTTTGTTAATTTAAAAACAAAGAAAGAATAGGTACCACCGCTCAGAAAGAAAGAGTACTACCCATTAGAGTGGCATGGGAATATTCATTAGACAATATCTATCTTAAAAGCGAACCGGATACCTTAAATATCCGAACTTATAAGAACAGCCAGACAGACGGGCATGTCTATATTGACTTTTCGTAGGGGTTCAATTTGGAGACTAATATATGTAATATTTAATTAGAATTGACTAAAAATATATCAAATTCAGCTTATCTAGTTGAACTAACAAAAACCACAGAAAGGTGGGACTGATATGTATGGAGGCAGCGCCTTTTAGTAGTACAATCTGGATCAGAATAGAATATTTTATTAGAATTACAGTAAGGACGGGCCAAATTGATGTTTCTAGTTAAATAAACATCAATAATATTTATTATACAAACCCTAAGAACGAAGAGTAGGCTTGCATGGTGAATACCTGGCATTTGGAGAGGGGTACTCACGTTCAATAAATACAAATGAACTGAAAATTGAATAAGAGATTCTACATACTCAAATTTGAAAGCTCTTTCTATTATAGTTTCCAAGAAATCCATTTTCAGACGCACAGACAGACGGACATATCAACTCGCACTTTAATGCTGATCAAGATACAATTCATCGCTGGAAGAGCTCTAGGCCTTTGAGTGTACAAAGTAGATATTTATGAATAAATAACCACTTTTCGTGACAAATGGTTAGTCACCGTTGTTTTTAAAAAAGTTCGTACGTAGGGTATTAAACTAATCAACAAAAAATTTCGTTCTAAAAAAAAACTAATAGACGAAAAAAAAATGGTAAAATAAATAATTGGAAAATCGAAATACAAACACAGGCAAAACATACAAGAATCAAATAAATTTAAACAACAACTAAAATTCATATAAAATAAATTTTATAGAAAAAGAAAGAAAAAACACGAAAATGTATAAAAAACTTGTTGCTCGCAAAGAAAAACAACAACAAAAACAACGACAAAATAATCAAAATCGACAGCCACAAAAAACTACAAAAATAAATTAAGAAAATATTTTTTGTGAATTTTTAGTCGTCGTCGTCGTTGTTGTTTGTGTAAATTGTCGATATTTACTGTTGTTGTTTTTGTTTTAGTTCTGTGTTTGTTTTTTTTTTTGTCTTTTCGTTTTGTCGACATTGCTGTTGAATTGATATTTGCTTTGCAATTTTTTTTAGTTTTATTTTACTTTTTTTTTTTGTATACATTCTCGTTGTTGGTATTGTTTTTTGTTATTGTTGTTGTAATTGCTGTTGCTGCTGGAATAGTTGCTGTGCAAAAAGGTGATAAGCTCAAGGACAAAATAATGCAGTTAGCATTGCTGCTGTTTTTGTTGTTGTTGCTTTGGTTGCTGTTGCATTTATATACACCAAAAAATTATTTGTTCAATTGTTTTTGAACGAACGAAAAAAAAATTGGAAACAAAATAAAACAAATACAAAAAAAGCGTTTCTATTGCATACATATGTATGTATGCATGTGTGTGTGTATGCACATATTTATTAGCTTCGCAAATATCGATTTTATTTTTGCAAAAACAAATCATGTGCTTCAAAATACTACGAATATGTCACGTTGTCTTTGAATTATTTTGTTCGGTGATATCAACGCAGACTATGTATAAATATTTGGAAATATGTAAATTTTTTGCGACTTTAAGAAACACATTTCCAATTAGAATTAACGAATTTTAAGAGCTTCTCAATTTTCATACAACAAAACATATTTTGACAGCAATACCAATTTTTAAGACATTTGGTTTTTAATTAATAGCATTTAGATGTATCACCAAAATTTATGGAATCCAAAGGAATGCGCCACAAAATGCATTTAAGTATACAGAGGGTACTCCATTTCATCTCATGGAGATGTATAATTTAACTGCTATGCAATTTTTCTGTATATTTTTGTGATAAACCCTAGCACCACCTTCGCGCGCATAGTACAAGGTGGTCATTCCGAACTCGCAAGACATGAAGCCCTGCAGCCGCCAGCAGCGACGCCATCCGCCTCGGATCAACTAAATGGACAGACTGGAAGCCATGATTGAAAAAATGCCGGAATAATTTTCAGCGATGATGCAATTACTCACGTCACAAATAAGTCTCCATATTGTTCTATGGAACGAAAACAGCCAGTCTAAGGTTAAGCATTTCCTCAAAACCAACCATGTTGACATACTTTTAGTATCGGAGACCAACTTCAGCAGACAATCGATCTTTTCCATTCCAATGGCGAAGCCCGGGATGAAGCATCATTAAAAGCGGGTTCAAATACGTAGAGCTTTCAGCCTGCCAGGAATTCTGGGTCCAGTGCGCCCAGAAGTCGTCAGTCCGATGAAAGTTATTACAGTTGCAGCCTACTGACCACCTCGCTGCACTTTGTCCAGCAACTATTGTACAACCTAGGCTTCATGTTTATTGTCGCAGACGACTTCAAGGCCAAGCATTAGTACGGTTCCCGTATTAACAACCCCAAAGTAAACAAGTTATACAAATGTCTAATCAATAGGAGACTAAACCTCTAAACAGCCCACTTACTGCCCCACAGACGTCAATAAGATGGGAGACGTGCTGGACATAAGCTTTTCTAAGCGCATATATAGACATACAATTCTTACCAGCAATATCCTTGAGCTGTCCTTCGATCACTGTGCTGTTCAACTAATTGTGAACATGGCAGAAAGCTCCAATTCAAAGAGGATAAGGCTGTTCAGGTACAACACCAACATTGAGCGCTATCAGTCATGGCTGGAGAGAAATCTGTGTTTCCGACGAACTTACCACTGAGGACGATGTGAAGGACACAACGTCACAACGCTGCGCCGTTCGGCACTCCTTCCTGCAGATTCTCTAACCTCATCCACACGTAGAACAAACCTTCGACAGGCTGTGGCATGCCGGTCTGCTCCATAAGCTCTAGACAACTCTGCCAGCAACGTACTTCGACTTCCTCAGGTCCTTCATTGAGCGCAGATACTTCTTTGTGAGATGTGGGAAAGAAAGTGCACAAATAAATGAAGTCAGAGAAGGAGTTCCACAGGGAAACGTACTTGGACGATGACATAGCTTTCATGACATCCGATATTTCCTCACAGCTGGTTTCAGCCATGCTACAAATGCAGCCATGCTTGGTGAACATCGAGAAGTCCACTCAATTAACTTTCTCGCTGAGAAGAGGACTCTGTCGCCAAGTTTATCTTAAAGGAACAACCATTCCAAGCAGCGCTACACTCAAATATCTGGGCATGGTGCTGGATAGAAGTTGAACATGGCGCCCTTACCTGATCACCAAGATGACTCGACCCAATGAAAGAGAAAAAAAAAAGAAATTATGGCTGATCGGACGAAGGTCAACTCTCAGGCTGAGAAACAAGCTTCTAGTATACAAATCAATAATAAAACCTATATTGAATCCCGATCTGGGGCACTGCCAGCAGGAGCAACTGCTCTAATATCCATGAAGATCTCGGAATGCCCTTGGCTTACCAGGAAGTTATCAGACTAAGCAGTTCCTATCTAAATTTACTATTTGATAACAGCTCGACTACTAGAAGGCTCAAAAAGTGCTACCAGTTTGATCATCCTCCAGGAAGGCTATAAAACATTTATTTTTTTATATTTCCTTCGATTATTTTTCGAACCACGTTTACTCCTAATGATAATGTGCTTCCCGTAAGACGTTGAACAGTGCACACCGAACAAGCTGTAGCTTCGAAGAAGAACCAAATCAATCAATTCGTCGCCATTCTCAGCCGTTCTCGTCCATTTGGAAGATTTTTAGTAAGAATCTTGACTTAAAAACTTTTAAGATTCAACTTGCGCCCTTATTCGGTCAATGGGCTGAGGCACAAATTTTTATTGATCTTAATTTTCTACACAAAACTGTGTTCATCGATGAAGCTCATTTTTGGTTGGATGGGTAGGTAAATAAGTAAAATGCTCGCATTTTGAATGAAGATAATTCAGAAGTTTTTGTCGAAACAGCCTTACATCCACAGAAAATGACTGTTTGAATATTTTTGTTTGTTTTATTTTAATTTAAAGTTGCGTAACTTTTAATAAATATCCTTTATAAAGCATCCATACTTACATACATACTTGTATTTAATGCACAACATAATCCCCGGTTTCCATTTAGGTTCAGATTCGACCACTTAAAGGAGTAGCCCCAAACAAATATATGCATTTCTTAGGACTTCTTGTATGAACATTTTTCATTCTTACTCACTTACTTACTTACTTACTTGCAAGAGCGATAGATCTTTGCCATAAATCCAGGCGTTTTCTCGTAATGCTTCAAGTAAATGGTGCATAACTTGGAGGTGATGTTCCTCAGTGAAGAAAAGAGTGTGCAGATCATACAAATTTTTACGTTCCTGGCTCTGGCGAATGCTTCCATAGTGATGATAGGGCTTTGTTTTCAACATCATGACACTGTACCCATGTTTCGTAGCCAGTTATGACCTTTTAGAGCAAGTCTGCATCATCGCCAATCAACAGCTTCTGAATGATGCGCATGCGATGGTACTTCTGTGAAGAACTTGAACTTCTAAAGCTAAAGTAGATCCACCACAGGCAGCATATTTAATTCGTTAGAAATTTTATTTTATTTTTGACACAAAATTTAATACAGATTCTGTGATCCATCGAAACTCTTCCAATGGAATATGGATGATCATTTTAACATATGTATAGAACATGAGTAACAGTTTTTTATTCCAAAAACAATTTATAGTTCTCACACAATCTTAATTGGCATAGTTTTCGCTGTACATAATACTAAATATTATTCTTGAAAGTATGTAATTAATTTCGGGGGATGACTTTTGAAGTTCTTAGAGAGTCAGTCTTGCATTCATAAAATGAGATTATTTAATTCATCCAAACCAAAGTCTGTGAGGACTCTTCTTGAGCTTCTTATTGGTGTGTACGAAAAACGGATATTAAAGAATCTTCTGCAAGTAAATCTTCTGGTAGCACATAAAACCGAAAACCTTCAAAATAAGCGTCCTAACAGAGTCTTAAAATTGTAAACAAATTTCGCATTTAATCAGCGGAATTCTTCAGCTGTCAGAGAGAAAAAAAAAACATTATAAACTGCAAACGCTTATCAAAGAAACGCAACGAGAAAATAAAACAAATAACTTACAAATTGGGGTCACCTTCACATTATCAAAATTCCGCCGAAATGATTAAATCAAAGTGCAAAAAAAAAAAGAAAAAAAAATTTGTCGGACTCAAATTATAAAACAAAAAAAAAAATAAAAGCTGGTCAACAAAAATCTAGACATATAAAAATGTTTGACTTGACTGATTCATGCATACACAATCGTAACTGAAAATAATAGAAACCTCAATTCTGGACAGGAAAAGAGCAGAGTCAGATTTTGTAAAAAATTCGCCAAGGGTTTATAATGGAGCATCAATGGGTGTATTCTATTGTTTTTAAACTGGGTTCTTATATTCTAAAAAAAGTTGTAAAACACGTTTTTCAACAGAAATTGCAATCCAAAGTTGGAAAGAATTATCCAAGGAGATTTTGTAGAATTTCTATGCTATTAAATATATTTTTTATAAATTTTACACCGAGCAATGCCGAATTTCCTACTACATATGAGTATGCACATATAAAAAAAATGCATAAAAAATATATAGAAACACCATAAGAAAATCGCGAAAAAAAAAAAATGAACGAAAATAGGCGAAACCTTATCTTTTTAAATACGAACGATGTTGATGATGATGAATTTGCCCTGATTTCGACACAAAAACAAACTAAACAGAAATATTTTCAGAGCAGAAAAGAATTATGGAGCGGGGGATGGCGGCAGTAGAGCTGTAGTGGGGTAAAAAAAATAAACACTGAAAAAAAATTAGATAAGACGAAATTGAGTTGCAGCAGCGACAACTAAAAAGCAACAACAACAATAAAGCCAAACAGAACAAAATGCAACTATTTTTATTTTTTGTAAATTAATTTTTGTTTCTTTTTTTTTGTGGTTTTTTTCCAAACTATTTGCACGGCTCGTATTTTACTTACACACGCACACACACACACACACACACATACACTTTTATTTTTTGCTATTTCTGTCGCTGGCACTCAAAAAAAATTATTTCAGCAGTTGTCTAAATATTTATTAGCAGAACAAAAAACGAAGAAGAAGAAGAAGAATAAATAAGCGAAATATAGTATAAAGAGACAACAAAATTGAACAACAAAAAAGCGCAACAACAACAACAAAAGTAAACGAACTAAATTGCTAAAAAAAAAAAAAACAAAACAAACAAACAAAAATAAATAATAAAGAAAAATTAAAAAAAAAAAATAAACAAATAATAGAAAAAATTGCACAAAATAAAAATCAATTGTCGCCAGCAAACGTCAATACGAATATTTTCTGTGCATAAAATGTATGCAGTAGCAGCTACAACAACAACAACAAAAGCAACAACAGAAATAGAACATTTTTTTTGTTGCAGAATAACACGAAGAGATATTATATTTTGTATTAGAATATGCTTGCTTATGTATATGGAGAAAGATGTACATATGGAAAATTTAGCAAAATTCTATGTTTTAAGGGAAACATTTATGCGGCCTCTTCAACAGATGAGAGCTCAAAATAATATCAGATGAAATAGAACTAAATTTAAAAAATCGAAAGAGGCTTAGTAACGTGTGTCCCACGGAAAATTTCGAATTTGAAAATGCTATAAAAAAAAGAACGGCTTGATAGATTTCAAAAAAAAAGGTCCACCACGGCTGACTTGGCAGTACCTCATTCGATCAACCCCAACCCAATTTTTCAGTACATTTTCAATGGTTTCCGGCCTAATGGCAACAATAGCAGCTTCAATTTCATGTTTCAAATCGTCAATCGTTTCTGGACTGTTGGTGTAACAAACGTCTTTAAACGCTTCCTAAAGATAATAGTCCAACGGTGTCAGATCGCAGCTTCTTGGCGGCCAATTCACATCACCATTTTTGCTGATTATTTGATTTTCAAAGATTGTGTGCAAAAGATCGATTGTAGCGTGGGCTGTATGGCATGTAGCGCCGTCCTGTTGAAACCAAATATCGTCCAAGTCTTCGTCTTCAATTTGATCAAAAAAATAATCAGCCAACACGGCTCCTTTCTCATTTTCGAAGAAAAATGGGCCAATGTTGCCGCCGGACCAAAATCCGCACCAAACAGTCACTCGTTGTGAATGCATCGGCTTCTCCTCAATGACGTGCTAGTTTTCTGTGCCCCAGATGCGACAGTTTTGCTTATTAACATAACCACAGAGGTGAAAATGAGCTTCGTCCGAAAAGATGGTTTTTCGATAAAATTCGGTTCGATCTTCCGCCCAATCTGCGAAGCGTAGACGGCTCGGATGGTCAATTGGCTTTAGCTGCTGCACCAATTGAACTTTATATGGCTTCAAACCAAGGTCTTTACGCAAAATTCGGTGCGTAGTTGAAATTTCGCACAGTTTGAGTTGGAGACTCATCACTTTGGAAATAAGTTTTTAATATTTCCCAACTTTGTTGAAGCGAATAGCGACCCATTTCGTTATTGTCAGACTTTATACTGAATATCTGCCACTTTCCCGATGACGTTTGACGTTTCGAAGGTCAAATTATCGTTAGTTCAAATTCGAAACGCTAGGATGTACACCCTGTACTGCCTTATAAACAAGCGTTACGCCTCTTAAAGCCTAAAGCTGTCCAAAATTTCGTTTTCAGCGACCACAAAAACTTCAGGGAGAAAAGTTTTGAGCGAATCCAAGCCATTTTTAAGAAAATATTGGTTCCGCCATTTTGAAAAGTGTCTCCTCCAAAATCTAAGTAATTCCTGTGCATCTCTCCATTTCCACTTTCTTCTTAATAGCTTGACCATTTGAAAATATTTTCGAGCGTCATTTCTGTCTCATAACCTCCCAACATTCCCAAACTTACGTCTTACCTGCTCTTTTTTCTTTCGTCTGAAAAAACGTTTCTCCTCTCTCCGTTTCTATCGATATCGCTCTTGACTGCAGATTATGTTGTTAGGAAGAGTTCTTCTCTGCAATAGCTTTGCGACACTCCAAGTTGTACCAAGAATTAGTGTTTTTTTTTTTTTTTTTGTTGCTTTAATTGGTAGGTCCGTTTCCGAAGCTCTGAAGCTTGGCATGCTACTCCTTTTTTCAATTTCTCATCGTTTGCATCGAGTGCCTTCACAATTTACTTCATGTGCCTTTGCTGATTCCAATAGAGACTTTTGTATGGTTAAAAATCTCAAAGCCCATTTATGGTATCTTTCTCTGATATCCCACAAACACAAATAATACAAAACTGTTTACTAAATTCCGATTCATTTTCAAGTAAAATGGTTATAGTTTGGTTAAAATTTCAGATCATCACAGAACAACCATTTTTTTTTCATTTTTTTCCAGAAGTATCTGCATATTTTCGTATTTCTTCATGATTTTATATATATTCCCTTAATTCGATATCAGAATCGGCTTTGTTCCATTGTTTAAAACGAGAAATATAACCGAATGAATGGCTTTAAGAATGAACGAACCTCAGTTCTGTAATACAGATTGTCTATGCTATATTCCCTTGGTTATAGCGACATGGAGTTATGAGGTTACAGGGGGGAAATAGTTTGGAATAAATTTAATTTTTCAGGGAAGCTTAAGTCTTAAATTTATATGGTTCAATTGTTCAGAATTGTTTCTTTAAGTTTTGAAAAAATCCTGTTGTAATGGGGGTTAAATGGATCTCGGATTCAGATGCAGGAAGCCAAAAAACGTTTGATAAACATAATCTGACATCTGGGCCCGAAAGCCAGTTTTCTTTCCATTTTCAAGATCAGAATGTCTTAATGGTTGCGACCTCCTAAATGTAGCTTCAAGTCAAAACAGAAAACAAATCTTTAAAACCTTTAAGCTTTTTCTGCTTTGGTTATTTCGTTCTAGGAATAATGAATTATTAAATTTATGAAGGACTTCTTTAATTTGTACACATCCAGTATATGTAGACAAATTATTAAGTCAAGTAAATATGATAAACTTCAGCTGCAGCATTGAGAATCTTGCAACTGTTGTACGTTTCTACAATAATAACTGATTGAATTCCAGTTTAGACAGATAACGTAATAATCATTTATCATTTTGCGATGAGCCAACAACGCCAACACATTAACGAACAACAACAACAGCAACAACGTTCGCATATACATGACTCTCACCTGCCGTGCAAAGGCAGGAAATGTAGCTACAGGTAACATCCACACTAAGAGCAACAACAACAACAACAACAATGACAGCATTAACAAGCGCATGAGGCACGCGCCAAAAAGCAGTTGGCAACAGCAACAAAAACAACAACAACAATAACAAATCCGTTGACGACGTTGTTGGTGTATGGCGGTAAAAGCGTTGCATGTATCTAGATACATATGTATCTACAATCGCAGGAAGATCGAAAATGAAACCAAAGTGGCGCAGATCCAGTAACACACATTCGTGCAACAACAACAGCAACAAAAATAACAACAACGACTTAAGTCAGCTTTATTGTTAGTGTTTGCGTTGTTGTTCGCGTTGTTGTTGTTGTTGCTATATGCAGTCAAGCGCATTTCCATTTCTAACGTTTGTGATCTGCGATCAGCAAATGCTGCAAAAATAAAAACAACAAGAAACGTCTTAAGTAATAGGAACAACAAAAAAGTTTTATGTTGCCAATCTTCGTTGTTGTTGTTAGTGTTGCATGTAGATACAATTGGCTTTGCTGCGTCTATAAGGTCGCCGGTATATTCGTATAAACTTGCCTCAGTTAAGTTTTCAACATTGTTCATGGCTTTGCTCACCTACAAAAACAACAACAACAAAATTATATTCAAAGACAAGTTTAAGCTTAGCAGTTGCCCACAACAACAACAACAACAACACATATATGATTGATATTGCTGTTGTTGTTGCTGTTGTTGTAGCGGTTGCAATTTTTACCATTGGACTTGCTCTTGGCTTTGAGCTTTATTGCCTGATTTTGTTGCTGTTGCCGTTTCACATGTTTTTTTTGTTTTGTATTTCGGCGCAATGCATTTTAATTTTTCTATAAACTGTGTTGGTCTTGACCCTAATGATGTTGACAGCAGATACATTTATATCTCTCTGTCCATAGGTATGTTATATAGGAGTATGTGTGTAGCATTAGATGCAAAAATTAAAAGAATTTTTTGGTTAGAAATATTTTAAACATTTCGAATTTTCATTAAATGTATTGAATAGTGTTAAATAACTACTTTTAGTTTAATTTTTCATAAATAAAAGATCAACATTAAGTTAAAAAGGACAAGAACTAACTGCAGGATCTAGAAATATTATTCACGAGACTCTCATTCATACTCAAAAAGTCATACTACTACCCTCGCACATCAAACTTGGCTTATGTAAAAAGCTTATAAAAGCAATGAAGCTATCGGAGAGCGTTGCTTTCATGTATTTATTTGAGAAATTTTCCAAAATTTCTGGAGCGAAAATAAATGAAGGAGTTTTCGATTGCTCTCAAAAAAGGAACCTAATGAGAGAGGAAGAATTGGAGTAAATTAATTAAAGAAAAAAATGTCTGGAAAATTAAAAAGACCCTGACTACAAGATTATTGTCGACTGTTTGTAAAAAAAAACTAACAAAAGATGCCATGTTTAATGAATTTACAGATGCATTTTCTACATTCCCAGATTGAATCTTGAAATCTTTAAAATTTTCTATGATTATTATTGCTTCAATCAAGTTTTTGTTCAGCTTCTTAACAGCGAGTATTGTTTTATTGCAATCCTGGTAAATCGAATGTATTAAAGAATTTAATTGGATAATGAAAGACTTTCGATTTCGATCAGTAATTGTCTTTAAGGCATGCAATTGGCAAGCGATTTGACTTTGAAATTTAAGTTCAATTTGCACCAATATTCGGGAACAATTTCGTGATCAATTCTACTTTCGAAGTTGTGTATTGACAAAAAAAAAAAAAAAAATAGGTGGAAACGAATTAAAGCCAGAATTTTTTCATTGCCAATGTCTAATAATTGCTGCCAAAACACTTCCATTGATTCGTCATTTTCTGTAGCTACTAGCATATTCGCTGTTAACTGAACAGTATTCACGTATCTCCACAAATTCGATGTCTTCAAACAATTGTTTATTTCAACAGCAGATGTTTGGACGTTTGGTAAAAATTTAGCATTCTGAACGATTTTGAGACGAACTATTTATTATATCATATAGCTCCCTTAGAAACGAACGGCTTACCAAGAGCATCCACAAGTCTGACATATTTTTTTGGTGAATAAGGCAATGGATTCTAAGGACTAAATTCGAAGAGTTTTCTCACTTCATCCGATGTATCTGGATGAGTTTGTAAAATTGAAACAATTTTAGACGCATTTCGCATTTGTTAATTACTAAAGGTGCTCTTGACTGTTGTTGTTGTAGAAGTATGGAAAAAAAAACCACTCACTTGTAGACCAACATATGAAATGGTCATATGAAATCTTCGAAATCTACAAAATATCGTTCAATCTGCGTTGCCTGCAGTGACTTCCAAACTGACCCCAAAACATGTTGCAATTTTGGTGGCAATCACATTGCTAACTAAAGGCGATGTCGCATACACAAATAACTCCGAAATAGACTCAATCAACAGAAAGCCAAACATCAGTAACCCACTCATTATTAAACTTGTTGTGATTCAGCAACTAAGTTCAAAGGTTAGCTTGTATATCTATAACAAGAGCAATTCGAACCTGTCCTAGTGTGGCATTAGATGTACTACTAAATCTAACGCCGCTGCATCTTCACATCCAACAACAGGCTAACGGAGCCTTTGCTAGGGTAGAAAGAATTAACACTAGCAGGAAGACCTATACTGGGAATCAAACAAATGTTAATTTGGAAGACGCACAACCACTCCTGCAATACCCTAGTGATAACCTAGACATAATGAACAACTTCACTAGAAGATTTCAAGTAGGGCTCAGCAATAAAGTAGAATGGTGAAACATAACGCTGAACTACAATATCGAAGCAGGAGTAATTAGCTGGTACACAGATGGTTCCCTAACAGACAAAGGAAGTGGAGTGGGAGTCTTCGGACCACGCACTAAATACTTCGAATTACTAGAGAAATTCACAAGTATCCTTCAGGCAGAAATATATGCAATAGAAAGATGTGCTCAATTTAATCTAAATAGGAGGTACAAGAATCAAAGAATCGCTATCTTCTCCGATAGCCAGGCGGCTATTAAAGCAGTAAGTTCGCCTATGATCAAATCTAAACTGGTCATGGAATGCATAGGTAAATTAAATAAACTAGGAAAATTTAATAAGATCACTCTATACTGGGTACCCGGACATGCGGGCATACCAGGAAACGAGCAAGCTGACGACTTGGCCAGGAGAGGGGCAGCGTCCCCTTTCATGGGTCCAGAGCCTTTCTGCGGGCTCGGACCAGGATCAATGAGAATCCTGCTAAAATAGGAAGAAAAGAAAGCAAGAGACTTTTTCTGGGAAAAATGTGAAGGACTAAAACAGAGCAAAAAGCTGTTGGGCCCTTACAACAAAAAGAGAACGGAAATTTGCAACGGTCTTAAACGGAGAGATCTAAGAATGATTTCGGGCTTCCTGACGGGACACTGTAGACTTAGAAGACACTTGTGTAAAATCGGAATCGAAAGTGATAGCACCTGCAGATTCTGTCTGGAGGACGACGAAACTCCGGAGTATATCCTGGGGGACTGCCCAGCTCTGACCCAAACCAGGCATATATATCTTGGAGTGAAGATGGAATATAAGGTGGGGCCTAGGACGCTGCCTTGGGGAATGCCAGCTTCAATGGTTTTGACGGAAGACTTACATCCATCGGCCGTCACGCAGAATGTGCGCCCTGATAGGAAACTCTCTACGAGCTGGAACAGCTGTGGGGTTAGGAGGCTTTTAGCTTTGTAAAGTAGCGACCGCATAATCTTTCTTTTCCAGGGCCTCTAGCGCAAAATTAACTACTCTATGCAGTTGTTCTGGTGTGCCATGCTGAATCCGAAATCCAAATTGGAATTTTGGTATCGCCAAACTAGCAGCCTCAATTTTGAGCAGTCTGTTCAGAATCAACCTCTCCATTATTTTGCCCAGTGAAGGAAGAAGGCTGATTGGTCTGTAGGAATTCACCTCAGTTGGCTGTTTTCCTGGCTTCAGTATTATAATAATACTTGCAGACTTCCAAACTTTAGGAAAGTAACCCGCATGTAAGATGCTGTTGTAAATGAGCACTGGAAACCGCAGAGCTTGATCTGATAAAATCCGTATGGTTCTGTTGTCGAGAAGGTCATCACCCGGGGCTTTCTTAGGCTTCAACTTGGACACAAGCTGCTTCACTTCTTCAAGAGTGACAGAATTTGAAACGGCGTTTCAAGTGACTGCGCAACCAGGCGGCAGTGACTCTCATGAGCAAAAGCGTGTGGTCTGAAGCGTTGCTACAAGTTGCTTGCAAACACTTCTGTTTTGTCCAGGGATGTACGGCACCAGCCTTATGACGGGTCCCTTATAGCCGATTTAGGTGAGGCCTGAGCCTTGTACCGTTTAGTGATTCGCCACAGAGAGTAATTTGTGGAGGCATCGGTGCCCAAGTTCTCTAACAATTCGTCAAGTAGATGCTGTTTTCTGCGAGCCAGCACCTTATGAAGGCGATTTGCCAGCCTACTGTAAATCTGCTGGACTTACGTTTAAGGCGAAGGAGGTCAGCTATTATAGGAGGTAGCTGAGACTGAAGAGAAACTTGAGTATTTTGTTGATTTCTCGGTGCAGCTTGCGCTGCTGCTTGTCGTTGTCGATATCATCTGCTCCTTGGATTTCCATGCTTAGGTCGATCAGTTGCGCCAGGTGAGCCTTGAAAACCTGTACATCAGCACCACGAGCGAGTAAACGAGAGCGCTGTGGCTTGATCAGCGTTCAAGTCAGCCAGAAGCGGGGTGTGGTCCGATGATAGCTCGTGAAGTGTTCGATTTTCCGAGCAGATAATTAAAATCTTTTCTAGTATTGCGCGACGTCGCTCACGAGTTTCGCTTATCGTTCAACAGCTGCGTGGCCAATACAATATAGTTTCACAAGCTTTTACATTTTATGTCGCTCGTAAGCGATAATCGCAAAATATGTGTCTAATTATATTTTCTAAAGCGGGTAAAAACCAAGTTTAGAACGAGTGAATGAAGCAAAATTGTCCGCATATAACCTATGACCAGCAATTTTCAGGCCTTAGCCTTTAGTGAAATTTTTCAAAACCCTCGTTGAATGAGTTTATGCAACATAAAAGGATACTATATTTCCAGGACTCAGTTTTATATCATTAAGCGTTTGGCCTGAGCGATAATGAATGGGGCAGTCAGTCCAATATACATATATGTATATACTATATGTTTGGATAATTGTAGTATTTCCAGCAAAAATAAACAACGAGTAGCTACAGTGGAAATTGAATGTTTAAAACACTGCGTATACGTAATTTCTTGTAACAGTTGTATTAAGGATGGTATAAGGACAAATGCAAGTCTGTTATATACACAGATAATATATCAAAAGCAATTTTAATGAAATTCAAAGTTGACATCATAAAATATGCATACAGATGCAGATAGTAATTTTATATAAGAGTAACTTTCGAAACCCTTCGCTCCACTTGCCTACACACGCACCTAACTGAAGTACATATGTTGCAACAAGGACTCCACCCATTTGCAAACGAAATTTTTTTTACGAAAAGTAAAATACAAATGCAACAAGTCGGTGTCCCGAAATAAATAAACGAGTGCAGCACGAAGTTGGAGAACTACAAAAAAATAAAAAAATAAAAGGAACTTAAAAAAAAAAAAAAAAAGTTACGAAAAAGAAAACGAAAAAAACAAAAAGAAAAAAAACAAATAGAAACTATAAAGGAACCTAGTCGTATACATAATATATATAAAATGGTTTGGGTTCGGCAGCAAGTTGTGCGGCTGCATTTGGGTTTGAGTAAAAGTTTTGGCTTGGCTTGGATTTTGTGGGTTCGGGTTTGGGTTGGCAGCAGCGCTAGACAAAACAAGCCAAAAAGGTTTAGTGTACTTTTTTTTATTATATTTTTTTTTATAAAAAAAAAAAAAATAAAAAACCTAAACGGAATAAAAAGCAACGCCCGAACTGTTGTCGACGTCGTTGCACGTAGCATGTACGTATGTACTTTGTCGTAGTATTGTCGTCATCAGCAGCAGCAGCAGCGGTGGCAGCAGCATGTTGCTGCCTTACTCTTCCTTGGCATGTTTGTGTGTGCGGTGGCAGACTCCTGTTGCGCTTTGCCGCATGGCAAAACTTTCGTTTCGTAACGATATTTTCACATTTCCTGCAACACGAGAAGAGAACCACAACGACAGCAAGTTGGGCTATACGTCACACAGTCACACAGACTAGAACCTTAGTATCTCAGACAGGACTACATACCCCACATATACAATGGTGTATTGCTCATTTTGAAGGCAGCAGCAACAGTGTATGAGTATACAATACTGTTTTATTCTATTGCCAAAATGCGCACAAAACATGTCGAAAATGTGCCACATGCCAGCAGTGTATGTTGCATGCAACAGTTATGTACTATAAATTCATATATATATTAGGGGTATGTACTATTTGTATACATTGTGGGACAGACGTAACCAAAATAGTTTCATTCAACTAACAGACAGACAGACGGACAGGCAGGCAGGCAGGCAGGCAGACAGACAGACAGCAGCATCCATGCGCCGCATGCAGCAAAAGCGTATGCCAAACGATCCTTGAGCGGCATTTAATATTTTTCTGTTTTTTACCTTTCGTTTTTTTTTTGGCTTTTGTTTAAGCTGCAATGAGACAACTATTATCTGTCGTATATACTCGTCATTTATTTTATTTTTTTCGTTTTCGGGTTTCGGCTCTGCTGTTGAGTGCTGTTTTGTTGCATGTCAAGTATTCAACTCGTGTATTGTTCTATTTGCAATGGCTGTGCTGTGTAGTTTAAGTTCTTCATATATTTCCATGAATTGTGGCTGCTATGTGCGCAACAAATCAGTTTATTGTTCAAGTGTTGACTTAGGCAGACATAGAGCCTGTATCTGTGGCAGTATTCAAACTAAGTACACCAGTTCTACTTTTGTGCTGCACTTTGATGTTTGGCTTATTTGTTTAATTTAAATTTGGGAGTGTTTAAAATTTTGCTAATTTGCCTGAAAGTTTAACAAAATGAAATGGTTTGTCTACTGCGTTGCAGTCAGAATATAGAAAAAGTTGGGCTTTTAAATGTTTGTGGGCAGAGAAACGAACTAAGTACTTAAGTCCTCCCATACAAATAGTATTTTTAGTTTTAATGGCGCACTTAATTGCATGCATTTTTTATACAAAATATTATTTGTAGAAAGCTCTGCAGGATAGACGTTAGTAAAAAAAAATTTCATTGCTTTCAAGCATGGGATATAAGAGAGAATTGGGGTGATGGTGAAGGGTGGAGAAAAGGAAAACAATAAATATTTTATTGCCTCATTTGAGGGAGAGCCAGCTAGTAATCCAGCTGTTATCAAGTAGGTTGATGGCTGTTTCATTGAATTAAATTTGGGAACAGTTTCCTCTTCTTCTCTTCCTCTTCCACCTCTTAAGCCAAGCATTGATGGTGTAGAGCTGTCTTTGAAGTATGAATGAAGCCCTCTGTGGGGAGACGTCAGATTCCAGAAAGGCTGTCTCGTCGACATACATAGCGGCCAGCAGCTTATCTTCTTCGACGATCAGCATGTAAGGGATGGAGCTACGTTTGCCTGTAAAATAACTGACTTCCTTTATTTCAGAACTTTCTTCGGCACTTCCCACAAAAAAGTTCCTGCGCTCAATATAGGATCTAATGAAGTGGAAGTACGGTGTTGGCAGAGTTGTCTTTAGCTTGTTGTGCAGACCGACTAGCGACTCCCACTCTCTGAAGCCTAACTGATGACTTGGCGGTATGCTTCCCATGTTTGCGAATGAGGATTATATCGGTACTTTTCCACTGGGTGGATGTATTAGCTGGAAGCATTTATTGATGATCTTGATGACTAACTGAACGACATTCGGAGGCAGGAACATCAATATATCGCACCAGGTGACTTGAATGCTTCTACTTTGCAAATTTCGCAGATCAGTTCATCCGTCTCAACTGCAGGAATAGGTAGTTCCATTTGGTAGGGCACGTCTAGAAAGTTAAGAGTTTCCTCTGCCTCGAGTTGGGACAAGGGTGTGAATGCTTCGTAAACATGGTCAGCGATTGCTGTAGCTCTTTCTGCATCCGATCGATACCAGATTCCAGCGCCATCCTTCGCAGTCTCCTACCTCTTTATAGGCTTTGTGATGCCCTTGGTTAGCTGTCATAGGTTGTACTGTAGGTCGCTCGGCTCAACTTGTTCGAGGAAGTGCTCCAGAGAATGCGTGCGGAGACTGAACAAGAGTTCCTTGACGTTTTCAAAATTTTAAAATAAACTTGTGAAATTCCGGAGCAGTCCTAGTCGAATGCAAAAAACACGAAGTCTCTATCTATTACCGTTTCCGAGATCCTTTCGTTCACACAGACGGACGGATGGACAGACGGACATGGCTATATCGACTCCTCTATCACTCCTGACCATAATGGGGGTAACTTTGGGGGGTCTCCGACAATTAGTTCTTCCTGTTACATACATTTGCACAAAACTAATAGGCTCTTGTACCTTCGGTACAGGGCCTAATAACTAGGGAGACATCCATGATTACACAAATACATGTCTTGATTGTACCACACTTGGCGCAATCCAGGAAAAACGACGTGAAAGTCTTTTGTTCCCTTTGGGATGTTTTTTTAACGTGTATCCATTTAGGGCGTGTTTGTTTAATTTATTTTTCTTGAAATTTTTTTATGCCTACGGTACAGAATTCGCTTGGATTCAAATGACTTTCTAAGAGGATTTCTTTTCTGTTAATTCCCTTTTTAAATTCCTGCAGTAATCAACCAGCATACGGATGTAAATATGCATTACCCTTAATAGCTATGTTCCATTTCCTCTCAGATTCTGGTGAAACCTTTCACCTTGCTCCTCGCTGTAATCAGCTAAAGTCATCGGATAGTAGTCTACATGAGACTTCAGGAAATGTAGTTTTATATTCATCAAGCAATCGAGTTTATTGTAAGTCTTCAGTCTCTACTACACTCGCAAAGCTAAGCCAAGCATTCTTTCCCACAACTTTTATTCGTTTTATAATCTTTGGGTCACGCAACAACTTTCAAAACTTCGGATCGTTAAACACCTCTTCTTAGTTTTTGGGAAATTTCTCCTGGATGTGAAAATAAGCTTTCCTTCTTTGTTCAAACTTTTTACGCATTGCTTTCAAACTTTATGTGCACTGGAGGAAGATATGCCTGAGCAAGCTCCCAAAAAAACATGGGAAAACATAGAATCAGAAAATATAAGATCCACTGGAAAAGTGAGCGAAATCGGGAGAAAACCTAAAATATTCATATGCCAGCCATTATTTAAAACAAAGTTTTGACTTAGGTATGCATGTAAAGGATAGGACGAGATATATAGAAAACTCAGCGAATATTTCAAGCAATTCAAATATTTTGGAAGGAATTTATCATAGACTGGGAGAAATGAAATCCAAATAAATATATAAAATAAATAAAATAGTCCCCCATAAAAGGTAAATCAAATTCGTTATGTGTCGACAACTATTTGATAAGACAAAAAGAGGATACATTAATATTAGTCGAATATATTAGTATGTACTACTACTTTCCAGATTGTTTCCATTGAAATTGATGATAAAAACCAACTTCAATATTCGTTTTAAATAGAAAATTTTTAATATTGCTGAAATAGTATTTGTTTGCTTCGGCACTGCCGCCTCCATTACCTTGAAATCTTGTTTCTAGTCATCATTCAAAATATAAAAAAAACATTTCATTGAAATTTCTAATTAAATTATACAGCCACGAGTTTTGCATTTCAACTCCACCTATTTGAAATTTATTAAAAAAAAAAAATGCATTTCCAACAAAACTAAATTAAAATTAAAATAAAAATGTAAACCATTAATTTGTTATACAAGTTTTTTATTTTCCATATTTACGATAAAATAAAATGAATTCAATTATTTGCCATATGAATGCTCCATCAAACGCGGAAGCGATCGATTATAAACTAAATAACTTTTCAACGATATTCAAACAATCGTACAACCCAACTTTCTAGGAATAACTTGTGAACACACTTTTATAAATCGCATGCAACAATATTGCGAAGTGGACCTTGAACGCCGAATAGTTCACACATTTTAATTCGGTGCTGGAGTGTATAGGGTGAAAGGCTACCGGCAGGGGGTGCTGCTGTGGTAAACATAAATGCCAATTAGTTATGTTAAGTGGCAGCTTTGTGCGAATTCAGTTGCAGTCTGGCAACATTATTAGCCGAATATGCAACGCTTGGTTGCATTTTGTGGCAAAACAAACAAAATAAAACATTTCAAACGACGCGCCTCCAATTGATTTTCATTTGATTTGATTTTTTTTTTGTAGTTTGGCGACGACCTCCATTTGACGAGGTCTGCATTGGTTTCCAATTTAAAAATAAAAAAAATATATATTTTTCTAAAGCAAGTCTCAAAAAAAAAAAAAAAAAACAAATTACAATATTTTTGTTTCATATGAACGAATTTTGCTCAAATGTTTGAGTTTTTAGTTGTTCTACAAGTTTTTATTTTCAATGTTTTGTATCTGTGTATTTGTTGTTGTTGCCGTTACCTCGAACTTTAGATTCGGTTGCAATGTTGCTTATGAGAGCATAACGCGTTTGTCGTCATTTAGAGAAGCATATTGTGCGGTTTCATACTTGCACTACAATTCAATAGCAGCGCTGAGCCCGCGACTTTGTCCGTAATTTAATTTTTGTCATATATAGTTTGATAAGTTTCTCAGCTGGCTTGGTATGCAAGGGTCCCTACTAAACTGGCTAAATTTACTATTAACAACTACCACAGAGACTTTCACATCGATTATCGATTATCATATCGCTTTATATTTTCTCAGTCTCCTCTGTAACAAAGCAAAATTGGAGAAAATTCTGTATCTTTTATGAAATGTAAAATAGAGCCGAACGGCTCGACTATAGCTCTTCTACTTTTTTAACCACATAATAATAATCTACTTTCTTGTTATGAGTCTGGATTTTTGCACTATATTTCAAAGTATTTTACTAGATTATGTCGTACAAATCGTTGGCTTTACTCTTGGCTTGAGCACTCCTACATTTCTCTATCCGACAAAACTTGTCACTTTGTTTCTCAAGTATCTAAGAAGTGCAGTTTGATATTCATCCAACATCCCAAGCTCATAGTCGGAACTTTTGTGATTTCCCAAAAACTTTTCAAGTACATCTCGAAAGGAATTCTTGCAGCTTTTTCTGCATCGTTCATTCATTCATTCATTAATACTTACGAAATATTGATCTTCGGATTTAAAGTCTTTCGAATATCACTTCTTTCAGTGTCGCTGTACTCAAATCTGGAAATTGAGAACATTGTCGTTCTCTAACAAACAAATTGCTTCATCAATTCTAGTATTATGTAAAGTGGCGGAAATTAGGCGCGAGCGCATCTTCTGCTTGCCCAATCTCCTTCTCAAAGTGATTTGCACGATCGGTGCTATCTCACAAACAGCTATAGCAGGGATACTTGGTGTACCCTGATTGTTGGCCTAGAAGAATTGTTATGATTTCTAGATCACCGCAAACTTGTCATCTCCAATGCGTATTGCATATTTCATAAGTTCCTTTTAAAAGTACTGCGTGTGCTATTGATACTCACTTTTATTTTCATTCCACGTCTCAACATGTGAACTACAAATACTTTCTGTTGTATACTCTTTACTTTCAACAGAAAGCACTCACAAACAAAACAGAACATTTTCCTGTCCCGAATACAATTGAGATTGTTTGGTTTGTCCTTATCTGTCAAGCTGAAAATTCCAGCGTGCCCGCTTTCCCACTCTGACTAGCTGTTGATGATGGGCTTCCGAAACCCTGCATCGTAAAACACTTCATACTTGTGCTTGCAGGGACTATCAGTATGGATCTGGCACAGATTACAGGCAAGAATAATCGAATTACAGCTTTGGCTATATTGGTTGGACATGCGATCTTGTTTTGAATTGAGGATATTATGTATTCATGATTTGAGAGTCAGACTATTATTCGAGTGAAGGGAATAAAAATTCACCTTTTCTACCAGCACTCCCCCCATCTTAGTGGGGCTGAGTTTGAAACAAATATGAATTACAGTGAGACTCAAGGCGTCTCTTATATTCAATGGCAGCGTAGTTGCCTGCAAGAATAATGTGATGTGAGCGCTACCTACGAAACACTTACTCCGAGAAGACAAGAAACAGCTCTTTCAGAGTTGGGGGAATGCCCTGCAAATGGGACCGCTGTAGACGTATTCTAAGATGGCTACGACTAACGTGTTAGACAAAACTAAGCACTTTGCGCAAACTACCGAACTTGTGAGCATAGCCCGGTATCTTGAATTTGCGTCGTTGACGTATTTAAGCACACAGCGGACACTTATATATCCAACATGTGCGAGCAACTGCTCATACTTGGTGGATTCGTGAGAAGTCTTTGAAGGGAAGAAGACTTTAACGCATTAAATAGAAGGTGTTACGCTGACTGTTTCATAAAAGTTAAACAAAAAATGCGTCGCAAACCAAAATCTTTCTTTAATTTCGTAAAAACGAAAAGTGGTATATGCAAAATCTGATTCGCTAATATCCAATTTGATTGCCGATTTTTCAAATTACTTATTCTAATTGCTCTGGTAATCCTTTCTAGTATATATCCTTACAATATTACTTCATATGACTTCATATCTCCTCCTTATATCTCTGTTCAAACTATTTTAACATGTCCTGATAACATTCCCAGCAGTATATGGGGTGCGCCATATCGAGCTTCGGTATGAAAATATTGAATAACTTTGGAAAAAAACAAAAATTCATGGAAAATGTTTTATGTTTATTTAGATTGATCCTTTACAATTCATTTGAGTTAGTTTTTGAATACAATATCGACCAAATGGCCACCTTTGTGCTTGATGGCAAAAAGTGTCCTTTTTCGAGCATTTTCCATGACTTTCTCGAGCATATCGGCCGATATTTTGGCCATTTCGGTGCGAATACTCTCCTTGAGCTCTGTGATGGGCTTGGGCTTGCTCATGTACACTTTGCTCTTCAGCTAACCCCACAAATCCGGCGGCCAGTCGATATCGCCTCTTTTTGGCACAACGCGTCCAGGGCATTTTCGCTGCAAAAACTCCATTGTATCGATTGCTGTGTGACATGGGGCCCCGTCCTGTTGAAACCAGAAGTTTTCTAGACCCTTCCGACGCATATCCGGGCACACAATGTGCGCCAGCATCCACCGATATCGCTTGCCGTCTACTGTTTCGCCTTTTTTGAAGAAGTAAGGGCCGATGATGGTTGTTAAGTTATTCATGGCTCAAATTGTACTGAATTGACGTTTCCAAAACGTACCTACACAAGGCAATCGCTTCACGAACGTCAAAGCTATTCAGTGTTTCTATACCGTAGCTCGATATGGCGCACCCTGTACTAAAACAGTATTCTAGCACCATTTGTTGCCCTTTATCGATTCTTTTCAACCTTTCTATAAGGTTTTGCAAATTTCCACTGCTTAGCTGAGTGCTATACCAAAATTGTTTGAAAAAATTATTTCGGACAACAGTCGTCCTAGTCGAATGCAAAAAACACTAAGTCTCTATCTATTACCGTTTCCGAGATCCTTTCGTTCATACTGAAGGACAGACGGACATGGCTATATCGACTCCTCTGTCACTCCTGATCAAAATGGGGATAACTTTGGGGTATTTATACCTGTTACATACATTTGCACAAAAAGAGAAAAAAATGTTCATACCAAAACTCAGAATGGAAATATAGATTTTCATGTGTACGCTACTAGTTGTCTGAAGAGGAAAAAGAGGAGTTACTAAATATTTAAACTAAAATGCTTTATTTTTTATGGTCTCTAGGTTCTTCATGTCCAGACAGACGGACATGTCTATATCGACTGGATTTTTTGTATGCTGAATTACTTTTAATTGATAAATGATTATTTATTAATTGAAAGCTTGCTTTTAAATAAAAAAATAAATTGTTTAATTGTTTAATATAAACAAAAAAAATTAACGATGGCTTATTGACTTAAATTATGATTGCAATGAATTTAATTTAACGCCAAACATCTAATAGAGTTGATGAGATACAATTGGCTTTACTTCCAAAAACCTTTTCCTATTTCAACTACGTAAATGAAGACACATCGTCAATCGGACAGAAATGTTTTAATCTATGCACGAATGTGTGTATTGCAATTTAATATTTGTTTTCTTAATTACGTTTATTGTTTTATAGTACATATATTTAGTGCCCAACTGTACTTTGTGCTTCATTAAAGCAACCAAATTGGAGCATCTATTCCAGCTGTTTGAGTTATTTTCCATAATTTCCATATTTTGCGCATTCGCAACTGGTTTTCCATAGCAAATGTTCGATTGGAGATACCTTTGTAACTAACAAATTACGCTTTAGAGCTGCGTATACTTTGTTGCTGTTGATATCTTGTATGCTACGCTGAAAATGTATCTACAATTCGACATATAGGCGACATATTAGCAAGTACTATGCTGCTGTCTCCAGCGACAACGACGTCGAGAACGACTTTTTAGCGCTGTTTTATATAAGCTGGCCTTGATATTTTGTAAAAATTTATTTATGAAATCAAATGCATTTCGAAGTCGCAGCAGCGTTCGACGGCTTCACTGTTGCATTCATTGCAGTTTTTCGTCGTTTTGCGTTTGTTGTTGTTGTTGGTTTGTCAGAATCGTTTTTTTCAAGCTTTTTTTTTTTTTTGTAACATTTATTTGTACGTTCATTTGATCGTTCGATGGAACGACTGAGTGCGAGAGTGAATGCGCGGCATGTGTAGCTGTTGGCATATTTATCTGTATCAGTAGCTCAATCTATCTATCTATCTATACACATATGTATCTAACTATCTGTCTATAAAGTGTATCTGTAACTATGCTGCTGCCAGCACGCAATACAGGAAGCCACATTCGTATGATTTGTGACTATAGGCGATGCGTCAAAAAATTAAATAAATATATATCTATATCTCCAACTGACTGTCGAAATGTATCTATGCATTGTATCTGCTGTGTTTGTTTGTTTGCTTTGTATTTTTATTTATTCACTAATTTTGAATGCATTTGTTGAATTTCGCTGCTTTTTTTAGGCTAGGCTGCAGCTTGACAGACATAGATACACACACACATAGAACGAACGATAAAAGCGTTGTTGAGTGCAAGTTTATACAATGAAATGGCGCATTCGGTTGAAATTTCGAGTATTATTTTTTATTTATTTATTCTTGCTTTTCAACTAGTATCTCATATTTCGCTTTTTATTATCAAATTTTGCACAATTACAATATAAACGAAATAGTTTCAACAAAGAATAGCTTATTTGCCTCGTGTATCTTTTTTAATATAAATATTTCATGATAGAGAGAGACGCTTTAAAAATAGAAAGAAAAAAAAAAAAAAAAAAATAAATGTATAAACGAAAATTTGTAGCTATGAAAATTGCAGCTGCTCAAAATGCAAGTTGTGAAAATGAGAGGATGTGCAACAAATTGCAGCCTAACATCAAAACAATGTCCATCATAATCAACGTACATCATCAACTTCTGCCGCGTGCGCAGCTGCCACGCCCCCAGTAGCAACTACCGGAGCACTGGCACATGTATACCGTGTATCTATGTGTGTATATAGCAGATAGACAATATTTTGTTGCTGCCCTGCGGTGCACAGACGCCAAACCGTCCAGTCAAAGTCATTTTTCATCAAAACGCATCTTTCGCCTTTTCGTCTGTGTTTAACGAAAAATTGTCGGAAGAAGTGAACAAAAAGTGGTCGAACAGCTTCCAGTCTTCGAAACTAACAGGCAAGACAGTCAGTAGTCAGTATCCTCATAGTTCGAAGATAAGTACGATGCATCTTAAAACATATAAACATATTAATACATATGTAGATACATAGATACAACGTGTAGTGGCAGAGTATGTGAGCGGTTCCATAGAAGATTTGTTGACTTATTAATCAAAATTTGAGATTCTAATTTTGATTTAAATCTTTAAGAACGTTCTTTAAAAAAACAAAACCAAAAAAAAAATATTTATTCAGAATTAAGAATTAGTTCTGAAATGTTCTGTAGTTAAAATGTGGAAAAAATATATATATAAAAAAAAAACAATTTTAGTTAAAATTAAAAAAAAAAAAATATAACAATAATGTAACAGTTGTGAGTTCATGTCTTTAAAATACCCTGCACTTTGTTTTGAAGCCATTTTTAAAGTAAAATAATAAGTAATAAATTTTTTGGAAGGTATAAACTTCAAATAAATAATTTTTAACTAAAAATTATTTTACTTAATAAACTTCGCAGGATAACTTTATTTTAAAATAAATAAATGAACTAAAAATATATAAAATATACATGACTTCAATATACTCTGCACTCTGGCTTATCTTGACTTTTGTTACTTTTTTTTAGGTAAAAATTAAATAAATAATTTTCTTAATTAATAAAATAATTTTAGCTTAAATATTATAAGCAGAATTTAAATTTGAGAGAGGAACTTAAAATAAGAGTATAATTGACTTCAAATTTACATACACCCTTACTGGCAGAACTTTGTAAGACTTTTTAGAGTAAAATAAAAAATAAATAAAAAAAATATTTTTAATTAAAAAATGAAATTTGATTAAAAAAATGTATGAAATATGTAGATACTTACTCAAAACACTCTTAATTTTAGCTTATATAGACTTTGGCAGATTTTTGTAAAGTGAAATAATTAAATAAAATAATTTAAGAAAAATTTTATTAATTAATAAAATAATTTAAAAAAAAAAATTAAAATGACAATTTAATTTAAAAAAAAAAATATCCGAATAATGAATACTTTTTTTTAGCCTTTTTTTAGAGTAAAAAATAAAAGTTTAAAAGAAATTTTTTTTTTTTTTTATCTAAAACAAAAATCAATAAAATTTATTACTTAATAAAAAAAATTCCGCCAGTTGGAAAGAGTTGAACATAAGCGGCTATTCTCGTTTATGTATGAGGATCATTTTGTGCGTGGCACCCTAATAAGTTTCATATAAACTAATGCAAATTCAAGCAGAGAGAAGCGCTTATTGTGACCTTTTGTCTGTTAGATAAATTCGCACAAACTTATTATATCATAATAATGTGGGGTTAAGTGTATCACATATTAATGAAAACTAGCTTGGTGTGATGCAAAATTTAATAACAATTTTGAATTGTGTAAGCCTTGCTTAGATATAACAATTTTTATGATGAAAATAAAAGAGATTGTGTTTGAAATAATAATTCAAATACATCAATTAAAGCCATCCACCTCATTTTATTTGTCATTATCATGATATAAGCTTAATTGCAAAATGTGATATAATTTATTTTGCATATCTGTAGACATTCGCAGGAAGTTTTAACACACAAAACATAGGAATATATCTCGTTATAAAATAAATCGTTAAATATCCAAGCAGTAGCACCTTTAAGTGTTTTAAAAGACCTTCTCAATATATCAAAAATCTAAATAATATCCGGTGACAAAGAGGCCAACGAGATCCATTGTGTTATCAAATATCTATTTATGTTGTACAGCGTTGATCCCTACTTCTACATCCACTCTGACCATTTAATGCATGTCACTGTTTTTAATATTATTTTCGAAGGCTTCTAAAAAGTCATTTAGGCTTATCACAGCTGGTACCAACCATCTCCCACTTTTTGCTCTTTCGACCGCCTCTTTAAAGATGAAATTGATTTACCTTGGTAGCTTGGTAGTATGGAAACCTCAGTTCTGTTTAAACTAAAAATTGAGCGGTTTGTTATTTTGTCGCACATAATTCAGGGTTCTTAGATCTATCGCAAATAGTTAAACTGGAACAACTTATCTTATCCATTGGTACTGATGATGTTCTGTTAAATCAGCATCTTACGTGTTGACAGCAGCATTCCAACTCAGGCTTTATTAGGGTGAATCTTAGCGGTAGTAAATTGTTTCGCTAGTTCGTCTGGTTAACATATTTTCGGAACTATCTGAATACAAGTATGCTGAACTTGCAATTTCAAGACTAGTTAAACCAATTTAATTTTTTTTTTTATAAATAAGTTCTTGCAAATATAAAATTTCTTGTTTTTAAAATGTTTGCTATTAAAATTATTCATGAATATAAATTTAAAAATTTTATTTTAAATATTAAATTGTTTATTGAAATTGAAATTGTTTATTGAATTGTTTTTATAAAAAGGTTTTATGAAAAAATTTTGTTTTGCATATTTTTTTTATAAAAAATTTTTGTTGATATAAATTTTATTTTATTTCACTCAATTTTAGATGTTGATCAAGAATATATTTACTTTGTATGGTCTGCATCTTGCCTCAACCTAGCACACCCATAGCTGGATTTTTGCCCCATCGGATGTGATCTCAGAATGTGCATAGGTTTTTTATAATTCGAGATGATGCAACTACTCCATTTTCAGGTACACCAGGTGTCTTAAATCCGTTATAAATGGCATTAGTTAACGTCTTAAGCCACTAGGTATACGCCATTTGTTTGTATTTATGAGTTTGACAACTGTGAACAAAAGCAATCAATGCATCATCAACAATTTCGTAGAAAAAATTATGAAAATCGTTCCTTGGAAAAAAAATAAAAAATTTTACCATAAAGTTCAGCTTTACTGCTTCAATTTAAAGAAATTGTTTTCCGAATCACATCGAATGATTGTTGAGACCTATAGTGACATGCCTTTATTGCAAACCAAGTGCAGAGATTTGTTTGACCAGTTCAAAGACGACAATTTTGACCACACCGACCTCACCGAAGCGTGAAAATCCGTACAGATTTTAAAACCTTCAATTGCAGGCACTGTTGGATGATACAAATCTGCAAAAAATGATTTAGGAACAATTGGGTATTGCCTGTCATATCCATTTTGAACGGAAGCGGTTCAAAGAACCGGAGAGTAGCCAAAACACATGCAAAATATTATTCGACAGGTTAAAAAGGTACACCTATACCATGCCCTTAGGGCTTGGGGTATACTAAATTTGTGAAGTAGCATGTAACATGCAAAGAGTATACTGCGCAACATGAGATTAGCGCCCCTCCCTAAATTCTTCGTTTATATTTAGTATTATCTAAACTATTTCAGTCTAATTTTTTGAAATAAGACTTTCATATATTTTTAAGCAAACTTAGTTTGGTGTGGCCCCGCCTTTGTTGACAATCAAATCGTGAAATCAATTGGGAATGTAATTTAAAAATTGTTGATGCTTTCAGCTGAACTCTGTTTTGTGTTATACTGTGGGCTCGTAGGACATGAACTCGTTGGCTTTGAATTCACAATTTCACGGAAATTTCAGAATGGCAAAGAAATTTTGAAAGTGGGTAAAAGCAATTTCTTAAAAGTTGTTCTTAAAACTGCAACTTGCAGGTGCTATAATAAAAAATAGTTCCGTTCCCCTATCGGCTTATGCTCCTCTTTAAGTAGTTCACGAAAATAATAATAATACAAAATTTTCTTGTTAGAGAGATTATCAGGCGTGCTCCCTTTTTTATTTACTTTTTCGTTTTGCGATTTACATGGTGGCACCCACGCCTACAATGCTCACTAGACATACAGCTATTTGTCCTTTTCAAGGTCGTTAACCGAAAGCTAAAATGCTTGGCATTTTTTTATTTTATTTTTTTAGTTATTTATAATTAAAATAAAAATTAATAAAAATTTTTTTTATTATAAACTAAAACATTTTTTTTTGTAATGAGAAAAATTAAAAAAATTTCTTTCTTAAATTTTTCAAATTGTTCTTTATTTTCTATTAGTTTTTACATTATATTCAAGAATGCAGAGCCTACATAACAGAGATTGCAGGGTATATCGAAGTCGTGAACTCCTGCATTCTTGTTTATTATTTATTCAAATAAATTTAATTAAAATCAGTTAATTACAAAAAAAAAAAAAAAAAAAAAAATTCTTTAGTCCATAGTCTTGAAATCTTGGCAAATGCTGTCTTTTGTCTGTCTTTTGTCTAAAATTTTATTTTATTATTACGCGGAATCTTTATTCTCCTTTTTTTCCGGCGAGAAGACTTATGAATGTGGCATTTTCTTTATATTGCTATCTCTGTCTGTCACCTTCTCTCTTTT
This sequence comes from Leucophenga maculata, assembly GCA_035044805.1. Lineage (NCBI taxonomy): Eukaryota > Metazoa > Arthropoda > Insecta > Diptera > Drosophilidae > Leucophenga > Leucophenga maculata. The sequence continues at coordinate 326,319 of JAWNNP010001209.1, forward strand.
CATTACTTTTTTTCTACCTCTCGCTCGCTTACTCAAATGGTCTTTTTTTACTTTACATATTTACTCTTAGACCAAAAATAATATACAGGAAATATTGATGCAAATGACGTGGACGTTAGTAATAAATATTCACCTGCAAACTGTTGCCAGGAATCGCCCATAACATCAAAAATTATATTGCATGTAGACGAAATTATATTTTTATGCTTTAATTAAATGAATGTGCGCCATCTAAGGACGCCAACAGCAACAAGTAGCAACAACAGTGGCAGTGTCGAACTATCTTTGTTTTACTACATACTCGCCAGCTATGTATCTTTTTTATCTGAAACTTGAATCTTAATTTTGTGCTTTGTACTTCGAGCCATTGATACGCCGCGATTACCCTATTTAATTTAACAATTATTATTGTATATCAAGCAGCGTTCAATTGAAATTATATAAAATATAAAAAAAAAAACAACAAACTAAATAAATAATTCCAACAGGCATTAAATTTCTATTGAAATCTTTAGAATGTATTAAATATTTTGCTGGAAAATTTTTTCTCTTTTTAGCAAATTAAAAATTCCACACACTCACAAAAATTATAAAACAAAATAAAACCTGAAATGAAATGAAATATTTTCTAAACTAATGCAAAAAGAACACGTAAACAATTTGCGACTTTTCTTAATATAAAATTATTTTGTCACCACCGCTCTCGCCCCCGCGTCGAGGTCCATCGATGAGGTTGTCGCTGTTGCTCAGAATTTGAATAAATTAATTGACAGCGTATGAAAAATAAAATTGAAACAAAAAAAAAAAAAGTAGTTACTAGGAAACGAATATCAAAACTGGTAGTTGTCCGAATAGTAAAAGCCCCACAATTATCAACCACGTTTGAGCTGCAGTCGGTGCCCGCTCCCTGCCCCTTTGACATCCAACCAACGTCGCCGTAACTCTCACTGTTGCTGCTTAAAGCAACAAGAACAACCGCAACGAAATGTATCTCGAAATGTGCAAAAAACACGAAATTGTAAAAATGCAACAGGTTTTTTGTTTTTTTGTTTATAATAACCTTGAATAGAACTCGTTTAATTATTATTTTCAACAGCAACTTGTCTAAAAATTTATAATAAATTGAGTCACTTTCAATGAATGCAATTTCCATTTTAAATGCATTTTTTTATAAATATTTTTTTTTTTAAGATATTAATAACATTTATTTTTTTTATATTTTATTTGCAGTAAAATTTACAACAAATTTTGTATAAACGACTGAACCTAGTGCAACGGATACATTCCAAAACGAAAATTAAAGTTCAAAGTGTTTTTAAAAAGTTTTTATATAAAAAAAAAAAAAAAAAGTAATAGTTTATAAATATTATAGTAGAAAGCCTTTTACCATACAAAACTGTAAGGTTTGATCATTAAGAAAAGCTATCAAAGATGGCGGAATGTTCGTATGCACGCTGTCTGCAGGAACGTCGTCTCATCAAACGTGAATTGCTAAAATGGTCCAAGGATATGCTGCATATTGTTGGTGAGTACAGCTTTGCAAATATTATATTTAAATTAAAAAAAAAATCTTTGAGAGTTCAATAAATGTGAAATATATTTTACTTCAATTAATTTCGAAAGACATAAACAAGATTTTCATTTCAATGCACACTCAAAGATACAATGAAAATTGGAGTTTAGTGTTGCAACAAAGATTGTTTAATTTGCAACCAATTCTCTTTCTATTCCTCTTTGAGTCTGTTAGATATACAAGCTGACAGCTTAATACAAGTATCTCTTAGTTGAATCAGATTACTGCAGATACATAAAAATAAAACTACATATTACCAGTACATTGCAAACTGAATAATTACTACTGACTAATCTCTAACCAATTTTGTTTAATTCCTATTGAACTTAATAAGTTGATTACATAGTCTATGGTACACTCATTTCAAATTAGTATTGACTTATTAAGATAAATTATATTGATTCATTTTTTGACCATTTTTTTTTTATTTAATTTCAAACTAGATGAGTTAGCACAAAATTTGTAATTTTCTTACTTGTTCAACTTCTGATCCGTACAGCAGAAAACGGTTTTATAAATTCTCAGTTTATTATGAACTGATAATTTGAAAAATAATAAAAGGATATCAAATGGAAATGGTTTTAATAACCTTGTCTATAATTCTAGAAATGTGTTTATTGAAGAGGAGTTTTCTATCAAGCTAGAGTTCTCCCATTTAATACTATACCCGTTTAGCTGGAGTTCAGTGTTTGCTAAGTAGTACAACCTAAAAGGCTTTTGTTCTATCAGCATTTAATTTGATTTTCCAAAAATACAAATAGTCAGTGTGTCATTCGATGGCACTATATGATGTACCTGCATAGTAAAGTGCCGTATCATCAGCAAATAGTGAAGTCATACAGTTTTCGAAGATAGGAAGATCATATGTGTAGATGTTGTATACGATGGGCTCTAATACTGATCCCTGAGGAACTCCTGCTGTTGGAGTAAGATTTTATTAATTACTTAAAACAATGCACATATATTAATATAAAGTTACTTAAAACTAAAGACGGAAAGTTGTGACCACACAGACCATAGTGCATAACCCAACATATAAACATTGAAGACCCATCTCCAAATGAGGAAAGATTACGTTCACTCAGACCCGTTTGAGGGTCCTTGCTTGGCCGCCAGGCTGACCGACTGTGCCTCGACTCACAGTTATGGATGTAATCTAAGTAGCCGCAATTACAAACAAAAGATCAGAGGTGAGAATAGATTGTTTTATATGGTTTACAGAAGAGTCAAAAGAAAATAGATGAGAGAAGTTATTATGGATATAGTAAAGAGACCGAAGTAAGTCATAATAGGCATAATTTGTTGTGCCGAAAGACAACCATAATGGCACATAGTTATGCATGAAGCGAGAAGGTATGTACATTAAGCATTAAAGATTGGAGTAAGTAAGGAGAGTCAACTTCTCCAATTATGATTATATGAAGGAAAACCACAGCGAGGCGTGCAGATAGAGTAGAAAGATCGATTAATTTTAATCGATCCATATATGGGGGCAATATACATCGAAAACCCAGCAGGAATTGTTTTTGTACAGACTCGATACGATTTTGGTGAGTTGCATTAAGGGGGTTCCAGACACAAGATGCGAATTCCAATATCGGACGAACGAGTGACGTGTATAGAAGTTTAGTAATATAAGGATCATCAAATTCTTTAGACTAACGCTTTATAAAGCCAAGAACACCCCTCGTTTTATACACCATAGATACAAAATGATTATTAAAGCTCAACTTAGTGTCAAAAATAAGGCCTAGATCATTTATACTAAACTCCCTACTAAGACTGTGAACATTTAAGAAGTATGTCATTGTAAATGGTTTTCTGCCATGAAACGTCATACATTTACATTTGGAAATATTTAGATTAAGAAAGTTGGTTGAACATCAAGTATGTAAAGAATTCAAATCTGCCTGAAGTAGACAATGTTGGGAGACATCAGAATACGACAAGCATAATTTAACATCAACAGCATACTTGAGTGTATAAGCATGGTTGATTGCTAGAGGTAAATCATTTATAAATATTATAAACAATAATGGTCCAAGGTGACTGCCTTCTGGAACTCCACAAAATACTTCAATAGTTTTCGAAAAACAATTATTGAATAAGACTTTTTGAGACCTACCTACAAGGTACGATTTTATCCAATTTATGAAAGAAGGCGGGAATCCTAACATATTCAAATTCATATAATAAGAGATTACACTAACAAAAGCTTTACTAAAATCAGTGTAAATTACATCGGTTTGGCAGCCAGACACAAAACCCTTATTAACAATAGACGTGAATTCTAGAAGATTTGTATAAATTGATGTTCCTTTGACAAATCCATGTTGAAATGGGCTTACAACTGATTTTAATGATCTTTGCAATTGATCAGTAATAATTTTTTCGAACAATTTTAGGAATTGCACTAAGTTTAGCAATACCCCTATAATTCGAGATATCTGACTTATTGCCTTTCTTGTGCAGTGGAATAATAAAGGATTGTTTCCAAATAGATGGAAACTTGGCTACTCTTATAGAAATTTTAAAAAGAGTAGTCAAAGGAGCACAATTGGAGCTTGCGCATTCTTTTAGAATACAACTAGTAACATTATCAGGACCAGGCAGAAACGAAATTTAAATAGATTTTAAACATGTTAAAATGTTAATTAGAGGACATGATATTATTTCAAAAGATGGTATATTATAGGGATAAGAAGCAAAAGAATTAGGAATACTGGGAATACAAGTATAGGTAGATTGAACAAAAGTAGCAAATAAATCCGATAACAGAGAATCAGAGGATGCTACTTTACTGTCAAGATAAAAATTTGAGGGGTAAGCCGTATTGTTACGCTTTATATTAACAAATTTAAAAAAATTTGTTAGGGTTATTGTGCACATTTTATCAAGATTTAATCTACTTTTAGTCAGTCTCAAGGTCAAGATTATAGGTCAAGAATTATCTGAAGCATAACAGAGAGGTAAGATTTTCGCGATCTTCCATGATAGGGTGTTAAATAGGCAAGCGCGCTATTTAAACTAATTGTAGTCCAAAAACATGCGATAATTAATGTATACCAAATAAAAAATAAAAGAATGAATGTATTCATAGATGATGGTTTTGTATGGATGCAAACCATTAATTATTTTTTCAAATTTTGTAGCGAATGTGACCAATGTGAAGAAGATGTATGATGCTATAATATTCCTGGCTAAGGAATCATTAATAGTTCAGCGCATTTTCATTGTGATGGAAAGGATTTTAATCTAAAAATTCTATTAGAAATGTTTCTGTTTCACTTATGTGTTAACATTTGTGTGCTTTGGAATGTGTCTCTAAAGTGCTTAGCAAGCACTTCTGCCTTAAGATGATCGTTTTTATACCACGCTCCCTATTGATCTATAATTGGAACATTTAATTTTAGCTATTTCATTGTTCTTTTAGAAGAGTATTTTCTCAAAGGGATGACGGCTTGAGTTCCATGTTCTGCGCAATCTCTTAGCTGAGTGTTTCGAACTAATGTTATATGCACCTTTATTTACCACAAAATCTATCAGTTCTATCGATCAGTTAACCATTATTTTGATCTTCCACTTGATAAGCTAGACTAGTTTAATTATATTCCTTTTGCGGTACTTAGTTTTAATCCTCACCATGTAATAATATTTTATTTAATTATTTATTTATTTTGAAATACATTTTTGTATTGATGTGTGATAAAATTGTGACACGGAGGAAATTATATTACACAAACAGTGACATATCCAATATTAATTTTTAATTGAATGCGTTTAAAAATTAAAGTTATTACTTCGATGAAATTAGATTATATAAAAGCTTCTAAATATTATTTATGATTACTGATGACATTGGCATTCCTTATTGCTTTACGAAGACTAATTAATATAGTTTAGTAATCCACTGTTAACTTGGAAAGAAAAAGATTTGGCTTAAGATGTATATCTATAAAATTAATTCAAACAATATTGCTCACTACTGGCCGACAGATGCATATAGCCTGATAAGAAGTTTAAGAATATCAAGCTAGAGCTCAAATTTCGTCAACGTTTTGGAACTTGTTTATCTTGAAAACATTCAACAAAACTTAACGTTTTATGTTTATCGGACTTAAATCCAAATCGCTTATATTTCCGTCCAGCTTCACATATTCAAAAAGTTTCTCTTAAGACCAAAATTATCTAATTTTATATATAAAAGACAAATCCCGAATCTACGCACGCGAAGAATATAGCCAAATTTTCCACACTTGTCAAATTCATTTTACTTCTCCGGATCCCATTGTCATGAATATGAAATTTCATCACTGTTACTCAAATCGATGTTCCTTTAATCGCTTATATAGGAAGCTGGGCATCGCCCCTCTTATTTTGACCAAACTTAACAGATTTACATCTACCGAACCCATTAACATATATGGAAAGATATGATGAATTTTGTTAATCGATTAAATAGGCGTAAAGCATCGCCTCTTTATTTCGCTTCAAATCCCTTGATCAGATTCTGAATTGTTGAATAAGGGCACACTGCAGGATTTTACCCTTTTAAATAAAAAAAGGAATTTTAAAATCGATGCACAAGATATCCCCGCCGTACGAACAACGTGCCTGGTTGCATCGACTAAGCCATATACCGAGCCATACCTTATATTAAGCTTAGCATTGAGGAACGTTTGGACCTAAGCTCTGACCACATTCCACTTATTATTACCTTGAAAGCAGCTGCCTTCCAGAGAAGCCTCAAAAGCTCAATACATTTGGATATGGAAGTTAACTCCGGCGAAGATATACAATTTACTATGGAAATTTTTGTAAATAAAAATCGTAATGCCGCTGCTGAGGCCCGCAACTCCACTATATAGACTTATCACCCTCCATGTGGCTCTTTGAATCTATCCTTAGAACTACGGGAGCTGCGTAAGATTTACACGCAAACTCAACCTCGTTGGAATAAATCTGTGTGACAAGCTTCTTGTAAAACGCCTAAACAAGCCCTTCAGGAGTAACGAAATAAATTTTTCGACCATATGCTGGAAGGTACCAGCCACTAGGAGAATCAAAACTTCAATTCACTTTACTTGAATTAAAAAGGACCATACAGTGTTTAAAAAAAAAAACAAAGACAAAGTTTGTGATGGAACGCTGAAAGTACTACCGGAGCAGGCACACCTTTTTATAGCGTTAAACTTTTTGTAATGATTTCCATGATCAGCAAGCCTGGTCAGCTGGAAAATGACCCTGAGTCATTCTAGCCAAACAGTCTCCTGCTTTCCATTTCGAAGGTGGGAAAGCGGAAAATTCAAAAATAATCGTAGGTTGTAATTTTGTGTAGGCCCAACTTTTAAATTGAGCGAGAAAAATGTTTCTGAATTTGTCTTTCAATATTATTTGATGATATAGTTGGATCTGAAGTGTTCATAGCTCTCTCAAAGTTCTCACGGCTGCTTTTTCTTGCCAAGTATTAATTTTTATTGTGCGTATGGGCTGCTTGATTTATAATAACCAAGTAGAAGAACAGTATTTCCAAGACTTATATGAACTGTTACTCTCCTTGGAATACGTTTGCGAACATTATTTTCCGGTCAAAGGATTTAAAACTTTACAATTAAGGATGGAGACGAAATTTAATACAAATAAACTTTAATTTTTTCAGCAATTCAAGCTTTTTATCTCTTTATCAATATTGATGGTTTTTTTTTCAATAATTGCAGCACTTGTCACCTTTAAAAATTCAAGCTTTTAATGGGCGACTATAGTTTTTTTTTTTTTTTGATCAATGCGAATATTTCACAAATATGTCCAGATGGCTCAATTAGCCTGAGTGGAGTTCCAGTTTTGGCAAAAAGGCATGAATCTGCATCAAACGTTTTTTTTTTTCGGAATACACCTGAATATAGTTCGCCTATTCCGTACTTCCCCAAAAGATTAAATTTTTTTTCTAAAATTTAACAACTGCCGCTGTTTTTTTTAACCATTTATGTGGTCTATTTTGGATTAACATATATTAAATATGAAATTTGTTCTACCCTTTCTTATACACCAATCCATTCTATATTTAATTTATATATTTTAATAATTAAAACTCATTTTAACCCCTTTAAGTATTGCACTTGTCAAACACATGCTAACTGTTACTCCTAAACACATTTCCTTTTCTCAGTTTTCGACTACAAAAACAAAATCACTAAAATCTCAAATTTACTTGTTACTTCTCAATAAATTGAAACAATTTCCATTCATTAGAACATCTAAAAAAGCAAAAAAAAATCTTTATTATATACAATAAGCCGCGCTAAATGATGCAAGGCAGGAGTACGTCAATGTGAATGTGTAGAACAAAAAAAAAGAGAATACAAATGCAAAAAATTTTATGTATAAAATAAATTTTTGTGCACAATTTCTGTGCGCCAGTCACGTTCCTTCCACATCCATTCCAGTACGACATACTCATCCGTATATCTCAGCACCTTACGACTGCGGCTGCAGCTGCTGCTCTTCTCAAACTGTTCATCGTCTTTTGACTACAGACTCAGCACGGTATTTCCAGTCTAGCTGCTGCTTCCACAAATTGCATTAGTATAAGTGCATTTTTTTGCCATATTTTTTAGCTGGTTCACACACATAAACGGCAGAAATAAAAATTGTATATACACCTACTACTTATACAGAGAAAATACAAAAAAAAAAAAAAACATAGAAGGATAACTAAGGAAACAATGAAACTGAAGCATTCATACGCTACACTTGCCTAATTAGTAATCACATTGATGGAATAATGTGTAAGTTGAGCCCTAAATATATGTAGAAGTATTTATTAATATGTGCCTGCACGGAAGAAATCTATTATTGTATGTTGGCAATAAGAAGACTTTAAGGTCTTCCGGTCGTTAGTGATTCAATTGGTGAAATTACAAAAAAAAAAAAAACAAAAAAAAAAATTTTTTTTATATGTTTATACACATTCGAATGATCTATGAGATGTTGAATAAGACTATGCTTTCGATGGTCCACGTTGGTCCCTCGGAATTGAGTCAGTCAAAACAATTTCATCATTGGAAAATTTTTCTTATTCCGAAATATCATCAAGTGCTATTTTCACTAACCAGCACAACAACCCCCATCTCCACGAGATTGGGGGAAAAATTTTGTATTTTTAGCTAAAAGAAACTCAGAAAGCAGAAACAGATTTTTAAATCAATAGAAAGAGGTTGGCACGTTTTTAGGCCCTGTACCGAAGGAGGTACAAGAGCCTATTGGTTTTGTGCAAATGTATGTAACAGGTAGAAATAATAATCGGAGACCCCCCAAAGTTACCCCCATTATGGTCAGGAGTGATAGAGGAGTCGATATAAACATGTCCTTCTGTCCGTCTGTCCGTCCGTCTAGCCGTCCGTATGAACGAAAGGATCTCGGAAACGGTAATAGATAGAGACTTCGTGTTTTTTGCATTCGACTAGGACTGCTCCGGAATTTTACAAGTTTATTTTAAAAACTTGCCCCTCCCCCCTTCCCCATAAAATCACCACCAAGGCTAAAAATTTCTTGGGCGCAAAAGTAAGTAATATCGTCCTTCTTAGCCAAAATCCAAAAAGTTCATCAAAATCGGATAATAAACGACGATTTTATAAGCAATTGAATTTGAGCGACCCCCCTTTTCGTTTTATACATAAAAAAATGTTTTAAAAGGCACTTAGTCGTGCAGTGAGAAGTGGTCATGTGTTTGGTCATTAGCTAGGCGAACATTTAATGTGTTTGTTAGGCGACCTGCACTGGTGCAGGTCGGTTACGCCCGACTGAAATTTCCTTACTTGTTTAAATTCTAATTATCTGAAGAGAGTTAAGATGGACTAAATGTCCGAAATTGAAGACTCTTTCTTTTACAGTATTCAAGTTTTTGTTATTCCAAATTTTGTTGTTCGACGAGGGTCACGACTCTGTCGACTCGATATAGTCATACTATAACGGGACTTCCCTTTTTTCGAGCTTACTTGAACAGCATACAATATATGTATATTCTTTATGGAGTGCGCTCCGCTTCCCCTCTGCATGTTTCCTATATTAACACAAAGTTAATATACCCATTTATCATATTGGTACAGGGTGTAAAAGTGGACCCGATTTAAGCCTCATTTTCTGTTGAGGGTATAATTATTTTAAATTTGAAAAGCATGTGATTTATTATTTGTTGTGTAGAGTATAGGTACAAATCGAGTTTCAAGGCGATTGGAGACAATAAATTATTTACTTATTATTTCTTGTGTAAAGATTATAAATCGAATTTGGAAACCACATCTTATATACATCATCAATCATAGTTGGCCGTTTAGCTCGATATTTAGTCAACCATTTCCTTTTTTTTTTATTCCTTTAAAATAAGAGATTGTCTCAAGGTCTTCAAAATAGTCGTTTGATTCTGTCTTGACCTCTTAATTCGACACAAATATCTTCTTCACTGACAGAGGCAGATTGGACTTCTTTGATGCACGCTCATCCGAAGAAACCCACTGTCTTGATTGTTCCTTGGTCTCTTGTGTAGTTCCATATTTTGTCTACAAGAACGAAATGGTGGAAAACTTGATCGGCTTGCGGCTGAAAATCGCCAACCACTCCTTTGAAGTGAATACACGTTGAGCTTATGGTTGAAAGTAAGCAATTACAGCACCCATCGTCCGCATATATTTTCATGTCCAAATATATATGTAAAATATCTGACTCCTCACGCATTTTTATTCTCCGATCGCGCAATATAAATTTTATGGATTTTATCGACTGTTTTCATTTGGCGACCTGAACTTGTGGCTGCTATGACAACAATCGAACTCAGTAACCGATTTTTTAACCATTGAAATTGATTGCACAGCGTCCCACATACTATATATCAAGTCTTTACAAGTCTTTGATGAAAACAATATTTTGGAAGATTTGAAGATTTGATTAAATACCCGTTTTTGTGCAGATTTCACCAAAGAATCCAACTACTTAACTTCAATCAGCGCTGTAGCAATATCGGTTTCACCTGTGCATTGATGAATGTATGAATCAATTAGGTCAAATAATATTAAATACTAGCTGTAGCAGCAAGCTTCGCGTAAAACTCTTTGTCTCTGTCGTGCGATTTTTTCAATCTCCTGATGGAATACATCCTACGCCAATGCCCGTACATACAGAGTATGTCGGGCTCGATCTTTCAAAAGGAAGTGATGCTGCTCGCTTACGCCGATGACATCGATATCATCGACACGCAGAAACGGCGAGCCAGCAAGGCGTTCTCAGAGATTGAAAAACAGTCTCAGCGCATGGGTCTAGCGTTGAACGAGGACAAGACGAAGTACTTGGTGTCTTCTCGCACTCCGTCAATGCATCTTGGACGGTCAGTGACGATGGAGAATTTAAACTTCAGTGTTGTAGAAAACTTCGTCTATCTTGGAACTGAGATCACCAGCAACAACAACGTCAGCCTGGAGATCTGGCGAAGAATCACGCTTGCAAACAGATGTTTTTTTGGGCTGAGCAAGCAAATGAGAAGTAAAGCCCTCTCTCGACGGACGAAAATAAAGATATATAAGACGCTGATACTCCCGGTCCTACTGTATGGCGCAGAGGCATGGACCGTGATTGAGTCGGATGAGACAGCGTTGGAAGTCTTCGAGAGGAAGATTCTTCGCAGGATTTTCGGTCCTATTAAAGACGGCGACGAGTTTAGGTCCCGTATGAGCTGTATGAGTTATACGATGAGGTTGACATAGTCCAGTGCATAAAATTCAGCGGCTGCACTGGGCTGGGCACGTCATTCGAATGGAGGAAAGAGCTCCAGCACGCATGGTTTACATGGGGGACCCAAACTTGGTTGGTGGACGTCGAATAGAGGACCGGGCACTCGATGGAATGACCAGGTATGGAGAGATCACTCCGTACTTAACATTCAAAACGACTAGCGCCAGCATGCACAAGACTATGGATGCTGGCGCGCCTTTCTAGACGCGGCCATGACCGGTTGACGGCCACTTAAGTAAGTAAGTAAGGGAGAAGCTAGGCGGTTTGATGTCTAGTGTTAGTAGAAAGATATGGTATGTTGTTATGCTTGCAGATATTTATAATTCTTGATATGGCTTGTTATGATATGAAAGCTAGTGTCCGCTCATTTTCAGTTGATTTTAATACTTTCGATGTCTTTTACATTTATACCAAATCTTTTCTTCTGCTAAGAAATGAAGATTTTTATTTTTCTTTAATATGAGATGAGAGGGAGCGGCAATGTTTTAATGTAATACATAACAGTATTATTTCCATGAATGCCCGTCAAAAATGATTCAGCTATTGAAAAGTTTAGTTCGGAAATATATATTTAGACAGACAGAATGGTAGATAGACAAACTGTAGAACCTTCAAAAAGCTGTTTAAAATTATTTTATCGAAATAATATTTTGTTTTAATGTAACAAAGTATCTTCTGTATTTTTCAATGAAATGTTTTGTGTTGTATTTCCTCTTAGGTAAAAAAGGAGACATTTGTGTCTAAATTTGTGGACAGATTAATTAAATAATTTTCTAAGTTTTCTAAATTTGAATTGAAGAGTGAACACAAGGCAGCTCAACGATTGGGATTCAATAGCGAAATGCCAACTTATTTGTGTATATGACGTTGCCTATTATTTTAATGGATCTTTGTTCTGCGTTTGGGTAGAGATTGGATAAAGAACTATTTTGAAGATTCAAATTCAAAGAAGTGTTATCCTTGAGATACGGCCCAATTCTGCCATCAACTCATCATCAACGCATCCAAGCGTCCCGAAAATCTTCATGGCAAGTATTTATGTATCATTGCAGGTGCTGTTAGGTCTGCTTCTATGCGTTAAGAAGGCTTGGGATTTCAGGATATCGATGTGGTTTGTTGTATTGTCTTGACACAGTTTTCAATTCCTCTCTACAACTTTTCAGAAATGAGGACCTGTATTATATGAGCTCTACCCCTTAGAGAGAGTGAGGTTGGGATGCCCATTATATGGTGCTTAGCTGAAGATGGCATAAAAAAGATTAAATATTCAAAAATGAAGACTCAATACTTTATAAACTCAAAGTTCCTGTTGTCCAAAGGCAGTCAGACGCGCTTGTCTATATCTACTCTACATTTTTGTAGGGAACTACCACTTTAAGTGAGCTGATTTGGATCTTAATGGAATTTTTTTCTTAGGATTGATACAAAATATACAAAATTTAGTGTTTCTATATGAATTCACAACGCAGCCAAATATTTTTGTTCACACAAAAAAAAAACCAGAAATGCGAGCATATTTGTGTGAAGGCCACCCCTCTAGTGGTTCCATATGTTAATCAGAATATGTTCGAAATTAGTTGAACATCCAAGGCTGGCACCCATTTACTGCATTGTAAACAATTCAAAAACAAAAAGGTTTTCGGAGAAGTGTATAAAGAATGCTACTCATTTGTTTTTGCACCATCCTAATAGCCATCTAGAATTTTCAACATCCTTTTTATATTTTTCTGCTGAATCCTTACGTTTGTCTGTATTGCATTTATTTGCTTTTCTACACTTTAACTCGTGTACGCGCGCTAGGATACTTAATAGATAGGTATTACAAGTATATAGGGTATAGTCTGTATTGGAAGGAACAAGTGTAAATGGGATTTGTTTTTTTTTTTTTCTATCTACTGGACACCAATACGTAGTACACTGAAGTGTTTTTTATTTAGCACAAGTGTTGCTTCGTATTCGAAATTACCAATAAACAAAAAATGAAGATTTAAACACACAGCACCAGGCACAAAGAACAAAAGGTTTGAGAAGCAAAGTGTGGCGACAGTTTGTGTGGCGCATAAACTAATTAACATAAGCTGCTAAGTTTAGGTGTATGAGTTAAGCGCTTGGCTTGCAAATCATTTGACCAACAATTAAGTTTGCCATAGAATCGGCTTATGAAGTAGCTTGTACATGTACATAGCTGAGAGTATGTAGGTCTGTATCTATAGCTACTAATAGTACTTTTCACACAGCTCTTGCCGCAGGCTATTCATGCAAATGCTGTCCATACGTTTACACACACACATTTTCTAAGCCTTCTGGCTGTGATATCCTTGCGTTGTAACCAAGTCAACCTTAATAGTGCCAAAGCTACACGACCAGCATCGCAGCGCAGTGCAACTTCAATGACAAGCAAAGCAAACAGCGTCAAGAAAAATTAACATAAATTGCATTTTTTGCACGGCAGCGCTGTGCCGTGAGTTATCCTGCTTGGGTTATCCTGCGACGCGTTCATGGCCCATTATACGACCGACGAGAAGACGCTTTTTACTATGCCACGCTGCTGCGTCTTCTGCAACTTCACCTTTGTCACCCGTTGTATGCAGCGCAGCACTCATTTCGGTTTTTGAGCACGTTTAACGCGTTTTTACTGTGCACTACAAACTGCCTCAATGCGCCCCTAGTCCGTCGTCCAGCCGTGAACCGAGCTTGCCACCTGCTTTAAAATGTTAAATGCTTTTTTTTTGTTGTTTTGCGCTTGTCTCATTGTCTTCGGTGTGTTTGTTGTTGTTGTTTAAGCATTCCTTTGCCACCATCTTTTTTTTTTGTTTTTTTTTTTGTGTTGCGACGCCATCGTCATCGTCATCGCCGCCATTCTCTTCTTGTCGTCGTCGTAGTCGTCGTAGTCGTTGTCTATTTATATACCTCGTCCTTGCCTGCGTTTGTGTCTCGTGCACTCAATTACTTCCTCAATGCGCTCCATAATGCTTATCGTCCTTGTTTCTAGTTGACATAACCACACTCACACACACACTCACATCGAGCAACAGACGCCAAAAGCTTGCTCGCTAGCCGCGTCCTCGACGTTGTCGTCAATCGTTATGTGTTGGTAGTAGTTGGCTATAGTAGTGGCGGCTGGTGTTGTCCTCGATTGCCGTTAGACGTAGACTACGACAACAACAAAAACAACTGCTTAGCCTCATTCGTTGACCCAAACCCTTAGACAATTTTTCCAGCGACAATTTCGGTTTGATAGCTTGCTCGCTTACTCACTTACCAACACTACCTCTCACTCACACTCACACTCACACTCACACTCACTCACTCACTCAGACTCACTCGTTATACTCGAAATAAAAAAGTGCAAAAATGTAGCAGGCGTTCTTTTGTATTGGTGTGAGTCAGCTTACATATCCTTCTGCAGCAGTTTTAGTAAATGTCTTTGAGTGTGCGTGAATGAATGCACAACTGTATGTGTGTGTGTGTGTCTGTTTGTGTGCATTTAAGTCTGCCCAAAACGAAGTGCTCTACGAGATAACGAAGCGTACTCAGGCGCATAGATACACTCATACACACACAAACGTCGCCGTCGACGATTCGTGCACAAATATTAGGTGGCTCCCTACGAAATTCTACATTTAAAAAAATGCAACCGAAAGTTAACGAACATTTGCCGAAAGCCGAAAAGGCAAGACGCCCGAACTAAAGTGGAACCGATTCAACAAACGAATAGAACGTACAAACAGACAGCCAGGCAGTCCGAGCATACCGAACCGACCCGACCCGACCCAAACCGATCCGATCGAAGGCGAGTATGAATGCCGAAAGCCAAGCGCAGGTTTTGCTGTTTTGTGGCCGATTTTCGTGTGTCGCCTAAATGGGAGTTGCTTTTTTTTATCCTTTTTTCCTTTTTATTTGTTGTTGCATTTTTATTTTCTCGGTTTTATTTTTATTTGGTTTTTCTTTTTTTATTTGATCAAATAACTGCTTTGGCATTATGGTGGGTGGGTCCTTGCATTTGCAAACAGTGGCGTTGCTTTTGAATTCATTTTATTTGTTAACAACTCAATTAAACGGCATATAGGAACTTTATTTATACCTGGAGCTTAAATTAATTGGTTTGTCGAACCGTGTACCAGGAGTATGTTACAGTTGATGAAGCAATGCGCTAATGCTGAGTATTTTAAAACACTTTTAAATTTCTTCAAAGAAAAGAGTTGAGACTTTGAAATCCATATAGAAAAAGGCAGGCTTTAACCGATACATTTACCCAGAAACTTCTGCATACTGGTAATGTCACCCAACCTATCGATGCTCTAACACAAGAAATATTATTTTCTACCAAACTTCTGTCAAACTTGAAACAATCAATAGCTGATGTTATGGAAAAGGTTTTCGCTAACATAACCAAAATCTAACAGAATTTCTATTGGCTGCCTGAAGGTGCTTACACCAAGAGTTATGAAGTCAATAAAATATATCATTAAATTCCATTCCCATTAAATTTCGTTGGTTCACATTATTTTGCTAAATTTATGCAAGTCGTTTATTACTAAACATAATATTTGAACTCATTGGAGTCACCCGAAATTCATGGTCTAGACTGGAGATTCGAACAAAGGGCACCAGCATTCAACATTCTGATGCACAAAGGATACACCAGCATGAGTCCACATCCCCAAACCAGGCAAACCATATGTGTGGCCGATAATTATACGTGATTATATCTTTACGTATCATAACGCATGTGTTATATGATCCGTAATGAGAATCAGCATAAGCCAAAGATATTTGTCTTCAGACTTATGAATGAGGTGCTATAGCTTTCCTTGCAGTTCTTAGAGCAAATTATGGTAGACAGTCTTATTACAAAAAAAAAAAAAAAAACAAAGTAAGTATGATTCAGCTATGCACGTCCTGCATTACTAATGGAGACGTACACCCTCGAAATTGCTTTAATTTTAAACGTGAAATGTTGTTTTTTTCATACTAAAGAATACTTCTTCATCTTGGTTGTTATTTTAAACTTAATGAAACGAAAAATCGACACTATTCAAAGATGCTACGTCAAGAAGGTTGGCTGCTAGTATATTTGGATAATAGTTGAGTCTTTTTAATTAATTTGTGCTCAGTTTCTTTATTTCAACTAATATAGTTGGTATTTCTAAATCTTTGTGGTTACGAACCATCTGTTGATTTTTCTCAGAGTGAGATTTTGATAACGCTTTTTGTCCAGCCAAAGACCTAAAAACTTGACTGTATATAGCTTAGCTATTACTAAGCCATTAAAACTAATTTGATCTCCCGAGTTTTTGCGGAGGGTGAACATTATGTGAGCTGATTTTTCCGCGTTGAGTAACATGTTCCATTTGTTCATCCAATCTTGAAGTATTGTAATTTTACTGCAATTTTACTTCTTGCAATTTTACTGTTGCAGCTCTCGCAGAAGAATCTTTTGAAATAATTGCTGTAAGTTGGAATAGAAACTCCGTCACAGTTTGGGGTAGGCATATCTGAAGTGTTTACAGTGTAGAGTAATGGACCCAACACACTTTTTTGAGGTATTTTAATAACTCAGAAGATGTGTAGTACTGTATATACAAATGGATAATACCAATAATTCGCATTAAACTATTACATTTATTGCTGCACAGACCACACGCTCGGTGGCAGATATTAGTAGATCGAATACATTGATTGAGAGGAAGAGAGAGCACATATAACTCCTCTTACTGTATGGTGACACCGGCTGCCGGTTCCCACATGGTACTCCGCTGTTGACTGCTTCTTGGCGCTGCGAGATGCAATTGGTTGTTGTGTCATCGTCTTCGTCGGTGACCCGGGCTGTGTTTGTGGAACCTCTTTTCTCTTCCGCTGATACTTTGATCTACACTGTTAGAAATATTTATGGAAATTTGAGCTAACAAACTTTCTTCCATTAGCTGTTCTCAATACCTTTGCATAAGCCAGCTTGTTAAAAATTTCTTTCAGCAGATCGATTAGGGCCGCAGATGAGAGATGAATAATAAGCAGTCAAGACTAGGACAATCACTAGTTCGCAGAGAGAGTCTAGTAGATCACTAGTCACTAAAACCAAGGACCATTTGAGAAAACAGTTCTTTTCATCGGCGGAGTTTTTGCTTGAGATACCAAAATGCAATCGGTGCAGTTTTTTTTTTACCAATTTGTCTGTATTTCCGTCTATAAAAGGCAAAAACATCAGCAGCAGCATTGGGGCAACCAGAGTTTGCCATTACCACAGTACCATCAGCGTACGAAGCAAGCAACATATGTTCGCCAGTCGGCTTAGGCATGTCCGCAGTGTACAATGAAAAAAGGATAGGTCTGAGTACACTACCTTGGGGTACTCCAGCGCATATAGATCACATTGTCGATAAGGTTTTTTTATCACAACCTGAAAACCGCTTCGCATTAAAAAAGATTTAAGAATACCGAAGTAAGCCGTAGGAAGGTGCATCCTGATCTTGAACAGCAGACCTTCAAGCCAAACACGGTCAAACGCCTGCTTCACATCCAAGAAGACAGCAGACCTGTATTACTTTTCTTCAAAAGCATCAAGCATCAATGTGATGAACGACTCTATGGATTTGCTCTGGAGTGCCATGCTGATGTCTGAAGCCAAACTGAAAATCTGGAATAATATTCCCAGCGTTTACTCTGGCAAGAAATATTCTTTCGAATATCTTTGAGAATATTGGCAATAAACTTATCGGTCTATATGAGTCAACCTGACCTACGGGCTTTCCAGTCTTTAGAATCATCGTACTTACAACACATTTCCATTGGGATGGAATATACCAGATACGTAACATGGAGTTAAATAAGAGTACGACGTACAGGACAGCTTTAACAGACCTTAACAGTCCTGCTATCAATACCATCGTAACCTGGAGCTTTCCGCGGCTTTAGTACCTTGACTTGCGCTTTTACTTCTTCGTAAATGACAGATCGAATGTTAAATAATGTTGAGCAAGGAAGCCGAAGCTGGTTTAGTGTGCAATCAACATCAACAGATGTGGCTAAATCGAAGAGTTTAAACCTGTTTTCCAGAACAAACAAATTAGAAATATTCATTATTGGTTTTTCCTTACTTTGATTCGTCAGAGAGTGAAATAAAATGAAAAAAAAGGTAAAAAGAGAGCTTTGCCAGCGTTTTTTCTACTTAGACTATATTAAGTCATACATAGGTTAAATTGTATTTGAGTGATCCAATTGGTGGAGTAGCTCACTAGCCTTTGCTTCATATGCTTGGGTTAGACACAGCATCTTTCACCGCACTCTCAGGCAAAGCATAGGAAAAACGTAATGGGAAACTATTATATTTATTCGTAATCTATATGACATATTAATCTGAATGCAACCACTAAGAGTCTAGGACACTGTGGAGATTCAAGTGTACTCTTCCGAAGGCAAGGAAGTTTCGAAATTTGCTAGGCAGCCATCGAAGCTCTGGTGCTTTCCAAACTACAAAGAGTTCTTTCGAGCAAAAAAAATCGACATCGAAATCAGGAAAGATTGAAAATAATGCGATCTAGCAGATCTAGATCCAAGCAGGATCAACGTCATAAATGAAGTGGACTTCTTACCCAAAATAATGATGGGGAGGGTCAAAGCAGTTAATGGATTTCCGGCTTTACAGTTTTCTTTGCTTTTGCCCTCAATAACTCATTTAAAAGGTTAGTTGGGTTTGGTGTAGCTCACTGGTTTTTTTCGCTTTTAAAGTTGGACTAAACCTAGCTAATCATAATTAAAAATAAAAACCTAATTTACTTCATTTCACATTCATACAACTCTTTCTTTTTTCTCCATTTCTCTGTCTCTCAATTTCACCCGATAACAAATTTGTGTGTGAAAGGTTTGTTGTCGAGCCTCTCACGAAATATTACGATATTTTGTGTTAGTAAATTATTAATGCTGAACAGTTAAACACTGTTCATTAGATTTTACAGTTAAATAATATCTTCTAACTGTATATAATTTTTATAAAATTAACATAAAAATATTTTTACCCGCCACTGTACCAGGAACACATTAAAAAGCCAAAACTTTTTCTTTTGGTTTTATTAAAATAAAAAAGAAAAAAAATAGTGAAAAACGCATCCTGACTATGCACACACACAAACACACGCACACACACACGTGCTTGTATAGCTATACACAAAAGAAGGACGAGACAACAAAACTGAATACGCTGGCAACGACGAGGACAACAAAACTAGTACAGAAAAAAATGCCAATAACAAAAACAACAAAAACAACAAAAACAACAAAAACAACAACATCAACTAAAACACTAAAAAATTTTACGAGTCGTGAGCGAGTGAGTGAGTAAGAAAGCATTTCGAAATGCTGAAAAGTGTGAACGAGTAGATGGAGTTGATGGATTGTGGGTGATATGGGTCGACTCGAGGGGGAGGGAGGGGGTGGTCCAAAGCAAACGCATCTTTTGATAAGAACAAAAACAAATATACGAAACTCTCACCCACACATATATGTAAGTAGTGAACGCAAGGACTCTTTTTGCCTACGTTGTTGTCCTCGTCGCCGTCGCCGTCGTCGTTGTAAGACGGAATTTTTATGCGCTTTGCCAGAAAGGATGCAACAAGCTAACGTCTCCATCGTCATTTGCAACGCCGCCAACGCCAACGCCATCGCCGTGGCCGCCGCCATTGCCACCATCAATGTTGGCAGCGTCATCGTTGCAGTCGCTGCCGCTGCTCTTGTAGACGCTGGCGTTGACGCTGATGTTAGCTAGGTGTGAGTTAACTTTGAGTTTGGATTGTAGTGTTGTATATAAGTAGCACACACACGCAACAAGCAGCTGTACACACATATACATATATAAATATATATTGGCTACGTAATATATTTAGCCACTTGCCCCCAAGCTGCCTCAAACCCAATGCACAGTGGCTTATGGTGAATTTGTTTGCTTGCAAAAATTGTAGCTGCTAAATAAGGCATGGGCAGAAGGTAACAAACCAAAAGTCGGCTAGCAGAAATTTGATTCGCCGTGACTAGTCGAATTATTTTTGCTCAACCGAGCCCAACTCTGTGCGGCAGCTTCTTCAAAAATAAAAGAGTGAACCACGCTCATTTCAGAGGGCTAAATTGTGACATACGAAGCACTCACATCAACATTCATTTTTTTTGTATTTGTATGACAACAATAGGCTCGTGGTTTTCTAAATATATCCTCATCCAAGCTTTACCAAAAAAATAAAATCTAACACTTTTGCCCAACCAAACTATTACAAATTAGATTTTTTGCCAATACTTTTCACCAAAATGTGCCACTGTGCGACGTTGCACAATTTTTTCGCTTTTTCGCTTATTATTATTTTTTTTTTTTTTATTATTTTTTGCGAACTTTGTTCTTCGTTTTTCGTTCAAATACAGTGAAATTTTTTCTGGTGGTTTTTAGGTTATATTTTTACGAGCTCTCTTTCGCCTGCTGCTGTTGCTGTTGCCATTTCTTTTATTTTTTTTTCTAGCTTTCTTTCTTTGCTGCTGAATGTGGCACTGGTTTGGTGCAAGTGGCAATGGAAAGAATGGCGACGAGGACAACGACGACGACGACGATAAGGACAACGATGAAGCTGCATTTGGCACTGGCAGTAGCAGGAAGAATAAAACAGAAAAAAAAGGAAGAAGAGCCAAGCCGGCTGCCAGGCATGCAAGTTTGACTGCTCGAAAGTTCAGTTAGCAAGCGCCACAAGTGGGTGGGTGGCTTTCGGTTATAATGGAAGATTTGGAGCTGTACGAGACAAATGCTTAGTGCGAGGCAAGCAGTATTTTTCGGTGGCAGGCGTAGGAGTTGAGTATGGTGTTTGTGTTGCGGTGCAGCTTTTGTAAAATGGATTTCATTTTGTTGGGTGGCAGCGCAACAAGAATTTCTCATCCTTATTCTTAGATTTTCAGCTGAATTTTTTATTATCTGCTTTTTTATTTTACTCTTTTCTTGTGCGAGGGTGAATCGATGGGTTTTTTATATGATATTATTTTAACTTAGGAAATTTCTTGGAACAGTAGTAATAAAATATTTTAATTGTTTGTATATAACTCGAATTGCATTGCATATCATTCAAGCAGTCACATTTTTAACTTGAACAGATTTGTTCTTCTGAATACCATTGATGGTGCTTCCCTGTATTAATTCGTTTTATATTACAGTTCATCGTTTTATTAATGATATCACAGCCTGAAGCAAATTGAACGGACAGAAGTTCAGCAGCAAGATCGTATGAGGTAAACAAGTCATCGTTATATTTCGGGCTTTGAGTTCTTCTGCAAACTTACTGCATGCCTTTATGATTTTCAGGAGCTTGTCGCGAGCTCGCTGATCGAATCTATATGACTAATCAGCGAATCGAAGAACTCTGCTATTATTTTGGAATCGATGCAGCGATGCAAATGTAGATTTCATATCACTAACACATGAAATGACATATCGAGTTGGTTGGGAGTCATAGTAATAACGTTGGGCATATGTAGTAATAATTGTTGTACATCGGAGCAAATTCTATCTAAATTTTTAATCATTTACAACAGAACATCGATTTTTAAATATAAATTTCGGAGTGTACTTATTTATACTTGTACATCTTACGTATACAGATTGTCCAGGAAATATTTCGTACAACTTAACCAAATGATATTTGAGATCAAAAGATAAATTATTGAAACTAATTGTTCAACTTGGGAACTTAGATGGACTTCAACTGTAGCTCGGTCATGACCACATTTAGGAAGGTGCAGCACCTTCTGTAGTCTTGCTCGTGCATGCGCTAGTTGTCATGTATGTCAAGTACGCATAGATCTCTCCATACCTACCCATACCAACATGTGCCTGGTCGTCCTCTATTACGTCGTTCGTCAATTAAGTTCAGGTCCCCTTGTAAATAAGCAGTGACTCTGCCATTACAGCCGCTGGAATTTTATGCACTAGACTATGTCAACCTCATCAAATATCTCATACAGCTCGCGGTTCATATGGAACGTAAACACGTCACCGAGTATAATAAGTACAACAAGTAAGGAAATTTCAGTCGGGCGTAACCGACTGTAAGAGGCCCTGTACCAGTTCAGGTCGCTTAACAAACACATTAAATGTTTCCCGAGCTTATGACCAAACACATGACTACTTCTCACTGCGCGAATATGAATGAAAAGAAATGGGGGTCGTTCAAATTCAATTGCTTATAAAATCGTCATTTATTATCCGATTTTGATGGACTTTTTGGATTTTGGCTAAGAAGGATGTTAACTTTATACTGGTGTACCCAATTTTTTTTGTGCCGAAGAAATTTTTAGCCTTGGGGGTGATTTTATGGTGAAGGGGGGGGGAGGGGCAAAATTTCTAAATAAACTTGTAAAATTCCGGAGCAGTCCTAGTCGAATGCAAAAAACACGAAGTCTCTATCTATTACCGTTTCCGAGATCCTTTCGTTCATACAGACGGACGGACGGACGGACGGACAGACGGACAGACGGACATGTCTATATCGACTCCTCTATCACTCCTGACCATAATGGGGGTAACTTTGGGGGGTCTCCGACCATTATTTCTACCTGTTACATACATTTGCACAAACCCAATAGGCTCTTGTACCTTCGGTACAGGGCCTAAAAATCCGGCGGAGGAACTTTCTCTAAAATAGTTCCAGCGCCACATTAAAATTGAAGTTCTCTATAGTCACAGACCGTCCGCGATGCGACGATGGCATGAGAAAGACATCAAGTACTTCGTCTTGTCCTCATTCCCCGCTAGCCCCATTAGCCGAGATAGTTTTTCAATCTCTGAGAACGCCTTGCTGACTCGCCATTTCTGTGTATCGATGATATCAATATCAGCCGAATACGTAAGCAGCAAAACTTCGTTTTAGAAGTTCCAGCTTGTCGCAAAATATACTCCATCAGCAGATTATAAATAGCACAATTGCTTGAAATCTTTCTTGGTATCAAAACGTTTGGAAAGGCTCTTCCCCACACTGACAACGCTTTGTGTGTGTGATAGCGTCATCATGCAAAGACGAACAATCTTTTTCGGGAGCAGACAGGGCATCTTAAAACTTCGATCGTATCGGCGTGTCGAAAGCGGCTTTGGATTTGGCGTAATGTGAATATGTGGTCACTGGTCGACCTTTTTGGTCTGAAGCCACACTGATAATGCCCAAACAGTGAATCCGATATGTCTTCAGCCTATTATACAATTCGTGCGACAGAATCTTATATTATATTCCAAGCACAAGCAGCGGGTTCTCCTTTCTTAAAGATAGGACAGTGAACACAGAGACTCCAGTCATTGGGTATGCGTTCATCGGACCATATGCTGCACAAAAGTTGGTGCATACTCCCAACCAACTCTTCGCCGCCGGTCTTAAAAAACTCAGCTGGCAGCCCATCAGAGCCTACCGCTTTGTTATTTTTAAACTTTTTAATAACTGAATTGACCTCGTTGTAGTCCGGTGGCTCTAAAATAGTGCCATCATTAACAGGTGGTTCCACCGCTTTCGGTCAGACATTTCGCATTTTGATAAACTTTTCGAGCTTCATTTCTGTAACATAACCTCCCGTCTGAAAAGGCGTTTCGTCCCTCTTCATTTCTCCTGATATCGCTCTGTAACAACTTGCGTTGTTTCCAACTGCAGAGTCCGCTAATAGGAAGCGTTCTTGAAGAAGCATTGCGATACTCCTCGTCGTACCAAGAATAAGTCACAGGTTTTGTGTAACTAATGCCATGGAGGTCAACAGCCCTGTCCATGGAACGGTGGATGTGTCTCCATTTTTCATATATGTATATCTTTAGAAGATGGAGAAGTTTTGACGGTCTGGTATGATTGCAACTTGCCAACTTCTAGCTTTTGTTGCATGTTGTGACGTGCAGCGTGCACCACTCTGAGCCTACCTGCGCTGCGACAATATAGAGTTCCGAGTGGATCTTGGACCACACAGCGGTCGCACGTCCATCATGCTAGATGCGTGCCTTCCGCCAATCAAAACATGATTAATTTAGTTTAGTGCAATTTGATCGTGACTCAGGCATGTAGTCTTGTGGATGCTGAGATGTTGAAATCTGGTGCTGCTAACTTTGTTCCGGCATCGATAAGCCTTTCTCTATAGTTGGTGGTAATGTTATGAAGGGTAAATTTTCCGTCGGTTGGCACAAAGATTCGTTTCTTACCAATTTGGGCGTTGCAATCTGAAATCGTGTTTGGGACAGCAGTCTTGTAGACGCTTCAAGCGTTCATAAAAGTCATCTTTAACATCATCGTCCTTCTCTTCCCTCGGGACTTACAAATGAGGCTTATATTGAAATATTTAACCTGGATGCGTATTGCGGTCAGGCGCTCGTCAACAGATGTGAATCTGATATCAAGCCCACATAGTTTCCTACTCACCACAAGACCGCATACAAATTCGTGCTTACTCGCATGGCAGCTTTAGTAGATGTCACTTCGGATTTTCTGGATTGCAGTGATGACAGCCTTGTATCATTTGAGGACATCATTCAGCTGGATATTTGCACCATCACTTGTCCTTATATCATTTGCGAGGGTCGTCATTATAGGATTTTATCCGATGCTTCCTTTCGTTTTTTTGTGTAGATTTTGTTTTAGGGTGGCGGGTCCCAAGCCAGCCCCAACCACTTCTAATGAAGGGGCTACCCAAAAGAAACGTAGCTTAACAGACGCTGAGAGCCGCTTGGACCGTTCGCAAAAGAATTTTTGTTGGCCGCATCCATGAGAATGGTGGTCTACAACTTTTCTCACAATGTGAACTTCTGCAAACGACCCCATTTCTCTGTTTATATATAAAAACCTTTTTATTAAAAAGCATTAAAAATTAAAATTTTTATGAGAAGAAATTTTTTTAAACTTAGTTTCTATAGGTTTTTCATGCGTTTTCATGTGTATTTATTGTTAAAGCGTTTTACGGCTAAAACATTCAACCGATTTTGATAAAATATAGTTCTTTTAGGTAGTCAAGTATCTTGCATTCGCCTATTTATTTTTAGATTAAATTAAAAATAAACATTTTCATGTTCGAACTCAAGCCTGACTGCTAGTTAATAAATATCTGCAAGCAATAATTCGATTAAAGGAATAATTAAATACAAACTGCATCCTGTGTAAATTCCCATTCTACAAGAATTTTAAATTTTTTTACTAACCTACCCTCGTAGTATTTTTCTAGTTCTTATTTTCGGTAGTTGCATGGAGTCAGAGCTGGACACGGGTGTCAAAGTGTGATCGCTTAACATTTATCCGCCTGCTCGCTCCACGTGCTCTGTCACACACAGTTAATTGTGTTGTTTTAGGTTGGGCCTTCAGCTGGACGTCGGGGGCGTGTGCAAACTAAAAATAAAAATAAAAATCGTTTTCGGTTCCAATCGACACAGACGCCAAACGCCTTAAGGTAGACTGCAGAGGATGCGACGTGAGGTACGCCAGAACAATATGCGCTACAGGCGCAAGCCAGTCTGGACAGAACATTAAGAAATTGTCTTGCCCAGCATTGTACCCGTCTCTCGTCTGCTTATTGCAGAACTAATGGCGTGCCGTGGCGTGGAGTGTTAGTATTAGCTGCAATAGTGGGAGTCGGTGCGCCGTAAATGCGGAAGACGAAAACCTTCTTTTTTTTTTTTTTTTTTTTTTGTGCGAAATATAAAAACCAGAAAAATGAAGCGGAAACGAAAAAAAATGTTTAAAGCAGAAATAAGTGTGGCTGGTAGGAGGAGTGCGTTGGGCTTCAATATGGCGTTAAGGACATTGGGCAAATGCAGCGCCAAATCGAAAAAAATAAAAAAATGTGAACAAAAAATGCATTGGTGTGAGCAGCTAACGGTGCATTAGTATATGTGTGTGCGATACGAAGCAAACAGCAAAACACACAAAAACAAAATGGCGCAAAAAATTGAGTAGAACTACTAGTAGTATCGGATAGAGGACAGAAAGAAAGAAAGAGAGAACGTGCAAGTAGAGTAGTTTTTATTTTGTGTTGAAAAAGTTTCGTGTGCTCGAAAAAAGTTTCGTCGTTCGTTCATTCGGCGTCGTCATCATCATCATCATCATCGCCATCATCATCATCATTATACTCCCCGCACCGCAGCCTCATGCTCGTTCTGATCATCAACGGTGGCATTGCTTTGGATGGAGTACCCAAACCCAAACCCAAGACCAAACCAAATCCAAATGCACTGCAAATAGCGGAAGTATGAGGTGAGTTAATGGCATGTGGAACCATTTTGGGGTGTTAGGGTTTGAGTGTTGCACGACTGCATGCAAGCTGCGCTATTTTGCCAAGCGTTTTGGCTGCAATTGGTTTCGTTTGGGCTGAGCTTGAGCTCTTCCTCGTTCTCGCTGGGGCGGAATGTGTAGAATGTTGAGTTCTTCTTTACTTGCTGCTGCTGTTGCTGTTGCTGCTATTTTTAGTGGGCGGGTTGCTTGGTGTTTTTTGAATTTTGGGTGGCGCTGGCGCATTTTTGTCGAATTTCTGTATAGTTGGCAGCAGCAACGTCGATGTGGCAGTAGCGGTGACAGCGATGCTAGCTGCGCTGCAGCAACTACTACTAGTTGCTTGCATGTCGGCGGCGGCATTGCTATTCGCATTGTGCAACAAGTGAGTTTGGCAGCAACTACCAACAGGACGACAACTAGTTTTTGGAGTCGAAATTCAGCAGCAGCAGCAGCTTTTAAAGTGTTACTTGCGCCGTACACCGTGCGTCGGTGTTGTTTATCAAAAATCAAAGCAAATCAATTCAGCTCGAATCACAACGAAACGATTCAATTGAAATCGAACTTTGAACAGCGCCGTCGCATTTTGGCAGTTAATTGTGTTGCATTTTTGTTTTTTTTCTAGCTGTCAGGCCGACAGACGGACAGACAGACATTTGTTAGGTGCTCCAATCAAAAGGCATTCAATGCAGACAGTCAGTTAAATCAAGCAGCTGTCAGCAGAACTGTTTGCGGTTTGATTCTTCGAGTGCAGTGTGTCGAGTCGTGTCGAGTCAAGTGCCAAATGAAGCTGAGCTAAGCTTAGTTTGAGTTTGAATTGTGTGCGCTGTCTACTGACGACTGAACTAAACGACTGAAGCAACAATTGGCCTGAACAACTGTTGCTCCTTTTGCAACGAGAACGAACAATAAAATGTTAACAGGAATTGTGGCAGCAACAGCTTGAAATGCAAATGTGTTTTGTTTGATTTGCTCATCGTCCTTGTGTTGTTGTTGTTGTGATTCTACTCTATTAGAGAGTCCCAGTCGGTACGGCGGTTCTGTGTTTGTTTGTTTGTGACAGAGTACACCCTGTTGTCGTCTAAGACTTGAGAAGTCTTGCGTCCTTTGACGTTTGAAATAATATTCGAGTTCTTATATATAAACAAATAGTTGTGTGTTTATTGTGTGTGTGCGTGTCTATGCAGGCATTTCCGGTCTTAAACATCATCGTCGTCGTCGTCTATTTATGCTTAATTATCTGTGCATAATAATCTTGTAAAAGCAGTAGTCAAAGTATTTATATATTATAATCGTGTATAGTTAGCATATGTTTGGTGTTTCTTGAACTAATATTAACTAAAAAATTAAAAGTGTTATTAAAAGCAATAAATACAAAAACATACTAAAATATTTTAACATAATAAACAAATAATTAAACAAAATTTAAGAATTTAAATAATAAAAAGCATTTGCTGTACTCAACATGGTAAATCTTAGGTGAGTCAAAAAAAAAAAAAATTTAATAAGCTGCGAAGTTTTTTGATATCTAAAAGAAATTTTAACTTTCATTCAGATTTATGAATTTCAAAAAAATCTAAATGAAAAATTTTTACTGCGGAAAATGTATCCAAAGTCAGCATACATTTTCAGTTTAAACTTTTTTTTTTAAATATTGTAAATTGTCGATTTAAACAAAATATTTGAATAATTCAAATTAATTTCCAATTTTTATTAAAAAATCAAAAATATTTTTTTTTTTAATTTTAAAAAAATTTGAAAAATTGAAAATAAAATATAATAATTAATTTTTATTATTAAATTCGGATTTTAATTATCATCAAAAGTATTTATATATAATTTAGTTCTCAATACCTTTCATGGCATACCATAACCTTAAAGAACTGTTAACTAAAAGCTATTAGCAATACTTGGACATACTAGTAACATAATTTTATATATTTTATCATATTTTATTTCACTTTATTTTATTTTATTGTATTTTTTTTTTTTTTATTTTTTTTTTTATTTTATTTACATTGGCGAACTTTTTTGCAATAAACAAATTGATTAATACTTAGAATACTTGACAGGATTTAATTAGTTCCAGTGAACTCAACATATATAAACTAGTCAGAAAATTTTAAGGATATAAAAAATATCAAATTTTTGGGTGATATTCAACAAGGCATAACTCGGTAAAAATTGTCTTTCAGACAAGAAAAAAAGAAATTGTTGTTTCGAGCGACTAGTTTTCAGATCTGAACCGTTAACAGGTCAAATTAAAACTGTTTAAATTACCTAAAAGAAGTCAACAGACCATTTTGGAAATATTTGTTTTTGTTGGTTTTTGTATGATTCCCTGAAAACCGCCCATGTCACGCCCATTTAATGGTTCTAAAAACTATAAAATTGAGGTTTAAATTTTCTCTTTTTTCTTTTCTGTACGAACATTTTTCACCGAAGTTTCAGAACTGCTTTATATAACATAATTTTATTTTCCAGGCTTTGTTGAGAGCCTGACAGCCAGTACATCTAACAGCCAGTACATCTTTCTGTTTATTGCTTTCAGCTGCATTTGCTTTGATTTAATGTGAGACTTGCTAGTAAGTCTCCGGTCTAAGTGCGCTCCCAAATATTTTACAGTCTCTTTAACAGAAATGGTGGAGCTATTTAAACTGACGGGCGAATAGTTTCCTTTTCCTAAAGAAAAAGTTATTTGAACTGATTTCTCAGTGATTAACACTATTCTCCAGTTTTTTAAATATTTTTCGACAATGCAAATTTCTTCTTGCAAGTGGCAAAAGTTGTGTACAGGAATTTGTGTATAGGACTAGGCCCAACAAGTTTCCCTGTGGTACTCTACCATTAATTGTATACAGTTTGCACGAGCTTTTATTTTCTTGGAAGTATAATGTTAGATTACTGAGGTCAAACTTCATAACTAAGCAATATGCTGCAGGTAGCCATTTATTTGTTTTTTATAGAACTCTTGAATGTCAGACTCTTTCGAATGTTTGCTTAGGAGCAATGCGCAATGCTACTTAAACGCATTCATGATACTTTTTGCTATTCGATGGCACTGCTCAATAGTTACATGCCCTCTTCTAAACCCAAACTAATGTTCCGGTATAATCTAAAGGTGATATTTTTTATAAAAAGATTTTTGGAGAACGTCACTAGCAACTAACGAAGTGCAGCCTTCCGGTATATTTGGTTTGGTTTACTTCGGCCCATTTCTATTTCATAAGCATGATATTGAAGAATCTTATTCATTTTAAAAACAAGTTTCTAATAGTTGATGAGTTTTATCATTTACTGCAGATATTTTAAGGTTTAAATTCTTGTTAACTAAGCTTTTACTTCATACCATATGATGTAGTAACATAGTTTATCAGTGTTTCTTTTTTTTTTTATTGTTTTAAAAAAAGTTTCTTGATAAATTTCGTTGCCCATTTACAGCTTGTTCCTAAGCCTGACGGAACTAATTTTTGCACAGCAAATGCAACTTTCCAAAGTGATATAACCAGAATGTGTGACATTTTCTATTTGCGAATATTTTTTTTACCTTCTCGTTTATATCAATCGACTTTAGCATAAATTCATTTATTTCAGTCGTCGCAAGATTTAAGTCCAGATCATTGTCATTAGCTGGCTCTTCATTCATAGATATAAAAAGAAACAAGTGCTCTATAATGTTTTATGAAACTGAGTTGTTGTGATAGATGCGACAGCTTCGAAATGAGAGTATCGATGAAACTAAATTCCATTTAAAAAGAAATGTAATTTATTCAAAATTATATAATGGCGTTTCTGGAAATAACTTACGCTTTTATATACATTACTTGGTCGTGAAACTTTTTTCTCTACTTTCAAAGCATTTGATCAAATTTATCTCGAGTCATAGCTTATAATAATAATAATTAATAATAATATTTTAATATTAGGCGATTTAGTTAGTCTATGACCTCTAAGTTTTTTTTTTAATTTGATGCATTCTATTTATAATAACTTTCTGACTATTTTGTCTTTGGAAGTCTTTCAGTGCTAATTGCTAGGAGTGAATAACCAATTTCGAATAAATACGCAAATTATTCAATAGTTCCACCTATGTTAATACTAATCTCTATTTTAGCAGCAGTGTAGCTTTCTCCATGCACTAACTTCAGTATTTTTTATTCACTCTTTATAAAGTATTAACATTATCATTTTATAATATTTAATAATAACTTTAATTTTTAATTCTTAAATTTTCAATAAACATTAATTTGTAAGTTTTTAATAAAAATGGAATTTAATTTTTCTTACTAAGATAGATATTTTGTCTATTGCTATGGCCATTTCTTTGTTATCCAGAAAACTTGTCAGCATTCTTATTTATTTTATTTGCAAACTCTACCATATTGGCTGAAATTAGAGGAACATTGTGATTGCAAGGTTTATTGAGAATCCTGTCTACCAACGTCTTGCGAATGGTGTAAATGGTTTCTGAAGATGTGCAATAAACAAGTCAGCTTTTACTTGTTTGCTTCGATCCCAATTCCCATTAGGCATTTTGATGAATATTATAAGTCACGCTGTACATTTAAAATACTTTAAGGGTCTCCATTAATCACATTCAGATCCATAGCGCACAGCATTTACCAGAAAATCTTCATATCAATTAGTAACATTTTTTTTTTTAAACTCTTTAAAATGCCTTCTTGTCTGAAGGGTAAAAAAATTATTGCCAAATGCGTCGAAGAATTTTTTTCTCATTAGTATATATTGAGTAGTTGCGAACGGTCTTTTATTATTATTAAATACCTACTTAAATCATGAATTTTCTAAAATTCTAGTCCATTCATTTCAACGTAAATTTTTTATTGATGACTGACTGCAACTGCGCGATGCTATATGTTTCCACACAGAACACCTCCGCTTAGTCTTTACCTTTTTTATTTGTGGGCGTCGCATAGTCTATTTTTACAGAGCAGTATTGCTCTTTGCCGTTTGCATATAGTTGTATTAAATCTCATACATCTCCGTCAAACAGATGCTGAGATGTAACAAATTTATTTCTTCTTTTATAAGAATTCTATATTCTATATTTGTTCCGTTTCAGAAATGTATGAAAAATAACTCGCTCAAACACTTTCTTTCTGATGTTATTTTGGTTTACAGAAATTGGTGTGTTAAACCCTGTTCAGACAAGGCTTGATAAAAAAATGTGATTTTATTTTTTCTAAAAAATTATTCATATTTGTTTTGATCCTTCAAAGTAATCCATCTTAGCCCTTTTACTAATTATTGAAGCACTTCTGATATTCGCTTTTCGGTATGGCTTTCAGTGGTTCCAATGCTGCAGTTTTTCTTACTTTAGGTATACGAAAAAACGGACTATGAACTAAGTCTGTTGAACACGGTAGCTGAGGTAGGATTACGAAGATTTTTT
The DNA here is from genome assembly GCA_035044805.1 of Leucophenga maculata. Classification (NCBI taxonomy): domain Eukaryota; kingdom Metazoa; phylum Arthropoda; class Insecta; order Diptera; family Drosophilidae; genus Leucophenga; species Leucophenga maculata. Next base: position 358,327 of record JAWNNP010001209.1, read on the forward strand.
TTGGCCATAAAGTCAACGATGTGTGATGCAAAATGCATGACTTGTTTTTTCCATAATTTCCGGCGATTTCCTTGTATTGCTTTACGGAAACGGCGCATAATTTGAAGATAATATTCTGGCAAGTACTCGTGATTCATTACACCATTTTAATCGAAGAAAACAGTGAGCACAACTCTCATATTGTTGGCGTGCGTTCTTCGGTTTTGGGTTTTGGTTTCCACGTCAATCGTATACCCATGCTCCATCACCATTTGTGACCGTTTTGAGCAAATTTGGATCGTCGAACATTCGAAAAAATTTTATGGCCAATCGATGATCAGCAACTTAATACCACGATTCTCCATAGTAATTTCTTTACTGCTTCAACGTTTTTAACGGTTGTTTTCGTGCTGGGTGGGACGCCCATGTCGGGTATCGTCAATAACATCTTCTGGGACTACTGTGAGAGCTTGTACCATTTATATTATTTATTTAATGACAACATTTTATATGTGTTGATGCACTTCACTTTATTCTTCGCACAAAAATTAATACAGATTCTTTGATTCATTTTTTTCCGGTTGGTAGGGAGTAAGTAAAATCAATTTAAGTTTTACCAATATCTAAGTTAATGCTTATGTATAAACATGAATTCTACTCACCCATGCAATCACATTTACATATAAAAAAGTTTTGAATAATTTTCGAATTAATTAGGTAGAAATTGAAAAAAGAAGTCAGATCCTGAACGGATTGTTTGATAATAATAATAAATAATTAATTTTACAGGCCAATGGTTTTCAAACCCTGAAGAATGAATTGTTATTTCCCATTGAATATAAAACATGACCGAAGTTAATAAATCTTGTAGTACTCCTCAAAACCTTCAAAATATGCATTTTCTACTGTATTCCAAAAAACCATAAATATTTTCGAAACTAATAAATCGAATCGTTTTTTTTTTCTCCCTATAATTTCCAAGCAAATCGCAGTGTGTTTGTTGCCATACTTTTCGATTCCGCATTTGTTAGGATGGACAGTATTATTATCTATCTTCTACAATCTTTATGTTTTAGTAACAATTGACGAACAACTTTATAGTTTTCGGGGGCATGCAACTGTTCGTCAGTACACGTCATCGAAACCGGGAATATAGTGATGCAAATTTTTGCTGGCTGTATGCGCGGAAGCTTGTACCGTGTGGAAAATTCAACCGTACCTTAGCACACCTAAATGAATTGCGCCAGAACAAAGGTTTGAAATAAAACCATGGACAACTTTTTCTCATCGTATGATCTTGGTGAAGAATTGTGCAAGAGAAATCTAACAATGGTGGGCTCAATGCTAAAAATGAAAACAAAGCATTACTCCAAAATTACTTCAATATAAGAAATCCTTTTGTACACCTCGACCTTTTCTTTCCATTCCACTCTTGTTTCGTATATCGGTTTGCCAAACAAGTGCACGATTCTGCAATATACAATCCATGACTCTCCAGATGTCGAAGTACGATTAGTATGTTGGTATTTTTAGGCCCTGTACCGAAGGTACAAGAGCCTATTAGTTTTGTGCAAATGTATGTAACAGGAAGAACTAATTGTCGGAGACCCCCCCAAAGTTACCCAAATTATGGGCAGGAGTGATAGAGGAGTCGATAAAGCCATGTCCATCTGTCCGTCCGTCCGTCTGTATGAACGAAAGGATCTCGGAAACGGTAATAGATAGAGACTTCGTGTTTTTTGCATTCGACTAGGACTGCTCCGGAATTTTACAAGTTTATTTTAAAATTTTTTATAAGCAATTGAATTTGAACGACCCCCCTTTTCTTTGCATACATAAAAAAATGTTTTATAAGGCACTTATTCGTGCAGTAGGAAGTGGTCATAAGCTTGGTCATAATCTCGGGAAACATTTAATGTGTTTGTTTGTTAGTGTTTGGTACAGGGCCTCGTACAGTCGGTTACGCCCGACTGTAATTTTCTTACTTGTTTTAAATTTTTAAATGTGCAGATCTGCACTGCAACAGTAGAGTTGTACTTGAGTAAGTGTCTAAGGTTAACCCTACAATCCTATGCCTACCTCTACAATTGTATATGAAAAAATATTTATTAATTAATCTAGAAAAACAAAATTTGCTCCATCTGACGCTAATAGCCATACAATATAATATAAAGGCCCATACAAATCTGTGCATTCTTTCTAAATTTTTGTATGAAAAATTTTATATTATTATTGTTCGATTATTTAGATCCGCCATATTTTATATACCTATTTGATGTCAGTCCTTATAAAATATTCAATAAAAACCTAAATCGGACTAATAGAAATTTTCTGGTTTTGTTGTCAAGGTTTGTCTATTTTACATTAAACCCAAACTGATGAAATAGAAACATATAAGGAGTGTCTGAAAATTTCACGAACTTTTGGAATAAAATAAAAACTATAATACATTTTTGAGTACTCTACATCAGCATAGCGCCGTCCTTTCATAGAAAGTTTCAGCTTGCCGAACATAACAAAGTCATATGGTGCCAAATCAGGCGAATACGGCGAGTGTTGGTCAAAATATCGTTCACAAGTGTCGATTGATCGATGAGATGGCGCATTATCGTGCAACAAACACGAATTTCCTTCTTCGCGATATTATGGCCGAATATTGCGAAGAAAAAATGGCCCATTAATTGTTTGGCCCGGTGGAACGAACTCTTGGTGAATAGTGCCCTTCGAATCGTAGAAACAAATCAACATTGTTTTCACTTTTGACTTTTCCAAACGCGATTTTTTTGAGTTTTGGCTTACCGGGCGGCTTCCATTCGGCACTTTGACTTTTGGTTTCAGGGTCGTATTGAAAACACCATGTCTCGTCACCAGTAACAATGTTGAAAAGGAAGTTTTGATCTTTTTTGGCATCTTTAGTGATGTCTTTCGCATGTTGAGTCCGAAGCGCCTTTTCCTCAATTGATGCGGCACAAATCGTGCACACACTTTCTTGAAGCCCAAATGTTCGAACAAAATGCGATGGATTGAGTCTGAACAAACCCAAATCCGATTCCATGAACCGCAACGACGATTTCGGCTCCTTTTTTGATGAGTTCACGGAAAATTTTGAAGGGAATGTCAATGAAAGATGTAGAAGAAAAGGGAATTCCTTCTTTTCTTTTTCTTTTTTTTCTTTTTTTTGTGGTTTACTTGATACTTTCGGTGTTATCCAATGCAGAAGTGTTTGGCAGAAGTATCGTCATTCATGATCGGCTAAACAAAATTGTGTTAGACCTTCTGTCGTTGTGTATTTCTACTTCTTAGCTACAGAAGTACAGTTCTTCTATCATTTCCACCAAACTTTTCATTCCATATTTTATCTTATGTAGAAGATTTTAAGCATTATTATTGATTTTTCTAAATCTTTGTGAAATGAGAGAAGATTTTTATTATATTTTTACGCACAATTAAATCCCAAGCAATGCAGTTCATTTAACTCAGTGTTTGAAATTTAAGCACACACACTTGTACCTGTATCTCGTTATTTAAAGTGAGTAGTAAGCTAAACCCTTAGAAATTATTAATTAATTTTTATAAGTTCAACACTTTTGCTTAAGAAATATAAAATTAAACTCACAGCATTTCAGCTTTAAGACTTGTTTGTTGAAGACAAACACTTATGTACCACAGCAACACCAACTCGTATATATATTAAAATTTACTCCACGTCAACTTTCAAGCACACTTTTATGCAACAAGTTGCAGCCATTTATGCCACATTCAAGCATACGTAGATTGCCAAAAGTCAAGAAAGCAGAGAACACTTTCGAAAACTATTAAAGTAAAAGTGCAACAATGTAACGAAAACTCAATGCAACCTCAACGAACGAACGAAAGGAAGCGAAACGAAACGAAACGCAACGCAACTAAACTGAACTCAATTCAACTTAACTCAACTAAAATGGCAGATTATAAAACACTTTGTGAACTTAAAGTAAAATGACTTGGCAGCTTCCGAGTGTGCCGTGCCGTGCCGTGCCGAGTGAGATGAGTTATTGGTGATGGTTGCAGACAGGGTGGGGCAGGCAGCAGCCATTTAGAGAGCGATATATGCACATGACTACTTGAATTTCTTGCAAGAGAAACTACGTCAAATCTGTTTTTTTTTCTCCATTTTTTTTAAGAATTGCAAACGAGCACAGAATATGGTCGTCTGTCTATACATGTGTATGCAAGTGTGCGTGTGTGTGTGTCGTATAGAAAACTTTACAAATAAATAACACGTAAGCATATGTTCAACAATGCTGACAACAATACAAGAAAAACAACAACAACAACAACTACAGCTAAGAAGAGAAACTATGAAGAAGAAAAAAAAAGAAAAAGAAACTCGGTTGAAGATACAATGTTGGAATACATGCAAACGCGAATGTTAGCCCTTCCTAATGCCTTGCTTACTCCTTTTGCCTGCAGTTACGAAACTTAAAACTTTTACACTTGTATTTGTGTGCACTTGTTGCATCACACACACACACACACACACATACACAAATATAGAAATACAGTTGTACATGCATACAAAATAACAAGCACAACAAGTGTCAGCATGTCGAAGAGGTGCAGAGCAGCGGGAGCAGCAGGAACAATCGAGTTGAATACGAAAAAGACGACGATGACGAGGACGTTTGTAATGATTATTTGTTGTTGGCGACATCGACGACGACAACAAAAGGACGACAACGCACGAAAGTATGCAATACAAGAACGTGTTTATTTCGCAACACATGCACACACACATATACAATGTTCCCAAAAGCGTTTCACTGTCGTCACCGGAAGTTTTACCTCTCAAAAAATAAAAATAAAGGAAAATAGTATTTTTGGTACATTTTTTTCGAAAATGCAGTACAGCAAATGCAGTGAAATGGTCGAACAACGAATTGAAATTGTCAACAACAGCTGTCAGCCAAATATTTATTTGTTTTGAAGGGAGTATAATCTGCTGAAAATAAATCTTACTAACAAACATCGGTGGAACTCAACTCTCAAGCTTTTCAAATCAAGCTTATAACCGTATTAGATTTTATAAATGTTTTTTATTGTAGGATTAGAGTTGGCTGTTATGGGATTACTTTTAGGTAACAAAAGATTTCTATCGGCTTGGAAACGTGGACATTTAACGAGAATAAGTTGTTGTTGCAGCAATTACATACATTGTTCGTCAGTGCAAAGAGCGAGGTTTGTGTGATCAAAATTCTATATACATTTCATATACATATACAAATTGTTATACATATATATACAATTTAAAAAAAGTATCTAAATAGAATCATGTAAATAGTTACAAGCAGTGAAGACTTACATAGAGTTGCGTTTCGCTAAGAGTTCTACTACAGCATCTAAGCATTGATGTGTATAACGAGCTATACAGTTCCCCACATACTACCATAGACTTAAAGGTGTCGTGTAAGGCTTATTAATATATAAAATTTAAAAACCAACAATTATGAAGATACGGTACTCACAGCTCAGATAAGCCACTTACTACCAGCATCCTTTCAATAAATATTTCGTCAAATCATATGAAGAATATCAGCAACAAGCATTTTGATGGATAAGATGCGGTAAGTTGCTCCGGATTGCCATGTTACGAACTCATGGCAATCACAGTACACTTCCATTGCGTGGGTAAGTGGTGAATAGGAGCCATTGTAATAATAAGTAACAGCAAGAACCTCGTTGCCTTGAAGCAGGATCTTAGCAACTCAGGCAACAATTCCGTTCCCTTTAGTTGGCTTCAGACTGCTAAACTTTAGACGCAATTCATCTCGCGTAATAGATGAGATAGACTGGCACGAGAGTCATCTAGGCTTGCAAGCTCACAAGATGTAAAGCGGCTCATTAGATATTCTCTCGCTTTATAGCAGTTGCGCCCAAACAATACAATAAAGTTTTTAGGAATCGTGCTTTGTGGATCCTCATACAGCCTTCCATAGATAAAACACATGATTTTTGTTAGCGTCAGAATTGCGGAGTAGCTCATTAAATTTATAATCTCAAAATTAGACATTTTGTCATCATCATGCCGATAGTCTGCCTAATCTATTGGATTATGCGAGAGCATGTATCGACGATATAGTGCCCTCACCAGATTTATAATCTGAGTTTTTAAAGAATGCCTCTGCGTCATCGGTATTTTTTTTGGTGACCTCAGCTTCTTGTTCAGATTGATCAGCTGCCCCAACCTATGCTATAACCGGGAGATATTAGACTTTTGTAAAAGTAGTCGCTTAAGGGCGGTCTTTCGAAACTAAAAAATCTGCGAAATGTGATAAGAACTCAACTCAACCCTCTTCGAAATAGCAAGACTGTCATGTCAGAGCGGCGTTTGTTAAAATTCAGCAAAGTTTATTGCTATAGAAGTGCAACCTACCAATAACAAGGATCTGCAGGTTCGAGACAGCTACACAAGTCGCAAGTGTCCTCCCTCAGGAGGTGGAGTTCCTAGAGCCTTTAGACTGTGGTGTGCATTCTGCAGGTAGGAGTCAGCTCCACAAATCGTAAGTATACTCCCTCTGGAGTAGGACTTCCCAGCGTCATGAGACTGTGTTGTGCATTCCAGTCGCCAGCAATCAGAAATCTGATGCCAAGCACATCGAAAAGACTTTTAAAGTCTTCAACTTCTTAGACATAATTTGATGGACAGTAAAGAGCCGCAAAGAAAACTCCGACCTGGTCAACGGTCCAAACTTATTAAGCAGAATTTAATGAGCATATTCACTCACAAACATATTGTGTTATCTCTGCTTCTCTCTATTTATCTCTCGACGTGCTTTTTCCGAATTTATGAATATACGGTTTGGTTTCTCCAACTTTTCTTCGATATCCTACTAATATCATACATGGGAAAGCTTGTAAAATGGATGGATGTTACTTTTTCACGCCTAAACCGCTGAACCAATTGGTATGAATTTTGATTTAGAAATAGATATGACGTTGGAAAGGCTATGGTCCAAATAGGAGAGGGATATATTCCACACTTTATACAAAAGAGAAAAATGTGTCCTATCTTTGCCACTATTCAATGCACTCAGATGAAATTCGGTATACATGGTGATAGGATCGAGAGAAGTAATCTTATAAAGTTTGGTCAAAATCAGAGGAGATGAAATTCAATATAAATGTGAATGGTATGAGGAGAATTAGTACTGATAATTTTGGCCAAAATCGGATAAAACAATACCTCGGCCGCCATGTAAACGATAAATTAAATGTTTCATATCTTTGCATTCATATGAGGAACATGGCAATGGAGAAGTAAGTACCATCAGACAAGTGGCTTCGCTGGGTGCGCTTGGACAATTCAGTTGTGAGCTACAGCGCGTCGAACATGGAGGTGTCGAAGAAAGAAATTCGCCATTCTAGCCGTTTCTGAAGCGAATGGTGACTGGCGTTGAAAAGTGGGTCACTTACGACAACGTGAAGCGCAAACGGTCGTGGGTGAAGAATGGCGAAGCGGCTCAAACGGTTGCCAAACCCGGATTGACGGTCAAGAAAGTTTTACTGTGTGTTTGGTGGGATTGGCAGGGAATCATCTTCTATGAGCTGCTCCCCTATGGCCAAACGCTCAATTCGGTCCTCTACTATGAACAACTGGACCGCAACTTTTGCCAATAGGAGAGGAATTGTATTCCATCAGAACAACGCCAGACCACACACTTCGATTGTGACGCGCCAGAAGTTTCAGGAGTTCGAATAGGAGGTCCTTATGCATCCACCTTATAGTCCAGACCTGGCACCATCGGATTGCCATGTCTTCCTGTCAATGTCGAACAATTTAGCTGGCGAGAAATTGGCCTCAAAAAAGGCTTACGAAAATCTACTTTCACACTTTTTTACCAATAGGGAAGCATGTTTCTATGAGCGGGGCATAATTAAATTGGAATCTCGACCTCGAACTAAATCCGATGATTTGTAAAGATTTGAAATAAAGGCAAAAATACGAACGACTTTTTGTTCCAACCTAATATAAGTTTAAAATCATATTTTCTTTAATTGTATAAAATTTTGTTGTTTGGTTTTTCAACATTTATATTGTATACATATAAACCTATACATCTTATATTATTTATTGTCTCTTTTTTCATTTCAGGTAAGCTTAAAAACGTATATCCTGAACTTCTTTTGTGCGTAAGTAAAAAGATTAGGTAAAATCTAAATACTTCTCTTGAAATACACTACAGGAAAAGAAATAAACACCAATAATCAAGTTCATCAATTGAAACATTTGAGAATTAATTTTACCCGTTAATTTTTTTTTAAATTATGTAGGCTTTTTTTGCTTATGTAATCTGTTAGCGCCAAATTTGAATTTGTGGTGTGTAACGTTTTTTACCACACCGCGCTAACTTGCTACTCGTCTTGTTCATCTACTCGATAACTAACTCTGAGAGAAGAGAGGAGTTAGTGAGTTATCAGATTACTGCAAACGCGTACGCTACCACTTAGTGCTACAAATATTCGACTTTTTGAATTTTGCGCCAAGTTGTTTATACCCCGTTTTTAATATACACTGGTGTTGTATTAAATAAAAGCGAGCGCGCTACAATTATTAATTTTAAATACAAACGCGTGTTTTATTTATTGTTTTTCGTGCGAGTGCTTTACAGGCACTGACGACCCACCCACCTGTCTGCGCCAGCAACTACAATTTTTATATTTTGGGTGTTCCAAAGCCTAAGAGCGGCACAGCGAACATTTAGGTCCTTCGAACCCGGATAACGCAGACAGAGCGTTTTTTAAAATAAATAATTGTACCCTACTTTTTGAGTACATGCATCAGGTGCGTATAGCATTGTTGTTTGATTTTTTATACCCCCTGCGTGCGTTTGCATTTTTTGGTTTGCCAGTTCCGCAAGTTTTCGGTTGGCATTTGAGTGTTTATGTGCATTATTGTTGTTGTGCAAATATTCTTCGCCTTTTCTTTGGCGCACTCAAAAAGTTATACATACACACACTCCTTTCGATTAGAGTGTAGAGTGTTTTCTTTGCAGTGTTTTCCTATTTTTATTAACTTGCAATTCCATTGCATTAGAAAACGGTTTTGATTGAGACGATCAAAACAAACAAGACAAAAGAGAAGAAGAAGCAGCTGTATAAGCGCATGCTGCAGTGGTAAAATTACAACAATAAATACATTTTAATAAATACCTACATATATATATGTACATACATATAAGCACCGTTGCGCTTTTGATTTGCATTTATGTATATATTTTTTGTGTTTGTTTGTTTGTTTGTTGTAACCCCGCATCCCGCATAGTCTGTCGCTAGCGCTATTTGGACGGACGGACAGACAGAAAAGTTAGGAACAGTTAAACAAAAATTTCTTTTGTTTCTGTATACGACCAATACGTACCAGGGTCGATATCAAAGTTCCATATTATTTGTTTTTTCGTGCGATTATATTATATTTCAAAATATATCGTTTTTCGGGCTGCATATAATTATTTCAAATAAGTTTCATTGTTTTTTCCCCCTTCTTCGAAATAATTTATCGCAGCGCCGGTTCATTAAATATAATAATTTATACGCACTTTTTATTTAAAATAGAATCTTTTCGAACAAATTTAATTTAAATTTTTGTTCAAATTCTCTTTGTTTGACTTTTGCATCTTCATTTTTTTTGTTTATTTAATTGACTAAGTTTTTTGAAAAATGGCCGAAAACAGATTCAACCATTGTGCTGACGAACTTCTTCGGTTCGCGGAACAATGTAAGGAAATGCGCTCAGAGGAACAAACATCCTTCACAACAAAATTGTTAAAGGATGAGTTGAAGAGTCTGTGGCGTGCGGTCAAGGTTTCTTACGACAAATTAATGTGTCAGAAACCAGAGGGCTTGGACAAAGAACTTATCATGGCAAGGCAAAGTATATGTTTGAGTGCCTATATGACATGTGGTTCCATGATAGATATGACTTGTTCACTTTCAGATAATTTTTCAGAGCATTGTGGAAGTAGAGATAACCCAAATGTGTCACATAATATATCTTTACCTCCATGTGACACAGACTTGTTTTACGGTGATTATAGCACATGGCCAAGTTTTCGTGATATGTTCACGGCCATCTATAAGTCGAACTCTAGACTACAACCTGTTGAGAAGTTGTATCACCTGAAACAAAAAACTCGTGATGAAGCTCGAGATATCGTCAACAGATCTCCGCTAACCAACGATGGGTTTGAGTTAGCGTGGCAGAATCTGGTTGACCGATATGAAAATAAACGAGTGTTGGTAAATAGTCAGCTCAAGGCATTGTTTGGTTTAGAGCCTGTAGCTTCGGAGAATGGCGCGGCCATTAAAAAGCTACAGCGGGAAATCAACAATGCAATTGCCAATTTAGAGTCTAATAGTATCAGCATCGAAAATTGGGATGCTATACTGGTGTTTCTGTGCTCTACCCGTCTTCCAGATAATACTCTGACGCTATGGGAGCAGTCTTTGGAAGACAAACGAGAGATTCCAAAGTGGAAGGACATGGACACCTTTTTAACAAGCAGGTTCCAAACGTTAGAAACGGTCTCAAATCTTCGTAGCTCTTCGAAGTCCGTTTTTGTTAAGCCTTCAACCGATTTGAACAAGTCGAAGCGTTTGAACACTTTTCAAACAAAAGTAACATACCAGTGTCATATGTGCCAGTCTTCGGAGCACATTTTGATCAAGTGTCCGAAATTTTTAGCCCTCAGTCCTAAGCAGAGGACAGATAAAGTGAGAGAGAAGCAACTTTGTTTTAATTGCTTGGCTCACAGTCACATGAGGAACAAATGCAAAAGTTTACATAAGTGTACAAAGTGCTCAAAACCCCACCACACGCTGCTCCATTGGAACACTACTGCCAATGTTTTCAATTCTAACCCCCCTTCTCCGGCAGTTCAGTCGAATTCCAATGGACATGCAAGTACGTCGCAAGCAACGAGAAGCAATAGTTTGCAATCTTGCTTTGCATTTTCAACCAAGAGTGTGCTCTTGGGAACAGCTTTAGTGCAATTAAAATTTAATAATGTGTTTGTTTCTGCTCGAGCACTGATAGACTCGGGATCTGAAGGTACGTTCATTTCGGAACGTCTTCAGAGGCGCCTTGGTGTGCGATGCGAACGAGTGCAGGCACATGTTTCAGGGTTGAATACATCTCTAGCTGCTAGAATTAACAGGTCATGTCGTTTGATATTGGAGTCCTCACTCGATCCAAGTTTCAGATTGGAAACGAGTTATTTTGTTTTACCCAAACTTACTGGATTTTTACCCAGTAAGAATATTTCAATGCCGTCAGATGTCAGTTTTGATTTCCCCCTGGCCGATCCTCAATTTTTCAAGAGCGATCAGGTCGACATCGTGATAGGCAGTGATATTTACCCTCAAATCGTGAGAGAGGGTATAAAACAAAATATTTTGGGTTCATTGCTGGCTCAACAAACTGTTTTTGGGTGGATTCTTACAGGTCCACTCTCTCCCCCCACCAGGTGCAATACGATTTCTATTGTATCCTGTTTTACAAAGTTTAGCTTGGGTCAGCAATTAGAGACCATTCCCAGTAGGGCTTTTCAGAGTGTTGAGGACGAGTTCTGTGAACGAAATTTCGTCAACACCACTCAAAGCGATAGTGACGAGAAACATGTGGTCACTCTTCCTGTTCGCCCTAATTATCAGTGTGAGCAGCCTCTAGGAGCTTCACGCTCAATCGCACTAAAGCAGTTCTTGCGTAGTGAGACTGCGCATATCCGGATCTCAGAGTTTAATTATGATGAGGAAGTTAATGAGTGTTTGACCTTGCAGCCCTCTTGTAAGGTAACCCCCCTAGATGTCAATGAGCGACATCATTTAACTCATTATACATATTTAAAACCGGAAAGCACCCCTACTTTTTTCGTGGAGAAAAGTGATTCGGCTTTACAGAGAATTGTTTTTGGTTCGTCTGATAAAGCTGAAATTGAAGACTTCGCGTTGACTACGGTCACATTCGGAGTCAATTGTGCCCCTTACGTGGCCATTCGGACTTTACGTCGTTTGGCAGATGACATCCAGGATAAATATCCGCTAGCGGCAGAGAGTCTGCGCTCGATGGTGTATGTGCATGATGCACTTGCTGGTGCTCATGATGTAGCCACTGCTATTCGCTCACGTGTTGAGCTGATGGTAGCATTGAATCCCGCAAAGTTTTCAATGCGAAAGTGGACTGCGAATCATGAAAAAGCATTAGCAGGGATTTCTAGCGATTTTTTGCTGTCAATTTGTTGCTTGTCAGTCGCTAGGTTGTTTGATCCGGCAGGCTGGTTAGCCTCAATAGTCGTTTCCACCAAAATTTTATTGCCAAAAATTTGGTTGGAGAAGACGAATTGGGACGACTGTTTGTCTGCATCTACACAGCAATCCTGGATAACTTTTCGCGAGGAAGATGTGCGGATAAAATATATCCAAATTCCTCCTTCTGTGAATTTCTCCCCCGTGGTTAAATTTTTGTTCAATGGCTTTTTAGAGGTGTCTGAGAAGGCTTATGGCTTGTTTTTGAGATTTTTATGGATGTACCCACAACCGAATTTAGAGGTCGGACATATTGTGGCAAACCGCGAGAAAAATCTCCCCCCGAATGAATGTCGGTTAGGCCGCATTTTTGAAACGTACGCAGGGCGGGACAAAAAAGTCAGACGAGCTGATTTTAGAACAGGGCGTGGTGCGATGACGCGTCCTGTTGACCAGCTACATATGTTGTACGATAATTTATTAACTTTTCGTTTGCTTCAAAAAATGAGATTTTTTGCAGAATCAATGGAGATAGAGAAGCAACAAAGAGTTGTGGTCTGCCGCGTGTGCATAAGCGACCACCCTCTACAAAAGCGCCCGGAGTTGTTGGGCATGAGCTGCCTCTCACACGATCATGCGGCGAGGGACTACACGAGCAAGTATCGTTGCATGGAGTGTGGAAAGGCAAACAATAAGCAGCTTCATGGAGGCCACAGCCCCATCAGGCGGGTTAAAGCACCAGCCGCTACAGTGCCCTCAGCCTCTCCACCACGCCGGTCTACTGTTTTGACCAAAGGCGACGGTGCGAGAGAACTATCTCCCTTTTTGGAGATAGATGAGGAAGTGGAGGTTGAGTCTGCAGTGGCAGGAGCTGCGCCTGGGTCGCCTATTTTTACGGGGCCCAGGTCGACCTTAACCGAGGACTGTGTATCCGATGGGCGGCGGCGAGAACCGGGTGTGCTCCCACGGAGGAAGCGAGCAGCTAGATGCGACCGCCGCGCTCGTGCACCGGCACCTAAGAGACGGCTCTTGTCCACGGTGTCGGCCCGCGATCTCCACTCCACGTCCCAGGGGCTTCGGTCTACGGGGTCGTTGGAGATTTGTAGGAGTGACCGGAGAGTGTCGGTGTGGCATCGCTCCGCTCCAATCCAACCGACTATACGCAGTAGGATAATCTTGAGGCCTACTGCGATGGTGCAGTTGGTAGTTCGTGGTCGAGTGCACCTGGAACGTGCTCTCCTGGACCCCTGCATGCCCCGCTCCACCATCTGTGAGCGTGTGGTACAGCGCCTCCGCCTTTCGACGACGCGGTTAGGAGTCAGCGATCACTGTTTAGTGGTCCTGAGGGCTCGGTGTGGTCCTAGCCGTGATCTCAAGGTTGAGGCGCGGGTCGAGCGAAGGAGTAAGCTGGACATTTCCTGGAAGGTCCGCGTGTTTGGCGTCGCTGACAGCAAAGTGGTAGCACTACAGGTTATTTTTTATATAAGCTTCGGTTTGTGATGCGACATATTTTTATTTTGCAGGGATGCTGCAAGGCGGGCGGTAATGTTAGCGCCAAATTTGAATTTGTGGTGTGTAACGTTTTTTACCACACCGCGCTAACTTGCTACTCGTCTTGTTCATCTACTCGATAACTAACTCTGAGAGAAGAGAGGAGTTAGTCAGTTATCAGATTACTGCAAACGCGTACGCTACCACTTAGTGCTACAAATATTCGACTTTTTGAATTTTGCGCCAAGTTGTTTATACCCCGTTTTTAATATACACTGGTGTTGTATTAAATAAAAGCGAGCGCGCTACAATTATTAATTTTAAATACAAACGCGTGTTTTATTTATTGTTTTTCGTGCGAGTGCTTTACAGGCACTGACGACCCACCCACCTGTCTGCGCCAGCAACTACAATTTTTATATTTTGGGTGTTCCAAAGCCTAAGAGCGGCACAGCGAACATAATCCTTTTTTTTACTCGTATCACTTCTGAAGCGATAACTCCGCTGCATGTAAACAAAATGTTTTCTTAGCTTACCAAAGAAAATTTATTTTAGTTAGACCTCGTTAAGAAAGAAATCGTTACTGCAAAGCTTAATAAAACAAGTTTCTTTTCTAATCATTTAAATAAAAAATCGGACTGCTGTGCGCTCCGATTCGATTTTTGTTAGAAAAGAGAACTGGTTTAATTATCCTTTTTAGTTTAGAAGGTTATATATAGGATAAGATCTATACAATTCCAAAATCTGTTGACCGTGTGGCTTAAATTTTTTTATTGTTTTAAGCTGGTATTTTGTAACGCTTTCATAGAGAAATAAATATAGTGTTTGTCTTTAAGCTTATACCGCATCGAAGAAGCAATCAAAGATCCCATTAACTATATGAAATATTGAACACGAAACGAACTAGTTTTATTTGACTTAAACTAATACTTCAAAGTTCATGTTATGCATTTTCACTAGGGAATGAAGACTTCTTGGTCTAACCACTAAAAGCATGGAGAAACGGCTTCAAATAAGCACTGCAGAAATTGTAGATTAAAAAAAAAATATTATTTATAAATTTGAAAAGCGAAAAATACATGGGATGGGAGTAAACAAAATTGATTGATGTAACATTTTAACTAATTCAGAAAAAGGTAGAGTTTGCACATTAATAAAAGAGCTGGATATAATATTTTTGGTCGCTAATGTCGAATTGGAGTTTACCTTTAAACGGTGTCCCAGAGTTCACGCAAAATTTGAATTAAATCAAAAACACAGGAATAGAATAGGTTTATAGGTTTGCTGTCACGAACGCACCTTTCTGTCGAGTTTTTCTTTAATCATTATGCATAAATATGGCTGTGTTTCGTTGATGCTGCGTTTACTTTCCTTCTGTAATTCACGGGTAGTTGTGTTCTTATTGACATAGACCTTTGACTTCAATTAACCCAATAAAATGAAATCTATTGGTAAAACTAGACTGTATGGCATATTGCACTATCTTGTTGAAGCCACATATTAGGCATATCAATATCATCTAATTTCGGCAGAATGAATTGTGTTATAATGTCGCGGTATCGAGTACCAGTAACAGTCGCTCCTTGATCTGCCTCAATTTCAAAAAAATGTAGTCCAATGATGCCTCCAGTGCAAAACTCGCACCAAACTGTCAGCAGTAATATTGTTTTTATTTCCGGGTTCCCAACAAGTTTCTGCACAAATGGCGGCAAATTCAAATATTGCGTGAATTCTGGGACACTCTTTATTAAAAAAAAAAAAAACAGATTCAAAATGGTAGACATTTTTTTTTTTTTGTATTTTGAACATTATTAAATTGCATCTTAAGGACATTCTCGCTTCGTTTTCGAATTTCAAATTTCAAATTTGATATTTATATTATTTCGAGTTAAAAGATTTCTCTTATTAGCAGTTTTGTATTTCAAGTACGAGGTCAACTATTTACAATAGGTTTTTTAAAAGGCTTCTTTCTACCGAAGAATATTGCTGTCTAAACGTCAAAATAAGGCGGACTGTTCAGCGGACTATTGATCAATTTGAATTTCTAGAAACGGTATTGGTTTATGCCGACAAATGAGTTCTCGCCGACAATTGAGATCTCGCATTGTCATGGTAAAGAATGATATCCATCAAGGTGTTTGTTTTTTTTTAACTCTCTGAAAACTACTTGCAAAGAAATGGTTGTATTCCATTTAAAATTGACCGACATACATTGCAATAATGGACCGATGACCATATGTTCCAATTATACGAAGAAACATGCGGCCATTTTTTAAAAGTTTGACTAGCTTTTGAAGATCTCTGCGGTTTCGTTTTAAGTTCTTATGCATAGGTCGTCTCCTATCTCTTTCTTATATGCATCTTTTTCCACCATTGTATTACTAAATGATCATGAATTATTTGATTTATGTATTGCAGCTAATAACACCCTCGTTTAAACTCGGGATACCAGAGTTCCACCTTAGCAGAGTTTAGGCTTCATCCCCAAAAGTGATCGATGTTGATAAAACAGGGCAAAGTGCTCCGTACGAAAACTTTCATGTTTCTCACAGTGATGCTAAAAATGAACAAACTTATGACTCGAAATGACAAAATATTTCAGACAGTTTTTCCTTAAAATTCGATTTGGCTACTTTTTAACGATGACAGCTTCACATATTGGTGGAGTGTTTCTGTTGATTATTATGTTTATCTATTAGAAGTTTCCACTATTACATATTCAGCCGAAATTCATTATTTTTTAAGCCCAAATAATATCTTGCCACGACCAAAAAAGGTTATTAAAATTATTATCCCTAGGAAATAAATTGATTTAATAATCTGTTTTTATATCAATTACCCGTCACCACAGAACTGTGCAGGTTTTTCATAAAGTCTGAAAACATTCACAGCTAACTCCTACCGCATGAAACCTTCTTCACAATATGCGGCTCAAAGCTTATTTCAAGCTATAAGAAGTACTGCTTAATATTATTTCGTAATATAGTTTGTCTATTGATGAAAACCGAATGAAATTTCCTACAATAATTTTTGAGATTATTGCAGACAGACAGACAGACAGACATACGCGACGGTTGACTTTAATTTATAAGTCATTTAGCTGCTCCGATGCTTAATTTGCGTGCAAGTATTTTATTCGAGCTAACTTTTTTTTACTGTATTATTACGTATACGTAACTTTGCACTCTAAAATGTTGAACCATTATGTATACGTCTCGTCTGTCTCAAAAGCTGGTTTGCATGTACGACTTCAACTCTCTCTTTGAACAGAACAGTCCATAGATCGTTCATTCGTTCGTTCGATCGTTCATTTATTTATTTATTTTTTTTTTTTTTTGCCATGTGTCATAGACGAATTGTTCTAAGTCGATACAAGTCTTTAATTTCAATTTGCTTCCGTGTAAATGTCGCGGCGAGCTTAATACAATAAATTGTTTCTGTTGCTGCTTGATTGCGCTGCGTCGTCGCCATTTTGGTAAATTTTCAAGGCGAACTTGTCGCTGTTGAAATTCTTTATAGTGTATAATAATTCTTTTTTTTTTTTTTGCATCGCAGTTTCGTTGCAATTCGATATGTTTTTTCTTTTTAAATAATTTATTTTTCTTTTATTTTTTGTTTTTGTTTCATACATAAATGGCATTTGACTTTGCGCTGATCAATAGCATTGATTAAGCGTTCTCGCTGGCGTTTGTAGTTGTTGTTCGATACCTTCATAATTTTTTGTTGTTTTTTTTTTTTTACAGTTAAACTACTTCGCCATTTTTTGTCTTCATGGAAACTGGATTTTTAACAAATCAGTCTAGTAAAAAGCTAAATGCAAGTCCAAGTCGTAAATTCAATTTCCATTGCGTTTGAACAGACAACGCTCTGCGCTTTATTTTGTCAGCATGGAACCTTGAAATCTTGTTAGAAATTTTACACTTGAAGCAAAAAAAAAAAAAAAAAGAATAAAATAAAATAAAATGAAAAAAACAAAACGCAAAGTGTCAAAGTTGAAAATTTATAGCGCACGATTTTCTATGTTTTATGTGTGCAAAGCGGAATAATATGTAGTTACATGGAGATATAAATGCCACTGGGCAAGGGGTAGCTGGGCAAGCAATGAAGCAGAAAATAAAAAATATATTATTTTAATTACATTTAAATTATATTTGCATGAGCAGAATTTTAATATTTATTTTAAATTCAGTTTTGTGCTTTGCCTTATTAAATCGTAATTAATTAAAAAATAATATTAAAATATTTTTATGTATGAAAAGCGCGTTTTATGCGAGGCAAAAGATTTATCGATTAGCGTTTAAAGTTGTCTCTTTAGTCAATTATTTAAATATGACTGTATGTGTCAGCTAGTAATAAGGATAAAAGATGACAGTAAATGTGAAGGAAGTTGAAAAGAAAAATGCTGTACTTGACTACTGCTACGAGATAAATAGCGAAAGATACGAGAAAGACAAAGAGACATTTGCCTCAGCTGCAAGTATAAAATGGAAGCGCAACTGAAAGTACAGTTTAAAGTATTCACAAAAGCCACACTGAACGCAAAAGGATAATGGACGCCAAGTAAAACAGTTAGCAACAGTTTGAGTTGGCAAAAGAAACTGAAAAAAAATTCGTAAAAAACTAACAAAAAATTACATAAAAATCATTTGTCCAAGGCTACTCAAATGATGAATCTTCTAGTTTTATCATTTAACAACTTCATAATTTTGTAGTATTTATCCTGCTACATAGCATCAATAAAAATCGAGACACAAAATTCTATACGCATTGGCAAGCATAACCTTGAATCCATTAGCCCTAAGATTGCGCTTTAAACGTGAAATATTCATATGCAATAAAACCGATTTTGCAACCGATTTTTAAATTTATATGGTAGATTGAATTAATCATGACACCGCAATTTGTATATGAACCAACATTGTGATAGAGCGACAATTGTGATTGTGGGTCTTAGGCAGTTTTTTTACTTTGGTCGAAACGTTGACAAGAATACTCGAATGCCTCGAACATGTCAAATTTCGTACCACATATGAGAGATGTTTTTGCCGAGAGTTCTCTTTCCTTACTTTAATATGCAGAAAAGTTCGGCCGAGTATTATTGAATCTTAGTAGTAGTTTACGGCGAGCATAATCTATTTGAACATTCATGTCGGAGGAGGTTTGATCTCCTTAAAATTGTTGATTTTGGCTCGAGGACAAGGACTGGCCGGGTCAAGCCAAAAGTTTTGAAAACAAAAATTAGAATCATTGTTCTATGTGGAACAATGTCAAACTCTTCAGGATTTGTCATAATCATTGGTACTGGATGACTCTGCAACCCATGGAATTAATTTAAAAGCAAGGAAACTGATTGACATACGAGTTGAAAGCGCGCGACATTAAAAAACGAACGCTAAAAAAGAAAGGGTTTTTGCTTTGTATGTGACATTCAATAAAGAGTGAATCCATCAGGACTACTCTACGCGCAGAAATTCATGTATTTTACCCGGCCAGCATTCTTTGCACAAGCAAATATTCATAGCATGAAGCTTAGGAACTGCATTTGGTGTCACCCAACTTGACATGATCTACTACGAGCTGTTCAAACAACCATGGCGGCTACATGTAGGACACAACACATTTGTTTAATCCGCGCACCGAAGAAGAAACGGCCGGAATACGACAAAGTGATTTTGTAGCATGACTTGGTCATATGTCGCAAAAGCGGTCAAAACGTACTTGAAATTGCTGAAATGCGAAGTCGTACCCTCACTTAAGTGGCCGTCAACCGTCTACTAGTCATGGCCGCGTCTTGTGCGTGCTGGCGCCAGTCGAATGGAGAGATCTCTTCATACCTAGTCATTCCATCGAGTGCCCGGTCGTCCTCTTTGTCGGCGTCCACCAATCAAGTTTGGGCCCCCCATGTAAACCATGCGTGCTGGAGCTCTTTCATATATTAGAATGAGGTGCCCAGCCCAGTGCAGCCGCTGGAAATTTATACGTTGGACTATGTCAACCTCATTAAAAAGCTCGTACAACTCGCGGTTTATACGGGACCTAAACTCGTCGCCGACTCTAATAGGACCAAAAAACCTGCGAAGAATCTTCCTCTCGACGACTTTCAACGCTGTCTCATCCGACTCAATCACGATACATGCCTCTGCGCCATACAATAGGACCGGAAGTATCAGCGTCTTATAGATCTTTATTTTCGTGCGTCGAGAGAGGGCTTTACTTCTCATTTGCTTGCTCAGCCCAAAAAAGCATCGGTTTGCAAGCGTGATTCTTCGCCTGATCTCCAGGCTGACGTTGTTGTTGCTGGTGATCTCTGTTCCGAGATAGACGAAGTTTTCTACAACACTGAAGTTGAAATTCTCCATCGTCACTGACCGTCCAAGACGCGTTGACGGAGTGCGAGAAGACACCAAGTACTTCGTCTTGTCCTCGTTCAACGCTAGACCCATGAGCCGAGACTGTTTTTCAATCTCCGAGAACGCCTTGCTGGCTCGCCGTTTCTGCGTGCCGATGATATCGGTGTCATCGGCGTAAGCGAGCTGCATCATTTCCTTTTGGAAGATAGAGCCCGACATACTCTGTATGTACGGGCATTGGCGTAGGATGTATTCCATTAGGAGATTTAAAAATCGCACGACAGAACATCGCCCTGGCTCAAACCTCTCTTGGTATCAAAGGGTTCGGAGAGGTTTTTCCCCATCGTGACAACGCTTTATGTGTTAGATAGCGTCGCCATGCAAAGATACCTAGTACAGACAGTGCGTCAAAAAACATCGATCGTATCGGCGTGTCGAAAGCGGCCTTCTTAGTCGACAAATAGGTGGTGAGTGTCTTTGTGAAATTCACGGGTCTTCTACAGGATTTGGCCTAATGTAAATATTTGATCACTGGTAGACCTTTTTGGTCGGAAGCCACACTGATATCGTCCTATCAGCGAATCTGTATAAGGCTTCAGCCTATTGCACAATACGCGCGACAGAATCTTATATCCAATGGAAAGGAGACTTACTCCGCGGTAGTTGACGCAAACAGCGGGGTCTCCTTTCTTAAAGATAGGACAGAGAACACTGAGATTTTTTTACCTTTGTTGTGAGTTTTATGGGGAAGGGGGAAGCCAAAATTTTAAAATAAACTTGTAAAATTCCGGCGAAGTCCTAGTCGAATGCAAAAAGAACGAAGTCTCTATCTATTACCGTTTCTGAGATCCTTTCGTTCATACGGGCATGGCTATAGGATGATAGATTTTTCGAATTATATTATGAATAAATTATGACCTTGAGTTCATATAAAAACATTATAATCTTTGAATACGTTTATTACGTAGCTTAATTTTTGAAGATTATTTACACTCCTCCCCAAAGGTAACGCGGCGTAACGTTTTTCTGTACTAAGTGGCTGACTTGGCCCAGTCCTTAAATACATTTTTCGATTCATGCCGCATCTCATTTAGCTTTTTATTAGAAACGAAAACCTAACTGAAATAAAACATTTTTTCAAAACAAAATAGTTTTTTTTAACAAAAAATTTTAAAGAAAATCAACCATAGTTCATAGGTATGTAAAATACAACTCAATTGGAGTTACTTCTTCTTTGTCCACAGGCTTTCGAGCCACTCCGACTCTTTCATTACTGTCATCCGGATAATAGACGAAGAGAGTTCCGGAATTGTCAAAAAAAACTTGCATCAACTTCGTCGAGCTAATCGACATCGTCAGATGACCTTTCACAGAGGCGCAATATGCATTCGATGTGGCTGATCTTGGGCAGTATTCCCATGCACTCATCGGGAAAACTAGGATTCATCTGTCCATTTAATTACTTCCAAGAAATATTATGATTTACGATTATTGTTGAAGTCGGATTATACTGATTGACAAAAGAAATCCTAAGGCATCTGCTTATACCATTCTAGAGAAGGCGATAGAAGGATGTCGGCAGGAAAGTTTCCAAAAAGAAAGATTTCTTCGAGCGGGAATAGTAGCATTTAATCACTTGCTATAAATATTGCAATTCACAAACGTGAGCGCATACCACGCAAAATTAGATTCTGCTGGAACTTGCAAAGCTGTGTTGTCAATTTTTATTTCCCTAGAGACTTTAGAAAATTTCTACCGAGCGTGCTGAAAAGTCTATTGTTCCAACTCATCATCAATAGTTATTAGGCCCTGTACCGAAGGTACAAGAGCCTATTGGGTTTGTGCAAATGTATGTAACAGGTAGAAATAATGGTCGGAGACCTCCCAAAGTTACCCCCATTATGGTCAGGAGTGATAGAGGAGTCGATATAGACATGTCCGTCTGTCCGTCCGTCCGTATGAACGAAAGGATCTCGGAAACGGTAATAGATAGAGACTTCGTGTTTTTTGCATTCGACTAGGACTACTCCGGAATTTCACAAGTTTATTTTGAAAACTTGCCCCTCCTCCCCCTTCCCCATAAAATCACCCCCAAGGGTAAAAATTTCTTCGGCACAAAAAAAGTATGCCAGTATAGAGATATCGTCCTTCTTAGCAAAAAACCGAAAAGCTCATCAAAACCGGATAATAAATGACGATTTTATGAGCAATTGAATTTGAACGACCCCTCTTTTCTTTTCATTCATATTCGCGCAATGAGAAGTGGTCATGTGTTTGGTCATAAGCTCGGGAAACATTTAATGTGTTTGTTAGGCGAACTGAACTGGTACAGGGCCTCTTACAGTTGGTTACGCCCGACTGAAATTTCCTTACTTGTTACTTTGTAGTCGAGATGAGAATCAAAATGTTCAAGAGGAGGGTCATGCGTTGTTCAACTTGATTGTATGCGCCAAGCACAGGAACATTACTCGCTATGAACAGGGCGTCCAAGTTGTATTTTTAAAGTGTTGAATGACAAAGTTCCTGACTTTCCTACCGCCTCACCAGCTACAAAGACGAAGATCACTTGCTTCACGATGTTTGATTGTGTCATCAGTAAGGGTTTGAATGCAGACACTGATAAAAGTGAATCGAAATCATAAGCTTGGGAGTGTGCTAAGTAGGAAGCGAATCCCATTCCATATGAATATGCGTTTGGACCCGTTGTAACCAACAGCTTCTTCCTTACCGAAACTTTCATGATGCACGTCGACGCAGACAAATACATTAGAAATAAGTTTTTGCGGCTCTGCCACGGCCCAGTCATGGTCAGGTAAAAGTACTCTGTATTTCACTTACATTAAAAGAGGGCTCTGACTTTTCACTGTCGGTAAGCCCGTGGGAACTTTCAAGGTCCTGATTGTAGCAGTGTAGAATTCCGCGTTTTCGTGCTTTTTGTGCATCTCGGTCTGTGGTGTTGCTAATTTTACGGGTTCGGTGCCTACGTGCCTCCTATCATCCTTAGTAAGTAAATGCCGGAGTAAATGTGCCGCTTTGAGAAATTTGGAATTCCATCAACAACCTCTGATGTAGAGACAAATCCTAATCATCTCTCTCCGGCGGCATTCATCAGCAAAGCTGCCATGAATGGAAGTATTAATTATGGACTCCAGGAGAGCAAGTTGTGAGTCACAGTTGCATGAGAGCCTTTACAGGCCAAAAACAGCTGATGATACAAATCTCCTCTTTTAAAAACATTACAGTGTGAACTAATTTTAACAACACTGACTACAGCAATGTGCTTCTCCATTTATACTAACGAATACTGACAACTAAAATAAAAATGACGTAGAATACAGTCAAGGGATTCCCTAAATATAAGCTTAAACGTTGGGAAGATAATAATTGCCTAGATTTTTATTTAAACAAAAATAATGAAACGTTTTACCCTAGAAATACTGCTCCTTCAAAAGAAGCATCAATTTATTCAATTTTGATTACAAATATGAAATATCTTATTTGCTACTCAGTTAAGAGCTTAAACGATATTTTAATGTTTAATAAAAGTTTTGATAAAATTTGAAATTGTAAAAGCAAATTATTTTTCGTGACTATAGTCTCAACTTGAGACTCTCAAATAATATTTTTCATTAAGAAAGAAATTTTTAATAATTTCGAATTGTCTTAGAATTATGCATCGCACAGTTTACAATCGTCGGCGTGTCTGGTTTCGTCAACCATATTCTAATATATACGAGAATTCTGAAGCTCGACTCATTTTTCACTGTACGTCCGTCTGTCGGTCTTGTTAAAAAAAATAAACCCCGAATGTAGTGCATTCATAATGCATTTTGTGTATTTAAAAATTAAATTTTATATCTGTTTTCGTTGTTTAGCCTTTTTTGTTTTTGTTGTCGTTGTTTAAATTTTTTGTATGGCTTCGTACGTTTCGTTGCACTTAAAAATTGGCATTGAATGAATATAAATGAAACTGTTTGTTGTACTCGAATACATATTACATGCAGTCAGTCGGACAGACAGGCGGCGAAGACCCAAAGCTATTTGCAAATAATTAATTTTTACAAAACAGATGCATTAAATTTTTATGAAGCAAAACGTATGACGAGAATGTGACTTTAAATATGAAATTCACCTACCTCAATGCAAATTTAAGTGTCTGCAATATGATCCAATTGCAATTAATTTTAATTACCTGTGCAAAATGTTTCGGTGTATGTGATGGAAGATTTTATTTTACATTTGTGTTAAACGGATTGTAATATGCAACTGAGCTGTGGATTGTTTTTGTAATGAATGACAATAAAATGTTTTAACTTCCAACAGAAAACTACTAAAGAAGTTTTGTTTTAATAATATAGCTGGCAAATTAATAGTGCTGGTCGGCATTGAAAAATTTGCTTAATAGCTAAATAATAAGCTTGGCACACACAAAATTTAATTAACTTGCAATTTGATACTTAACTCTCTGAAGATGACAAGAGTATATTGTTCAGAGATTCGAAAATTTCATAAAATGTCCTTTTTAAATACCAGTTCATGCATGAAGTCGCGTCGGATTTGCCTTGCAAAAGTGCGAGAGAGATAGAACCATAGAACATAGGCACATCAACTATTTGTGAACTGATTGATCCTTCCGCTCTAGCTGTTTACTCTGGATACCCTCTTAACACAGCTCAATTTTAGCAATCATTTACTTTTCTGCATCTCCATCGACAATGGCCATACTATATGGATCTATGGCACACTTTTAATATAGAAAAACTTCTACATAAATTTCTACAAAGATTGTTCAAGGCCCTCTTCTATGCAAGCTTCTAAATTCACAGAGATATGGCGTGGCCGTTATTAGCAATGAGATGGACTGTCACAACAATCTACTCACTCAGAATATGCTAAAAATAGGATATCCGCCGATTCAATAGGAATAACGCGTTGGATCTACACTTTACGTCTAAAATTGGTGAAGAAGCAACGCGAATCATTTTATACGCTCACCAATAGTCTGGCAGAAGTCTTGTCTTTAATTTGAATTTGTACACACTAACATTTTGTAGATAGTTTGTAAATAAGATCTAAAATGGCGTGTGGAGGCATGGCAGACCGCACGAAGTATATATATCCTTGATAAGCATCAAAAGTCGAGTCGATATAGATATTTTCGACTGTCTGCCCGTTTGAAAATCGAGATTTTGGAGACTATTATAAATAGAGCCTTCTAATTTAGACATTTTAATTTTCCTATTTATTCTTCAGATCACTTGTATTCAATAACTGTTGTTACCATCCCTCCCTAAGAGGCAGTAGGCACTTACCATACAAATCTGCAACTCATTTTTGAGTTTTTGTGTGAAATAATTTGATTAAATTGGTTCATTTTGCTAATTACACCAAATTTTATATACGCTACATATTTCTTTATTAAATCTTCTATATATGTTCAGATTGGGGTACTACAAGGAGCAGCTGTCATAACTCCATTTTCTAAAACTTTAATTTAAATAAAATATAGTCGTTTGGATGAGGTTATCTCGTAGTCGAGCCTATAGTATTTTAAAAGGACATATAGGCCAAGAAATTGTTGAACACGTTGTCGGGTATTATGTAGACCTGGTTTGACTTAAATTTTTCTGCAGCTTCCCATTTCGCTTGTGCTTGGAATCCAAATATACCGCTTTGTATGCTCATAAAGCGTATAAAAGTTATATCATCTGTGATATTATTTTTACTATATTTTCTCCCGGATCTTTTACTCAAAAGTAACCAGCTTGCTCTAAATCTCTATAGCTGAATAAATGATTTATATAGCCATGTAACAAAAAAAAGAAAAGAAAAAGTCTGCGTACAGAATTTACCATTTTTTCAGTACAATCTGGTGTTTTTCAAATTCATTAAGGTCTAGTGATTGCGGAGTCGTGCGAAGTTTATGTCATTGCATAGTAAACAGAGACTCACAAAGTCTGTGGATTATTTAGAGTCGTTATCGTGTTGAAAGATAAGATTGTCGCTAATGTATAAACCTTTAGCAAATTTTGATAAATTCCTTGTAAGAAAATTGAGGTAGTCATATTTGTCCAAGATGCCTTCTATATTCTAACTTCTCTACTGCTCATACACCCTCTTACCTTGACATCACCATCATCATGCTTTACTGTTGCGCATAGGCTTGCTCCATATAATCTTTCGACATTTCATCTCGAATATAAAAAACTTGCTCTCATCTGGAAAAATATCCCTTTTTCAAAACTTTTTAGGTTAATATTAATGTTCCTTGGAAAACTTGGAAACTTCTTGTGCGAGACATTGTCACGGCACCCATACTTTTTACCAAATACTGTTTTTTACCCAAAATTTTTAATTTTTTATTTATATTTTTGAAGTGCATGGGAATTCCCCTTTTTTTATAAAAGAGCTGGGCAATGAGTACGACGACTTTTTCTGGCTAGTGTATATTTCTAGCAATCGTGATGTAAATTGTTGATATACAGAGAACATTTTTTACTTAAATTATTATTGTTATAAAAACAGTTATTAATTAACCGTTTTTTAGACGGATTTGCGTAAAGTTCATTGTTTGATTCAAGTTTTATATTTTTAAGTTCAGATTTCTCAGCTGATTTCTATGATAATACACTAAAGTGACATGAGACAATATTATGGCGGAATGAAATAAAAGGAATACAACGCGACAAGTGACAAATAGCTTCCCTGCAATAACAAGATAAAACAAGAGGGAAAAAAATCGTTCTATTTCATCTTGTGTCATTTAGCCGAATAAAATTCGATAGAAAACTTGGAAACTAGGTACAGCAAACGATCAACTCATTTCGTCAATGTTTCCGTCTATATTCTGCCTAGGTACGAGTATACATATATTGTAGCGCTGCCAACTGTTTTTCATTATTTTGTAAATAAAACGGTAATAATTGTAGAGTTGATCCGTACCTATCTACTATTAAGTCTTTTAATGCAGAAATGATATTTTGAAGCTCCTATTCTGTGTTTTAAGTGGAAAACTCAACAAAAATTTAATTTCGTTTAGAAGGAACCACTTTATTGTCTTACAAATTAATACATATTAACTGCAGTAAGTAATCGTGTGGCTTTGTAAGGCATACACTACCAAACATAAACTAAACAAGTCTATTCATATATCTTGAAAAATTTGGCTGTGATATAGTCTGTAATAAAATTTAATCAAAATGTGAACGTTGGGTTTATATAGATTCTAGAGATCACGTTTACTATATATGTATAGAATAGAAACCTAAGAAATTTGCATAACATTTTTAATATCGTTACAGATAGAGAACAGTCAGATGTACATATCTAGTTCTATTCGGCTCGTCAATCTGATGACTTCTTTTTGGGCTCTAGAAAATTTTGTTACAAACTTCGAGTCTAAATTAACTTTTCAACGTTAGCTTTTCATTTAATTTTAAATTCATTAACTAAAATGTTGTCATACATTTTGATATATAAATAAAAATCAGCCTATAATCAACTGGAATACTTTGATATCAGAAAATAGCGACTTTGTATGAATCATACAGAAAAAACAATACGATATATAAAATTCAAAGAGCAAACAACAATAAATGTAATTGAAATCCAAAAAAAAAAACAAAAATTGCGAAAAGCGAACGCATTTAATTATTACACCTTGGCGATGATCGTTCAATAAAAGCGATTCGACTTTGATAATAAAGATAACCACGACGACGATGATGATGATGTTGAAAAGTTTTTGTTCTGAACATTTTGCGCAAGGCAAATGATATATTGTACAATCATAATATACACAAACATACAGGGTGTTGCAATTTAAGATGAAGAAATTATTTAGGAAAAGTAAAGAACTCAAACGGACTAGTCACATTCTTAAAATTTTGAGTTTTTGTATCCGAATCCATTTTGAAATACAAAAAAAATTTTATTTAATTTTAAGCTGAAAATAAAAGCTAATTAAATTCCGACACACAATGAGCCATTAAACTTGATTTCTCTAATTATCGGAACGTCTATATATTTTGGCGAAGCTATATGTTATTGTACAACGAAAAGCCTCTCCGCTAGCGTCCAACTCGAATCAGCGGAAGAGAAGTTATTTATTTCATTTAAATCGTATTTTTGTCGAAAATAAAATTTTAAATATTTTACAAAACAAAAATTTCTAAAAAAAATATTTAAATAAATTTCTTATGTTTACAAAGCTTCAAAGAAAAGCCATTCAGGCTTTGACATACCCGGTATCCCACTTGAACCTAAAAATTGTATGGTTATAATTTGTCGTTTCACGCAAAACTAAGCCACATCAAAATGCGTTTCCTAAAATACCCAGGTAGGGCGATAGAATTTGTATGGATAAGATAAAAAATAATGAAAACAAAAAAAAAAAAAATCATAATCATCAAAGCTCAGAAAAGCGATATAGGTTTCTGTGAGTAGTACCCTTTATAGAGGACTTAATTAAATACTTACTAACTGAAGAGGGCTTAGAAGAGACTACATATCTAATAAATATTTTTCATGATCCCCAAGTTCTTGATATTCCTATGAACGAAAAGACAGACAGACGGAGATATCTATAAGTGAGCTGGAGATATATATATATTTGTGAGAAGGCTTTGCTTTAAAAAAATCATTTTCCACATTTTTTCCGTTTCTGAGCGTGAGTTTGAGACACTCTTTCATATGGTAAAACTCTCGAAAACAATTTTTTGCACATATGTAAGCCTCTTTTCGTAGATTAAAATATTTAATAAAGAAGGGCTCTATCTTGCAAAGTCTCCAAGTTCTTGATGTTCCTATGGACAGGCAGAGAGACAGACGGGGATATATATATATATGTGATCTGGATATATCAATATGAGTTTAAGAGGATATTTCTTAAGGTGAAAATTGTCGAAAATATTGTTTTCCCAAATAAGCCCATTTTCATAAACTAGGTAACATATGAGTACTTTTTATGGAGGCTATACCTTTTAGTGATCTGATTTAGATCTGTAGATCTACATATATGGAATATTTAATTAGGTTTGACATAAAATATAACAAGATAGGCGATGCTAGCTGAATAACAACAACAAAAAATATGTGTTTTTTATACAAATACATAGAAACTCTACTGGCTCGTAAATAAACAAAGTAAACTGGGCCAGCGCTGCAAGAGAGTGGTTTACAACTCTGTTGTTGCCCCCATTTGGAGATATGGAGTTCATCTATGGGCCTTTTGTTCCAAGAGACATCGAAAGCGCATTCAGGTGTTGCAAAATAAAGCGCTGCGTATGATCAGTGATTTTCCATGGTTCGTCCGAGACAGCACACTTCATAGAGACCTTGGCGTGGAAACGATAAAAGAGCAAATTGGCCGCCATATCAGTCGGTACAACACAAGGCTGACCTCACAATGTAACAGACTTGCTCGCATTCTACCAAACAGGCGACAGATCAACAGACTGAGGAGGTTTAATGTCTTCTTTTAATCTTGCTACCCTCCAAGGAGCCAGCGATGCTTCATAATAGATTCCCTTATTGTTAAAATTTTAATGTAATTTGATTCAATAAACTTAATTTTATATAAAAAAAAAAAAAAAAAAACAGAAAGTTGGGTCAGATTTCTTCTAACTTGTCCATTATGGAATATTTTTTTTACTATTTAATCATATATGAATTTTTGCGTTTCTAAGTTTATTAAGAACAACAATATATGTAATTTTTTTTATAAAAAAAAAACTCCGATGATGCGGTAGGTTTGTATGCTTAGTGCCTTCACCTCTTTAAGAATGGAGTGCGGTGTTACTCGTCCATTGAATACAAGTAATCTGAAGAATGAATAGTAGCATCTAAATAACTTGAATATTATATCTCTTATAGTCTTCAAGTCTTCGATATTCATGCGATCAGGCAGACAGACTGAGAGACGGACATGTCTATGTAAATTCGATATATGATAAGCATCAAGAATGTATATATACTCTATAGCTCTATGGGTTCTGTTTCGTCGCCTTGTGTCTGTTACATATTTTTATACAAACTTAATAAAAGCATTTATCCTAGTGGAACAGGAACCAAAACTAAGCGTAAAGACAGAATTCTGACCATGGTTTTTCGTTATAAGTTAACCAAAATTCAAGGTCGTTTGAACAGTTCAACATCATATTTTTTTTATTAAATTTTAGATACATTTTTTTTTTTGTTTAATTCTTAAAAATTGCGCGATAAAATTTGCAGCTAATTTGAAAACAAATGTCAAGGTTGTATGTAATATTTTGCATTGGTTTTGATTAATTAAGCACACCCTGTATATACAAGTATACCTATATCTATACATACATATATGTATGTATATAGAAGTAAATATTTTTTTTTTTTATTGCAAAATTGATTTTTTTTCTATTATTTTTTGTTGTTGTTGTATTTCGTTGCACTTTGTTGTAGTATAAACAATGGAGTTTCATTTGATAAGCAACGATCGCTTACTGCATTGCCAGCGCATTTCATACCCCTTGCCTTGAGGCTTGCTGAAAGGCAAGTTTTCTTATCGTTCATATTTCTTAGTGTTGTTGTTGCTGATTTTGTTTTGGTTTTCCCTTTTTTGTAAATTTTTTTTTTGCGATAAATCAATGACTCTATACAACAACAACAACAACAACAACAACAACAGCAATAACGCAACACAATACGTTGTTGTTTTTGTTGATGATGTTGATTGAGAAGGGGGTCGCTACGCATGCACAAATACACTTAAAGATATAGTTGCAGATACATTTGTATCTTATACATATATTCACTTGCCATATATGTACATATATGTGATTGTATTTATTAATGTTTGTCGCTATGACTTTGCAACTGTTGCGTATTGCATGAATTACTTATGTATTTGTTGTTGTTATTGCGGCGTGCAAGGGCTTTTCTTTTTTAATTTTTTTTTTATTCATTATTTCTTTACACAATATCTGTATGAGCTACAACAGCAATAACAACAACAACAAAAACAATACAGTTTATGAGATAATACCTTGAACGTGCATCAGGCAGGTCGTTGGCGTTTCTACTATACATATATAATATATATATATATATATATAGATACGTATATATGTATATATATATATTAACAACTGTCATCATCAACGTTGACGTTGTCTGCTGTTGTTGTTGTTGTTGTTTTTGTCGGCTTTTATTTGTTGTTGTTGTTGTATCTATATATGCGCGCAACGCGCAAGCTTCAAAAGTGAAAATAAAAGTGAAGGATTTCATTAAAGCATTTTGCTTTTGTTGTTGTTTATTTTTTTTTTGTTAAGTTCAAGATGAAACACAAAAACAAAAAATGTATTGAGAAACAAAAAAAAATCGATTTCTGTTTCAAAAGTTCCCCCCGCCTTTTATTGTTTACTCTGCCTATCTGATCATTCGTAACAGATCGTTCTTAAAAATTTTGATTAGATAAAAATCTGAGTAGTTGCAAGAAATATTCATTCTTTATGATTATTCATTTTAGAAAGCATTTATATAAATATTTTGAAGCTTAAATATAGAACATAGGCGTGTAATCACCTACATTTTGTAAATCGTCGTCGCCTATAACGATCTCCACTACTACTAAATTTCGATTATTTTTAAACGCAATTCATTGTGGCTCTGTAAGAAATATTTAATCATAAAAACTGTAATTCCTTGAGTTTATTGCTCAACAAATTTCGAAGTAAATTTGCATTCTATACAAAAATGATTTTAAGCCATCAATCTGCCTAAAAAATTAATTAAATTGACTCTAATGCATTCACTGTAGGAGAACGTATGCATGTCCGTCTATTTGGCTGTACGTGAGAACATCTATAACTTGGAAACTATAAGAGTTAAAGCCTTTAAGTTTTAGTATTTTGACGCTTTTATTCTTTCTTCAGATAATTTGAATTCAATTAACGTACCTCATCTCTTCATGGCTTGACACATACCATAAAAATCTGATCTTTTATATGAAACAATTTTATTATTGTTGATAATTTTGCAGAAATGCCAAATTTCCAAAATGTATTTTACTTCAATTCTAGTAAAAAATTTAATATATATTATGTTCATATCGGACCGCTAGAAGAGGTAGTATCTATACAAATCTGGACCCATTTCCTGGATATCAATTTAGTTTGAAATATAAATGTATGTCTAAATAAATGGAAATTCATTCCGGTTGGTTCAGAAATCCTGTGAAAAAAGTTCATCAGCGGTGGTGTATGTGTATCTGCAAAAATGTGTGGTGCCACGTCCCTAAAATAAATTCATTGCATTTCTAAAACTGTTGGAGTTAGATGGATGTGTAACTTACTTACTTATGTGGCCGTCAACCGTCTGCCGGTCATGGCCGCGTCTAGGAAGGCGCGCCAGCCTCCATAATCTTGTGCGCGCTGGCGCCACTCGTTTTGAATGCCAATTACGGAGAGATCTCTCCATACCTGGTCATTCCATCGTGTGCCCGGTCGTACTCTATGTCGGCGTCCACCAATCAAGTTTGGGCCCCCATGTAAACAATGCGTGCTGGAGCTCTTTCATCCATTCGAATGACGTGCCCAGCCCAGTGCAGCCGCTAGAATTTTATGCGCTGGACTATGTTAACCTCATCGTATATAGCTCGCGGTTCATACGGGACCTAAACTTGTCGCCGACTCTAATAGGACCAAAGATCCTGCGAAGAATCTTCCTCTTGAAGACTTCCAACGCTGTCTCGTCCGACTCAATCACGGTCCATGCCTCTGCGCCATACAATAGGACCGGAAGTATCAGCGTCTTATAGATCTTTATTTTCGTCTATCGAGAGAGGGCTTTACTTCTCATTTGCTTGCTCAGCCCAAAAAACATCTGTTTGCAAGCGTGATTCTTCGCCTGATCTCCAGGCTGACGTTGTTGTTGCTGGTGATCTCAGTTCCAAGATAGACGAAGTTTTCTACAACACTGAAGTTTAAATTCTCCATCGTCACTGACCGTCCAAGACGCGTTGACGAAGTGCGAGAAGACACCAAGTACTTCGTCTTGTCCTCGTTCACCGCTAGACCCATGAGTCGAGACTGTTTTTCAATCTCCGAGAACGCTTTGCTGACTCACCGTTCCTGCGTGCCGATGATATCGATGTCATCGGCGTAAGCGAGCTGCATCACTTCCTTTTGGAAGATCGAGCCCGACATACTCTGTATGTACGGGCATTGGCGTAGGATGTATTCCATCAGGAGATTGAAAAAATCGCACGACAGAGCATCGCCCTGGCTGAATCCTCTCTTGGTATCAAATAGTTCGGAGAGGTTTTTCCCCACCCTGACAACGCTTTGTGTGTTAGATAGCGTCGCCATGCAAAGACGGACAATCTTTGCCGGGATACCTAGTGCAGACAGGGCGTCGAAGAACTTCGAACGTATCGGCGTGTCGAAAGCGGCCTTCTTAGTCGACAAATAGGTGGTGAGTGTCTTTGTTGAACTTATGGGTATTTTTCAAGATTTGGCGTAATGTGAATATTTGGTCACTGGTCGACCTTTTTGGTCTGAAGCCACACTGATATCGTCCTATCAGTGAGTCGGTATATGGCTTCAACCTATTACACAATACGCTCGACAGAGTCTTATATCCAATGGAAAGGAGACTTACTCCGCGGTAGTTGGCGCAAACAGCGGGTTCTCCTTTCTTAAAGATAGGACAGAGAACACTGAGATTTCAGTCATTGGGTATGCATAAAAGTTGGTGCATACTCCTAACCAACTCTTCGCCGCCGGTCTTAAATAACTCAGCTGGCAGCCCAGTTGTTATTTTTCAGCTTTTTAATAACCGAATCGACCTCGTTATAGTCCGGTGGTTCTACAATAGTTCCGGTGTCCTTTCTCTTTCTGCGGTATTGTGCGCTTCATCGCCGAGTACGTTGGAGATATGACTCCTCCATAATCTCAGTGGAGTTATTCTTATATAGAGACTTCGTGTTTTTTGCATTCGACTAGAGCTTCTCCGAAATTTTACAAGTTTATTTTAAAATTTTATGGACAGCAGTTTCTTAAACTTTTTTAGGTTTTTTTTTTTGTATCCCTTGATAAACACAAGACTCAATATTACGTTTCAAATCATATTATATAATTATGGTTTGAAATTTTTGTTTAAATAGTATTGAGCTTCGGTTCCTCCGAAAAACAATAGTTTTTTTTTTGTTTAAAATTTTTGTAAAACTTTTTTTTTACATTTTTTTTTCGTTGTTTTTTTTAATACCTTTTTGTCCTGTTAAAGCGCAGTTTTTCATGTCTATTTACAGCTTTCATTAGCAAAAGCCTAAATGTATCCTTTTGGATACGGTTTCATTAAGGATAAGGCTTTAATTTTTTAATCACAAAAATCATAACTAATGAAGTTATGGTTCAAGTTTTTAAATTACAGTTCTTAAATATTTAAATCAAGCACTTCTACAGGGTGCTACAACTACAGTGTGCTTCGATATATGTAGTTCAACTTGAATTATCTTTTAGAAAACAAAAATATGTGATTTCTGCACAATATATGTTAAAAAAAAACTAATTTAATAATTTAATTCTCTTCATAATAATCGCCAATTAGTATCATCAAGAATATTTAATAAAGCTGATATTTCTGTACAATAAATATTTGATTTCAAATCACTTTGTGATATCACGTAACTTTGGATCTGTAGAGCTTGTCCACATATTGTGAAGGTGAACACTTTGTCTAGTCTGCTGATTGAAAATTTAGTCAAATTTGAACGGCTCTACCTCCCTCAAAATTGAATCAAATTAAACAGTTATTTTGGAGTCTATCCGATGCATGTTTTTCAATGCTTTCAACAAATTTTCGTTTTTAATTTAAAAAGTGAGTCAAGCTGGTTTAACTGTTAATGTCAAGCGTTGCTAGCTAACTGTACATTGTATTAACGAAATATTAATAATTATTATTTTACGTTTATGCTTCAGTTAAATCTTAACTGTATATTAAAATTGAATCAAATTAAACAGTTATTTTGGAGTCTATCCGATGCATGTTTTTCAATGCTTTCAACAAATTTTCGTTTTTAATTTAAAAAGTGAGTCAAGCTGGTTTAACTGTTAATGTCAAGCGTTGCTAGCTAACTGTACATTGTATTAACGAAATATTAATAATTATTATTTTACGTTTATGCTTCAGTTAAATCTTAACTGTATATTAAATAACCGTTCATAACTGTTGTAAATTAACTTTTAATTTTTATTTAAAATAAAGTTTAGATTTTTGAGGAATGTACTGTAAAATTCTGACTTACGGTTATCACGTTAAACCGTTTCTAGTAAAGAATTATATAATTGATTAATAAAATCAATTGAAATAGGTCCACTTGCTTTGATAATGTTTTGTAAACTCATTCAAAAATGAAGGAAACAAAAAACCAATTAAAAACTGGGCATAAAAACAAAATTGTTTGCTCTAAAATACCAAAAGGCTTTTATAGGGAAAGGATTTAAACAACTATCAAACGCAAGAGGCGTACTCTAAAATGGGGCGCACTGAAGAGATAAATAATAATTTTGTACTCTGTTGACCAACGTTTAATAAATACTAATATTCACATAGCTTTGTTCGATAAATAATCTATATAGGGAATAAAAGATAGTTTGGGATCGAAAAGAATACCAAGGTCACTAAAACTCGTTCCAGTTCCGAGTTGTGAATGCAATATGCATTTGTTAGAGGATTCCTCCCACAAAAAGACATCACTAAACACTTAGCGCAGTTCAAAACTAAGCTATTACGTTGACACCAGCTGTGCAGCGCATTGAGGTCATCTTGTAATAAATTATGTCCTGCAGCACCAGTATATGACAAACATACCTTAACATCATCTGTGTACATCAATGTATGGCAATGCGTTACAATATCTGGAAGATCATTTATGAACAAAACGAAAAGTAATGGTTTGAGATGGCTAACCTACAGTACACCAGAAAGCACATCAATTTTCGTATATCAGCTTTTCTCCCTTTTTTGTGCAAAGGAATTATGAATAACTGTTCCCCAATCAAAGGAACTATGGATTCTATAGATTAAATAACGAGTCGGCGCATAATAATATAAGTATAACAGATGGAATATTATCTGGAACAGGAGAGAAATTAAGTTTTAAGGAGCGCAAGTGCTTTAAGAGAGAATCTCTGTCAATAGTTGGAACAGATATAGGATGCATATAGGAATTAGGATTTGCAGAAAAGTTTGGGGAAAGATTTGATGGGGAGTAAGTAGATTGAAAGAAATCTGCAAACAAGTCCGATATATAATTTGTGTTCGGTGCTGCTTTATTATTATAAAACATATTCGACGGATATGAGCCAGATTTGCGTTTAGAATTAACGAATTTATAAAAAGATTTTGGATCTTGACGGAGTTTGTTTTTCATTTTAAACATTTATAAGACCTACTATTTGCTAATTGAAAATTAGAACCTGCAGAAGAATATTTAGAGTAATCTTGCCCTTTCTGAGATCTTTTAAATATTTTAAACTAAAGTGATTTTATATTTTCTAAATGGCAGAGGTGACGCGTGAACCACGCATCATCTACTCAAAGTAAAAATAAATGAACAACAACACAATAATTGCATGTTTGATAGATTTTGACGAATAACACAGAGAGGTGCAAAAGCTGGCAACTGAAATTAAAAGTGTAGAACAAGAAAACATCAATTATTTTTAAGACAGAAGTTTTATTTGAGGACGAGACGGGAAACACAAATTTAACTTTAACAGAAATTAGTCTATAATGAAAAATACACCAGTAACAAGGTTATTGGTCATTTAGATAGCGCAGCATAAAACCAGTAGATGGCGCTGCCATATGAAACAATGTACGCCATCTATTGGTAAATTATAAATTATATATAGGGCAAAAATCGTCGTATTTTGGCAATGAGAACCAAATTAATCTCTATACTTGTCCTAAAAAAATATTCTATATGTCGCTATTTTTTATATCAACCAAGATATCGTTTTTCACACATACATAGGATGGTTAGATGGGCCTTGCTATATCGATATGTCGAGCTGATCTATCAAGTTTCTACTTAAGAGTATGCCACGCCTTCTGCTACCTGTTACAATCCTTTGCACAAACATAATATAGCCGTGGCACTCAACGGCAGGGTATAAACAACCCACAAATATATTTTTTAACACATTTTACTTCACTCAATGTCAAGTAGCGCATTTGAGTGAAATATACAAAGGCTCAATTTTTTTGACAGCAGGGTTAAACATTTTTTTGTTTTAATTCAACATTTTTAAGAGTGAAAAGCGTTCAAATGGCTAGGAATGAGCAGGAAATGCATTTTTAATGCAAAAAAAAAAAAAAAAATACTCATACTCAAATGAAGCAAAATATTATTAAAAATGTGTGCGTGAGAGCCAATATTTTTTTTTTTTTTAAATTTTGTCTCCTATTTTGAGCACATTAACAGCGCGATTAAGCAGCCGTGTCATGCTTTGTAGTCAGAGAACAAAACATACTAACACACACACACACATACAGCAAAGAATATTAAAAAAAAAAACGACGCCTCGTATGCAGTTCTCGCGCTTTTGTTGTAAGTCTCAATAGAGCGCGCGTGACTTGCGACGAAGGAATGAAAGAAATGAAAAGAATTGTATGAAAAAAAAAAAACTAAACTTGAGACTCAGAGCTTACTTTGAGTGATTTACAACTTGAGCCAAGAATATGTTTTGAGTGGCAACGGTTCGGTTTATACACATATGTAAGCAGGGGAAACTGTTTTATTTTTTTTTTTACTAAATGCCGGTAGCTAGTAGCAGCGTAGATGAATGAGTGTGAGACAGACGTGTAGACATAAAGACAGACTGCATTGCTACTTTGCGTGTGTGTGTGTGTAAATAGCTTGTTTGCATAGCAGTGGCGCGCGTTTTTTTGCATTGCATATGTTTGCATGTGTTTGTAAAAAAAACAGCTTAAAAAAATGTGGTGAATTTATTATTGAGTATTGTTCTTGGCGTTGCTCTCTGCTATTTGAGTGAGTGGTTGTTTTTTATTTAATTTTTTAACATTTTTTTTTGCATGTTTTGTTTGGCTATTTATTAAGCTGTATATGTGACAATTACAAAAACAATTACAGGCAGTCTTATCGCAGATGTAATAAAAAAAATTGAGTACTTTTAAGCAGCAGCCAGAAATTGAGTAATTTTTGTTATTGTTATTACCGGCAATTTTTGTCACTTACAGCAACAACAAC
This sequence comes from Leucophenga maculata, assembly GCA_035044805.1. Classification (NCBI taxonomy): domain Eukaryota; kingdom Metazoa; phylum Arthropoda; class Insecta; order Diptera; family Drosophilidae; genus Leucophenga; species Leucophenga maculata. The sequence goes on from JAWNNP010001209.1 coordinate 396,676, forward strand.
AATATAAAGCATAGCCCAAAAAATTATTGGCGCTGGCGTCAGCGCATACAAATACAGCAAAAACAACAACAAAAACCATACAAACAAAATATTATCAACGCGCGCTGCTGCAATTCTATTGTAATACATATACATATATGTAAGAGTATGCGTGTGCTAACTACTTATGCACTCTTTGCTGCATTTAACTCTTGCAATTTGCACGCGCTCTCTTTGAGCGTTGTAAGTTTTGTTCTATTCTAGGCACAACGCTCTTTTTTTTTTACTATAAATTCGCTCAATGAGTTTGCAAAAATATTGCAATTGCAATTTACTCTTTTTTTTCTTACTCTTTTACTGTTTCTTTTTTTACTTCTTGTTGCTGTGTTTATGTATATTACTATGCATTACTATTATTCTACTCATTGTTGTTGTTGCTATTTAACATGTTTTTTGCGCTCTTTCAACAAATGCATTTGTTCTTACTACTACTGCTGCGCACACGTACTGCTCTGCGCTCTTCTTTTACATTTACATTGCTGCGCTGCCTTGCCGCCAATAGCTTTTCTCTTAAAGTTTTGTTCTTTCATATTTTTTTTCTTCCGTTTTGCTATTAATGCTGCCGACGCTGACTGCGCTGTTGTTGTATGCAATTGGACGACTTCGTGTGTTGTTGTGATATAATTTTGCAGTCGGCTTCGGCAGTCGCATAAACACAACGCATCCGATATGCAACGGAACGCATTTTCGGACGCGGCCCGAGTCGTTCCGAGGAGTAGCGTCCGATCGCGTTCACCAATCGTAAAGTTTTTTAATAATAAAAAATTTTAAAAATTATTAAAAAAAAATTTAAATATTTTTAATAAAAAAACAAAAACAAAAAACACGCTGCACTAACTAACAACAACAACAACAAATAAATAAGCAATGCAAGCTCTGCGCCCGCTCACACACGTTCGTTTGTGCTTCGTTCGTTTTTTGCCGTTACCGCACATCATAGTAGTTCGTGTTGTTATTGTTGTAATAGTTCTTATTAATATTATTAATAAAAAAAATTAAAAAAAATTTCGTTTGTCAACTTTCGTCGTCGTCTTGATCGCGCCGCCGCCTGCTCTCATTCGACATTCAAACGCGCGCTCAATAAAGCTCAACAAGCGTGCTCGCTTGCATTTCCACACACACACAAACACACACACACACACTCGCGCACACAGTTACAGCATAGCGCACTTACTCTCCGGGTTCGCACTTTTTCCGAATTCGATTTCGATTCTGATCCGATCCAATATATACAATCCGTTCTGTACTGTGTTCGTTTGATCCGTTGCAATTATTTGACAATATAAAATTTTTTATTTTTATTTTGTAGCATTCTTCGCTTGTCAATGCACGTGTACGGTTCAACACACACAAAATACGGGCATATATAATGTAATATTCTATAAAAAAAAAAATAAAAATAATAATTTAAACGTTTACAAATAAAATATTGCGTATACGCGGCGTATTGCTGCCGGTTTAAGCCGAAGAAAAGTGTCAAAAAAAAAAAAAAATGGAGAAGAAAAAAAAGAAGAATATTTTAAGTTTTTCTTACTTTGCTACACTTTTAATTGTCTCTTTTTTTCTTCCTTCTTTATTTTTTTTTTTTTTGCATACAAATTCGTTGTGTTACGCGCGCTCTGCTCTGTCTTTCAATGCCGCCCGCTCCATTCATTATTCAATTCGTTGCAATTCGATGCGATCCGATTTCGATTTGATTCATTTTGCGTTTTGTCAGTCGTTTTGTCCATTGATTTCTTCGGCGTCATCAGCGTGCGGGCGGCATCATACAAGTATAGCAGCACAAGCAACAATCCCAATCAGCGCGCACAACGCTTAAATGCATATTGCAACGCGGCACGCCGGACGCGTGAACACGGAAATCGGAAAATTTCTTATTCTTATTTTGTGTTTGGCTTTTTTTGTGTTTTGTGCGCTTTCAAACATTTTTTTCGGTTAACGTTTAAAAAATTAAGAAATAAAAAAAAATTAATAATAAAAATTTATAATTTTATGTGAGCAAAATTTCGAGCGCATTCTTATGACAAAGTTTTTGTGGCAGTGTTTAGTTTGTTTGTTTTAATATAAATTATTATAAAAAAAAATATTAAAAAATAATAAAAACAAAACAAAAACAAGTGAAAAACAAAATATGTGCAAAATAGTTCAAATTTGTGTTTAAAAGAAATTAAAAAAAAAAAAAAAAAAAACAATGTGACTTAAATAATTACAATAAATATTTTAATTAAAATAAAGAAATAATTTAAAGCATAAAATATAAAATTTATAATATTTAATTTGCAAAAAATATATTAAATATTACTAATAAATATTATTAATATGCAATAAATAAATAAAAATTAATAAAAATTAATAAAATAAAATATAATTAATTAATAAAAATAAAATAATATAGCAATGACTGTATGGCTTGAGTTCATTTCTAATAATTAATTAAAAAATAATAAACAAAAAATATAAACAATAAATATATCAAATATGATCAAAATAAAAAAACCTTAGCTACGGTCTGGAATAATAAATAATACAAAAAAAAAAAATAAAGAATAATAAATAATGAAAAATAATATAAATATAAAAAAATGAATAATAAAAACAAATTAAAAGAAAATAAAAATAATATAAGAATTATTAGAAGGCTTGTGGCCATTTCTACAAAATAAATATAATGCATTAAAAATATTTACGTATATAAAACCGCATTAAAAACGTTAACTCCGATGTTGAAAAATAAATTAAAAATAAAAATTAAATAAATTGAAAATTATAAATCGATAAATGTAGTCAATAATAATAACAAATATGAACCAAATAAAATTAATAATGTATAAAGAAATGATTAAAACACTTAAGATCGTTTCTACAATATTAATTATTAATATAAAATAATATTAATATTAATTATTAATATAAAGAACTCTTACAAAAATGTTAAATTGAATAAAAATAATAAACCGGAAATTTTTGTACGAAAAATATAAACCATAAATATATCAAATATTATCAAATATATGATTAAATTAAAAAATAAATAAAAAGTAAAGAACTTATAATATAAAAAGTAATTGAAAACATTTAACTTTAAATACAAGCAAGCAGCCTTTTCGATAAAACCCATCAAAAACATTAACTCCGTTCATGAAAAATAAAAATCGGTTAAGTGAAATAAATAATAATGGACAGAAAATTATATTACAATAAATATTATTAATAATAATATCAAATAGTATCAAAATAAAGTTAAAATAATATGGAAATGTTTAGAAATGTTTCATTTCTATAAAATGCATTTCTAACATAATAAAGCTCGATAAATGCAATGCATTAAAATAATATGTATATATAAAACCGCTTTGAAAATGTTTTTTACGGTCTTCAAAAATAAAAATAATTATAAATAATAAATTGAAATACAATAAATAAAACCAAAAAATTAAAATAAAAGTAAATTTAATATAAAACGTATATGAAGCCATCAGAAAACATTTATTATGGTAGAAGCAAAGCTTAAATACGCCCGAGCACCATACTTTTTCTATACATTTTTACAAGTTTCAAAAAAAGTATTTCCAAAATAAACTAAAAACAAATAAAGGCCGGGAATATGCCACAAGTTTAGTACAAGCAAAGCTTTAGTATTTTTCAGAAAATCTAAAAATTATTTAATTTCGTGTTTTATGTGTTCCGTTCAGCAAATAAAAGCAGTTTACTTCCTCCTATTATAAAGGTCATAGCCTCATCTATTAATACCAATCTTAAGCAAAGATCCATAAAAAAATGACAATAAATAATATTGTCTATAATAAAGATTTTGGTACTAAAACTCATTAAGAGGTTTTGGGTTTCTATGGCAGCTAACCCAAAAAGTGTTTGTGTAATACCGACTTGGATCATACCGAGCACATGCCAACCTTAGAAGGTCTGCATACCAATTTTTAGTAAGATTTAATTGAAACTGTGGGGTTACATCTCGTATGTACACTACTAGACAGACGGACATGGCTAGATCAAGTTGGTTTAATGAGCTGGGCTCACTGTTGCCTACTTTTCTAAACAAATAATGTGCGAGCAATATAAAAAAAGGTGTCCATATCAAAGAAATTTTCACAGTTATTTTGCACCAATTTATAAGAAGTTCTCATAGAAACTTTTAAATCTTTCTTTCAAAAATTTAGAAACTAATTTAAGAAGTAGCAATAGACAGACAGCCGAATTGATTAAGAATAAAGGCTTAGAAAAAAGGAAAGAAAAAAATGTTTAAGTCTTACTTTTCTTTTAATTGTCTCTATTTTCCTACTTTCCTTAACGGACAGACGGCCTAACATTTAATATTTTTCCCCAAAATAAAAACTTTAAAAAAAAGAAGAAAAAAAATTTTAAGTTTTACCTTTCTTTCGATGTTGTTGTCACTTTTTTTCTGTCTAAAATATATTTTTTCTCCCAAAAAAATTTGAACATGCCAACTATTTTCGTTTCATATTGAAATTAAACCAGAAATAGTTTTGCACTTGTCATACATTACCTAGAAAAATTTTAACTTAGACCTAAAGAAATCAACACAAAATATGGCGGTTAAAAATATATTGATTTTAAAATAATTGCTTTTATTAAATAAATAAAATAATGAATAAATATTTTACAAATATAATTGAATAAAAATAAAAAAATCATGTGTGACCACCATGAATTCTTATGCTTTTATAAGTCCACGATCTTCAGAATAATAGGTTGTTTCTGGTATAAGTCTATATACCAACTCTCATAGCAATAATTCAAAAAATGAATGTTTGAGGCGCATATATACATACAGTAAGAAATATAAACAGCAACATAGACGAACGAACATATCTAGAAAGACTCCTCTGGCAGAGTTGTTTATGAAAATATTTATTGGATATAGCTTATGCAGCCTTCGTTGCTGCATTAGATGCCGTGTAGAGAATTTTTTAATGCAAATTGTGCCTAATTTAAAACTTAAAAAAATTAAAAAAGAATATTATATATAAAATAAAAATAAATATTGCTGCCATTTATTTACAATTTAATTTGTTTTTATTTTGCTTTGCTGCCATTTAGAGACAATAAATCAATTTAAATAAATTTCGGCTATTGCTTCGGCAAAGCAAATCAAATCAAATTAAAGTCAAATTGTTCTTAATAGAAAATGTAATAATATGTGTGTTGTCCGAGTCTGATTTAAAGCTTTGTGACTGAATTATAATATTAAACATATGCAAACTTTAAAGCTATGAAACAAAACAATTAAAAAATAAATAAGTAAATAATATTAAAAAATAAATAATAAATAAAAAAATCATTTAATAAAATTAAATTACCAAAAATATATAAAAAAATATTATATAATCAAATAAGCAACACTTAAGCAAGCATTTTTAAATATTTGTCAACGAGTGACGCTGCCTTAAATGATATCAAAAAAAATTAAAATAAAATTAAAATAATTAAAAATAGTTCTACTCTAAAATACTAAAAAAAATAGTGCCAGGCCCAACATACTCTGCTGCTCTGTAAAGTGTTTTTGATTGCTAAAGAATTGTTTTAAATTTTGTGTTTAAAATTGAGTTACTGTCTGGCCTGTTCATGGACCAAATAAATCTCCAACCATGCTCACTGTAGAAAGTGAAAAAGTATCAAAAATATTTTAAAAAAAATATATATCAAATGAAAATTATCAGCAATGATATATCAAGCTGCTTCATGTAAACTTTAAAAAATATTGAGTATACTGAGTTGCGGCACTAACTATATGGGGTATAACCCATGTTCTCATTGATAAAAAAGTGTATACTAAGTTTGTGCGAATATATGTAACAGGCAGAAGCAGTCGTGGTAGACCCTACAAAGTATATTTATGCTTGATCAGCATCAAAAGTCAAGTCGATATAGACATCTCGTCAAAGTAAAAAAAAATAGATTTAGAATATGCTAACTACCTCTCACCTAATGGTTAGTTGGCACTTACCATGCATAGCTAGTTCTCATTCTTAGTTTTTGTATGAACAATTTTTTTATTGATGTTGTTAGTTTGGATAGAAACATCAATTTTGATCTACTTTATCCCTTTCAGACGACTGTAACTTTTTTTAAAAATGAATATTTCTGTTACTTCTTTCACATTATTCTTCAAAATGTGAAGTTTCCAATTCGTCATTAGTCGAAAAAAAACCTAGCACTTTTGTGTACTTTGAGCATCTAAAGTTAAAATATTTACAAACTTTGAATATTGAACAGAAAATACATATCTTGTGCCTAGAAACTCAAAAATTCAATAGTGACATACCGCTTCTTGCGAATTAAAAAATATAAAAATTATAATCAGTTAACAAAAATCGTAATAAACTGATCGAGTGTGATAAATCCTCAAACAATCTTTGACTTTTGTAATACACAAATGAACTTTGCAAATTTGGCAGCTTGCTCTCCTGACACATTCCTACTTAAGTCATCTCTTGACTGCTCCATTCACCATTTCAGGCCAGTGATCATATCTATTGTATATAATATCTTCTGGAGCATCATTAAGTCGATACTTAGAGCCGTAAAACTCCAGTGGTAATTGAAATGCAGTTTTTTCTTCCGTTAGTAGGTCTTTCATTTGTGCCAATAACTCGCTAATCTCGAGTTTAAAATCTAAAAACTCTTCAAATCCTTTTTTTTTTCAATTTCAATTGTAGTAGCTTCATTACTGTAAGCCATCCAAGATTTGTAGATTGCTACCTTAACTGCCAATTTTTTGTCTTCATTTTAATTCTTTTATATTCCATCATCTGATCACCTATATCAACAGCACCCATATTCGATTGTAGTACTCAAGTATGGTAAACGCCGGTTTTATTGGTTCGCTGCCACTGATCAATTTTCCCAATAGCATCTTCTCCACGTTTTGTTGAAGCAATTGTTACGCATTTTAAGTCACACCATTTTACCAACAAATTTTTATCTAATGCCAATGGTAGCTGCTTTCCTAATCGATTGCTCATTATGGTTCCAGTGACTTTGAAACCGATTTCGTTTAGTTTTTCAAGAAGTGAAACGGTTGCCAACAGCTGCCAACTGGTAATACTTTTATCAACCTTGAAATTAGTAAAGGTTCACATTCTTTAAAAGTACCAGAATCTTGAAATAGTTCAGAAACTTTAATCACTCCCATAGAGATTGCTCAAACTAGCTCGGGTTTCGAACTTTTTACTTGGTGTGCTGAACGCCTTTCTGTGAAAGGTACCATCTGTCTCCAAAGTGCTTTGTTGCGCTTGGCTTGTTGTTATCCAAAAAATTAATAAGATTTCTCATTTTCATGAATGCATTTCTTGACATAGAGTTTGAAAAAAACTCGTTCCGTAAATATTTGAACCAGTACACTTTCATTATGGAGTAATCTAAGCAACCCATGATATTGAAACAGCCATAAAAGATTTTTACTTCTGTGCTTGTTAACAAGAATTTAGTTCCAAATAATGTTGAAAGAGCATACATTCTGGTATACTTTACAGCTGCTTCGTAATAAAATTTAGGCGGTAACTACATAAAATTTGCAATGTTGTTCAGCGTCATCTAAAAGTACTGCAACCAAAGAATTGCAAGAATCGGAAGATTATATTATTTACTTTTTCATGTTTCCCTTTTTGGTTGTGTTGGGATTAGCATCTATCATCATCCGAAAAGTCATCCTCAAAGTTTTCAAGGATTTCAAGAATCCGGCTTTTAATTGCGCTTAAACCGCTTTTTGGAATATTTTTTTCATCAAAGCCATTCAAGCGCATTTTCCATAAAAGTTGTCAAATTATGTGCTGGATCCAGTATGAAGAAATGTTTGTGTGATATTTTTTACAGCTGCCTCAAGCTCACCTTATATCACATGATATATATTTTGAATAATTTGAATTTCCTAGAGCGGAAGAACTCTGCGTTGAATTACAAGTATCACCGATGATGTACAGTTTATATATATAAAGTCTAACCTTCAAAAACCCTAAAATTTGATGTGGTTATATATGCAGAAAACATCTAAAAAAGGGGATACACGCCTATTAATATATGTATGTATGTAGAACTTTCATACATAAAAAGCCACCATTCTTAGTTTCAAGTTTTATGCCTTCTGTATGCCATGACTTAGACTTTTGTTTGTAACTTTTAAGACAAGTTCACACAGTGCCAGATATCTGCCAACAATTAATAAAATTTTTTTTGAGTTTGCTGTCATTTTTTTGTTTTAGTTTGTTTCAATTTAATCTGATGACTGTCTCGAATATGTAAAACCATCTGAACAGGACTCAAGAAACGAATTAATGAATATTGCCGAAAAATTATTTAAAAAATATTAAAAGCCATTTTGAAGCTGTATAAAAAATTCATTCAATAAAGATTTTTAAATTCATTGAAATATACATGATGACCATTTTCCTACTCCCTTTTTTTTTTTTTTTTTTTTGTTAAACTAAAGCGCACATTAAAACAAAGCAGCATCATCGAGTGAAGTAAGAAAGAAAGAAAAAAATTTAATGTAAAATCAACCTGCAGCCAATGTCCTGTTACGAAAAAAAAAAATTTTCGGACTTTTTTGCAAAAGTTTGCACAAGCATTTTGTACTCCTGTTGAAAATTTTTCTCCATTTTTTTTTTTTGGTTTTTTTTCGTTCTTTTCATTCTTTGTATGCTTGAGTAGAACAAAGATAAATTCGCTCCAGACGAATGCAAAGCAGCAAAACGGAAATGAAAATGGGAAAAACGCATAAATGAAACAAATTTTGTCAGTTTTAATTTTCGTCAGCGACGACGACGGACGGACGGACAGCGACGGCGATGATTGTGGCGTAACTTCAGCTCAGCTTGAAAATTCGACTGCAGCTCGATTTTTTTTGGGCTATGCAGCAGCGAGCAGCAGAGCAAGCACACCTTTTGCAGCAGCATTTACTTTGCCGACGGGATTTCCGTCCAACTTAGAGTTAAAAATAATAAAAGAAAAAAAAAAAAATAAAACATAAATGAAAGAAAAATAACGAAAAAAAAATAATGGTATAGAATAAAATAAAATAAAAGCAACAAAAAAAATGTAAAAGAACCAAAGGCAACTTTGCTGCATTTGATTTTTTTCCCAAATTTTGTTTTACATTCTTATGCGCTACACTAAAAAATGGCGGACAATTAATTTGTCATGCATTGAAATAGCTAATAAAATGCGAAGTAATATTTAGTGTGAGGCTCAAATAATAAAAAAATAAAAAAAATAGAATTAAATTAAAGAAAGGTTAATATAAGAGGCTTATAAATAATTTTTTACTAACCGATTTTGAATAAAATATAGCGTATTAGCAATTCGATACAAAAATTTTATGCTTTGTTTCTACTTCATATGCACTGATGCTGCGTTCTGCTCCTTGCTGCCTTGCCAACACACAATTTTTTTACGTGCTGTGGCAGCAGTTCCTTTGCCCAAACTTAAATTACTATTTACAACGATTTTTTATAGTAGCTCCCCCTACAACTCTTATTTTTTTTTTTTTATATATTTTTGGCATTTTTCATTGTTCGACTATATTTTGCTGCTAGTGTTTGTGTGTGTGTCTGTCTGTCCGTCTGTTCAGACACGCTGCTGGACCGCACAAATACTGCAGCGAAGTCACTTCAGGTTTGTGCATTTTTTCGATTGCTTGCTTAATTTAGTTGCAATGTAAGAAAGATCTACAGATAGAATTTACAAGTAATACGAAAAAAAAGTAATAAAAGAATTAAAATAAAAATAAAATATTTATAAAACAATTAAATCGCCAAAACGTGCTCTACGTGTAAATTAAAACAAAATATTAAACAAAATTAAAATAAATAAGAATACGCATGAACTTCAAAAAATGCAAAAATATTTAAATGTGATAAAAAATATACAAAATAAATTTTATCTACATAAAATAATTATCTTCATTTAATTTCTTACAGATTTATTGTAAAAATAAAACAAGTTTTTGTTAGTCAAATTTTTGTTGAGTTGAGTAAATAAGCAAAAAAAAAAAATAAATAAAAATAAATATATAAAAAATTATATAAATAAATGTAAAGTATAAAAAAAAAAAAGAAATACAAAACAAAAGTAATTAAAAGTGCAATCAACAACATAAAAAACAACAACAACAACAAAGCTAAAATAAAAGTAATTAAAAAAGTAGTTTTTTACTTTTGAATTATTTTTTAACAACAAAAAAAAGAAAAAATTAAAGAATTTTTAACATATCAAGTTACAAGAAAATAAAATGTTAATGTGTTGCGACTTAAAAGTAAATTATTTAAATTAAATTTTACAACAACATAAAAGTAACACATTACAAAAACAACAACAACAACAATAGTTAAACTACAAAAAAATAAATATTAATTGCCGCTGTCTGTAAAATTTGTGTGTGAACTCTTCAAAAAAAAAATATAAAAAAAATTATATACATAAAAGCAGTATATAATATATATATATATATATATAAAAAATTTACATAAAGCAACAACAACAATAATTGCCAGCATTTTTCTTTTGTGTGCTACGCGCGAAAATAATCGTTTATATACATAACTGTATATACTTATATATATATATATATATATATATATATTTAAAAATCATAAAAGCAGAAAAAAATACTTGCAATAGTTCTGACTCGTTTCAATATACGCTTGCGCACTCTTTCTGGCGCTTGTGCAACGCCAAAAAAAATAAACTTCTTTGCATACAGTGCGTTGCGATCCACAGCAGGCATCAACATCAACAGCAGCAGCAGCAGCAGCAGCAGATACATCTAGCTACGCCATTGCATACGCTTTTGGGCAGTTTTAATTTAAACAAAATATGATGCTATGCACATCAGCAGCCATGCAGTATGTACGTATCTACTATTTTTTTTATAGCTTATAAATAATTATTAGAGACACCGTTTTTAAAGCGAATTTAATTTTCCATTAAAAATCTTTTGCTTTGAAAATTTGCAATTTGAGTTTAGGCGTCATATTGCAGCAAGGCATGACATTGTCCTTCGATATGCCGTCTGAAAATTAAACAAAAACAAAAAAAAAATATATACGCACAAGTCTATAAATATGAACAATAACCAAAATAAACTTGCGTTGAGATAGACACTGAGCTTGAGATACAATTGCCATGTATATATGTAGATACATTTGTATATATATACTTTTTGTATATACATATGTAGCTACATAGGCTGGCTGATTTTTTTTATTACTTTTTTTTTATTTTTTTTATTTTCTTTATACACAAACAGCGATCGTGCAAACAAAAAATTCAAGATACAATGTCGCCTAAGGACAGTAGTTCAAAAAACTTTTAAGTTTATTTACAATTTATATACATACAAGTATATATAGTATATATACTATATATATAGATTTACAGCATTAAAAAAAAATAATTAAATAAATAAAGCACACGACTAGACAACAATTTGTGTATTGTGCTATGATCGTCTTTAGTAAACTTTAGTCCACGCGTTGCATTTATTTTCTTCGCTGCTGTATCTTTAGTATTGTATAATGTTCCATCATTTGCGATGATTTATGCATAATTTGCGGTTAAATAAACTTATTATTTAGGGACTTGCCTAGCAAAAAAAAAAAAACAACTTTTTTTGTATAATTTTATATTATTTAAATTTAAAAAACAACAAAATAAAACCGCAAACAATTGTATTTCTTGTTTGAGATAATGATACAAATGTGACGCATTTTAGAATATATCACGCTATCACTGCATACTCGTAGAAATATTATTATTTAAAAAAAATGTTTTGAAATTAATTTTTAAGTTAAAGTTTGATTTATTTGTATGCGCTGTAGCCATGGGTTTATTAAGTTTCTGCAAATATATGTAACAGCTTTAAAGTAAATATTAAAATGTGAAATAAACTACTGATCACTATTCCGAGCAGTGTGTCACATACATATAAGCCTTAAGCAACAATAAAAGTTCTTTCGTTAGAAAAATGTCCTTTCATCCACCTGTCGCTACTATTGTCTGCATAAATGACAAAATCTCAGAGTATATAGGAGTTACAGCTTAAAAATGCCCTTTTCAGACAAACTATGTACATGAAAAACCGTAGTATAATACATAGTGACGCCACTTCATGCATGCATTCTCAAAAAAGTTGCACTTCGTGCTATTTCACCAACGAATAGTTGCACAGTAGTTGAGTGATTTTAGTAAAATTAATTGAGTGACAAGTTACTTATATTTTGAGAGTTGCGCTACTTTGTATTATTACGCAATGTGCCATACCCACTATATGTAGTTAACCAAAAATCTTGAGAACAATTTTTTTTTTATTAGCAAGGCTAGAAACATTGACTCTAACATATTATCACACAATTATAGCTTCTCAATATAGCTTATAGACCCCCCCAATAAATAAATTTTATTCCACATACAAATCTAAAATTTAAATAAAGACCCTTAAACAAGTTGCAATGTATGTCGTAGCCGATCACAATACATGACCGTTGTGTTCTTTTTTTGTTTCTGGTTTTGTTCTGCGATAAAATTTTTTTTTCTTAAATAATGCATTTGTGATTCCTGGAAATCAGAGTTCGATACTAAAAAAAAAAAAATTAAAAAATGCGTAGTGCGCGTATTCTTGTACAATATCAAAATAATATTGCTTTTAAATAAATAATAATTTAACGAAGTCAGTGTTATATATAGCACATGCAGACATAATTTCTTTTTTATTGCAGGCCTTGATTTGGCTGTCAAGTTTGAGAGAACAATTTTTAAGCCAAGTCATTTAATTCAATATATAAAAAAAAATTTTAAAAAAAAAATTGTATTATAAATTTAAAAATTAATGTCGTATATATCTATCTATCTATGTATATTGCTTATGCTTGTCTCTGGTTTTTTGGCGTAACACTTATCTTTGATGGCTCCCCACAAATAATAGTCAAACGGTAGCTCCTTGGTCGCCAAACGACATCAGAATTTCGACTAATAATTCGATCTTCAAAAACAGTGCGCAAAACATCGATTGTAATATTGGCTGTGAGGCACGGAGCGCCATCCTGTTGAAACCAAATGTCACCAAGGTCCTCATCTTCAATTGTTGTGAACAAAAATGCACTTAACATGGCCCGATAGCGCTTACCATTGACTGTAACCGTCTCACCTTCTTCATTTTCAAAGAAAAATGGTCTAATGATGTCTTTCGACCAAAATACACAACAAACAGTTACTCGTAATGGAGAACCCACACGTAATTGTTCAATTACGTGTGGGTTCTCCGTGCCCCAAATACGACAATTTTGCTTATTGACATAGCCACCAAGATGAAAATGAGTTTTTTTTTCACAAAATCAGCATCGATTTCAAGTCGATCGTGAGCCCACTTCTTCGAGCGTATACACAACCATATTCGACCAGCGGAATAATAATACTAACTTTCTGTCAAATCTGTCATGAGCTAAGTGTTGCCAGGCTCGGAATAGCCGGTAGTTAAAAAAAAAAACCTTAGATTTCATGCATGTGTAACAATAAGATACTGAAACATGATGAATTTGAGTGAAAAAATAAATTCCAACTATTTATGAAGTTTCCATTGCAAGAAAACATGAAAAACATATTAATACAAATTGATATTCGCTGATTAATGTGATATGTTATATGAATATAAATTTTGTCTAGAAGTCTTTTAAACTAAAAATTTAATTTTGATAGCACAAGTTCGACATTCAATTTCAGTTTGAAACAATAGAGCTAGAGTTTAGAATGCTTTTCCTATGAGATTTATTAAATGTTTGGCATCTGGTATAATATTATGCAATCATATAAAACTGGACTAGCAAAGGTCCAAAAATAAAATGTTTAATATTTGTGTAATATAATTATAAACTTAAAAATATTATTTTGATATGTTCGAAAATATCAAGTTGACATTAGAAATTATTTGTTAAAGATGCCGCCACTCGGGGTTTTTTTTTTTTAATTTATATATTTTTTTGATATAAAAAGAAAAGCTTTTGTTGATAATTTGATATTGGTGTACGCATGTCTGAGTTTTAAAATGAAATAAAAAGGGATGACTGCGAAATGTGACGGAAACGTTTATTGCGAGTGAGAGTAAAATGGGCAGCTACGATTACATGACTTCATTAAGTTTTCTATAACGCTGTTGTCAAAGTCTAAATGAGTCTCACCAATAATTTGAATAATGTTGCTCTCCATTTTGGTTAAATGTGGCTGTTTTGTTCTCATCGCCTCTTCTGGACGCGTTCTGGGAACTTTACTTTTATAAACTCTAGATGCCAACTTGTTAAGGACAAAAAACAAAAATCATGCAGTTCGCTGTTGACAGTTACCGCCTGACTTTCTTCCCATCAAAAGATGCATTATCCAATGCCGAAGCCTTTCTCAAATCCATACCAAACAGTAAGTTTCTCTAATAAAGAGTCTTTGATACTGCTGTAGTTTAGAGTCTTCTGAAATGCGACAATTTTGTTTATACACTGCTACAGAATTCAAATCAACATAGAACTTGTTGGTCTTAGAGTTTTAGTTCTTATATGAATTGGATCTTATAGGGACGACTATTCGCAAAATATTTCAAGTTAAGTTCGCAGTGAGGCTAATACCTTGTGCACATTGAGAAATTGAGAGGTTTGGAGCTCCAGTCCGACTTGCAGCAATAAACTCGAGTGACTTTGAGTTTTAGTATCGTTGAATCAAGTCTGCTTTCAATGGTTGTCGAACACATTTTAATGATGTAGATTGCTTACGATCTGTCATAATAGATTTTTGACTATTTCTATATTAAGCTTAGTTCACACAGTACCAGTTAACTCGCAGTAATAACTAATTTCGTTGAGTTTGCATTTAGTTAAAACTTGTACATATTTGAAACTATTTTCAATGCATTGTGATGAGAGTGTCGAATATATTCTACCGTCTGAACAATGCTGTACATGGAGAAGTAAAGCAATTATAATCAAATTTAAGTCAATTTAAGTATAACATTGATTAATTATTTTTGAGTTAAATTAAACTCAAATAACCATCAAAGATACATAATTTCGTGTCTTGTTCCAAACGAATACTCAAAACTTTTCCTTAATAACTCCACTCCCTTACAAATGAGTTCAAATAAATTTTGTGCTATTTAAGTGACTAAAAATAAATGCAATAAAATACAATAAAATAAAATAATAAATGTATATTATATAAATATGTCGAGCAGCGTAAATCGATGAAAGTCAAGTTGTCTGGCATGCAATGGCAAGCAAAGTTCTTATCAATGACGTCGGTTCGCAAATTTGCAATAATGACCCAAATTGCAAAATCAAAATCAACAAAAGCAACAGCAAACTGAGTGACAAAGTGTACTCGATCGCACAAATGAAGTTCGCATATCTACACCCCTTAGTGCACTTATTTAGTCTTGACTTGTGAAATATTTTTGTTGCAATTTTCATCATTTTTTGTAATAAAATGTTTCAGCAATGTAAACAGCAATAAAAAATAAAATATTTTGAAAAATTTATGACAAACAAAAACAAGATTGAAGCTATATACTTTTTATTGTAAAGCGGTGTTCAGGGAAATTTTAATATGTGGGAAAATAAAGCTTCAAATAAAGCCTTATAATAGATCCTTTTTTTTTTGTAAGAAAAAGTTGATCTTAAAAAATTTGCAACAAATATTTAATATTATAGAAGATGTTCTCATTCTAAGTATACATAAATGAAGAAAATATTGACAAATAATTGTAAATTTATTATTTATTTTTTTAAAAGTATTTTAATTCTAATTTTGTGTGTTGGCTTTGCAACTGAATAAAATAAAATAAAATATTTAATAATTTTTTACCTAAACCTGCACCAATAATATATATTCATTGAGCACTAATGCCATTGATTATGACGAAGCTTTAATTAAAAGATGATGACTCAAAACTTCATATGAAATAAACAAAACAAATCTTGTCTTTCAGTGATTCATATATATTTCATAGAATCTGATTATCGAATGATCAAAACATTGCCAAACGATTCGTTGGATGTTATTTCATTGAAACTGCATGTCTACATCATGAAAGGCTTATAATGGAAATGTTTTATCCAACTGTGAAAATGATAACGCTTTGTATTTTACATTTGTTTTAATAGTCCCATACCCATAAGGTGCAACAATCTATTAAGATTGTGTTTGATTCTTGATCAGCATCAAAAGACATGTCCGTCTGTCTGACTATCCATATGAACAAAAAAAAAACTTGTTGACTATAAAATATGGAGTACTAAAGTTTAGAAATTTAGATTTTTCTATTCCTTCTTTAGATTACTTGTATGCAATCTACATGCTAACCCCCTCACTTAATGGGAGATGACACTAACCAGAAAAACCTATTTCTTCTGGAATTTTGTAAGAAAAAATTTGAATTGTTCTTAATTTAACTTTGAGCATTTAATTGGAACTATCTTACGTAAAGCAATTTAAAATATTCATATATATTGAAAATGGACCACTTGGCGTGGTAACCCTTTACAAATCTGTCCCTCTTTCTGGATTTTTGTGTGAAAAAAACAATTTGTTATTTTATATTGATCCCAATAAAATATGCCACAAGAATCCAAATTGGAATATTTGCGCCATAGAAATTTACTAGACGGGGTTAGAAGTAACCTCCTTGGGAATGAAAAAAATTAAAAATTTTTCCCTATTTAGATCGATACACTTATTCCAGCGATTTTCCAACTCTTTGATTCCGTCCGAAAAGTAATTTTCCTGAAGGTCTGCAAAATACACCTCGTCGGCGTCGATGATCTCCTCGCGCGAGCTCATTTTTCATTTTGACGAGCCATCTTTTGAGGGTTGGTAAGAAATAATATTCTGAGGGCGCCAAATCGGGCGATTAAGGTAGATGAAGAAGCAATTAGAGCTCTAAATCGTAGATTTTAGCCATGGTTGCGATGCTCTTGTGTGTCGGCGGATTGTCTTGCTGCATGTAAGGCCGTTTTACAGCGATTTCAGCCTTCAATCGTTCCAATAATGTGCAGTAATACTCGCGCACCTTCACTCTACGGTCGGCCAACACCATTTCATGTATTTTTTTTTTGACATTTTCCTGTGTTATCGCATCGGAAGGTCTGCCGCTGCGAACCTGTCGGCAGTGGACTTTCGGCCACCACGAAACTCTAGAAACCAATATTTCACAGTATAAACTGACGGCCTATTAGCCTCATAATATTTATCCAATTTTTCTTTGGTTTTCTTCACCGTTTTGCCGCTCAAAAAATAATGTTTTATGAGAATGAAAATCGTTTTTTTCCATACTCAACATGGTGTCAAACACGCCAACTGAAATTTGACATGTTTGTCTAAATATGAATGGACTATAAGGCACCATAATTTTTTTTTTGTATTGTGCGCGTTCTGGTGGTCAATGAGTTTATTTACCACCCCACGTAGTAGACCTAGGGTACAGGGTATCTCGAAGTGGAGCAGACCCATCTGTTTTATTGGTATTGAGTAGAGCCTCTGTTTCTGGGAAAAGATTCATTTTGTTAAGATGAAATCTCAATCGATTATGGTCCGTAGAATAGTTCATGTGCAGAAGTGTAATTCTTTTGGTGCAATTTGGTAGCGGAAGTGGCTTAGTTTGCCGAGGTACAAAATACTGTGACTTGTATTGAAAGGCAAACCGTTTGAAATGGTAAAATATTATAGCTCCAACGAGAAAAGTTCAACGGTGTGAAATATCACAAACTATTCGGGATACATTACATGCTTCGGAAATTTACGGAACGCGTTGTGTATGGTGTGATAACATCTTATTGAAACTACATCGTCCAAGGCCTTTGCTTCAAATTTCTGCTTAGGAAATACTTCCAAAAAGCTTCGCTTGGTAACGATTTGAATAGAATGTTTCAGAGTTTTCAGATTCGTTCTAAATCTTCTTAAATTAAATCTTCTTAAAATCTGAATCTTCAATCAAATAATCTCCAATGATGTTGTCAGCTCAAAAATCATAAAACGCTGTTTGTTCGCGATTTATTGTGAATTTTGGATCCATATATGTGTTAGTTCTGTAATGGAAAAGACCCTCATTCGAAAAGTTGACTTTTTGAAGTACATTCTCATGTCTCAATCAGCGATCGCTCGGCTCTGTGCATGTTCAGAAACCTTTCATTACTGCACCAATTTGACTTTATACGGTAATGGCTTCAAGTTCAGAATTAAAAGAAGTCTTTGAAATGATTAATTTTTGTGAAGTATGATGGTTCGACTATCTTACAGCAGCACTATTCTGAAAGCACGAGCTATTCATGCAGTTGAGGACCAATTTTGTCCAAAATTTTTTACAAGAACTTGATATTAAAGATGCAAAATGAGTTTCATAACAAAAAATCCTATGGATTCCCAATGAAATCAACATAAATTGTCATACAAAATGTCGATAATATAGTCCTAAATCGATAGTCCTCTTTATAGGAAAACTTTAATTTTTAAAAGCTGAAAAATAATTTTTTGCTGCTTATCAAAAATGTATTTTTTTTTATTTTATTTTTTTTTTTTGCGCTGTTATGGCTGCCATATTTGATTTTTAATTTTTTTCCACAAGTCTTTAAAAAAATATATTTTTCGCAGCACATAATGTGAATAAAAAATATGCAGTTTGTTGCAACGAACCAATCAAAAGCTACAACAACTATAGCCACTTAAACAACAACAGCATCCAAATTATCAACATTTAATTTAATTGTTTATTTTCCAGTATTATTTCTTTTTTTTTCTTTTTCCTTATTTTTAATTCAGCTGAATAATGAAATTTACTGATACCGTGAAAAATGCATTTTGATAATTATTAAAATAAAATAAAATAAAATTAAAAAAAAAGGCGACGCGAACAAAATAAGCGCGAAGAAAACAAATCGACTAAATTATATAATATATATATAAAGTTTTTTTTTTTCTTTATAGTTTAACACAATTTCGCTATACTAGTTTGATTATTATATTATTTTTTTTTTTTTTGTTTCGTTGGCAGAGCCGTCAGCGAAGTAGCATAACGATTTCAGCTGCCAAGCGATTAAAATTGTAAAATAAATTACAGCATTTTTATTTAAATTTATAAATTTTTCTTCATTTGTTCATTCGATTCGTTCTTCTTATCAGCAAAATGGAAAAAAAAAAACTTGGAAAATGAATCAAGAAATTACAGCAACGCGTTAAAAATTCTATGAAATGGATTGAAAATTGATTTAAAAAAAAAAAAATGATTTTATTTAGAATTCAGTCAAAGTATCGACGTCAATGTGGCTGTGCTGCGAACGCACTAAAATAATATAAAATGTTTAAAAAAAAAAATGTTACAGATTAATGCTTTATAATAAAAAAAAGAAAAAATGAGTAAGCGGTACTGAGACGAGGTTCAGTTTGTTAGTTTTTGTTGCGTTTTTAGTTTTGGCTATTATAAAATATTGCTCGAGAATCATTAGTTTCATATAATCCTATAACTATTTCTAAATATTCCTGGTTTTATTTTATTTTTATAAAAATGTCTCTAGACTAAAAAATTTTTATAGGGAAGTTCCAATTATATAGCATGTACATATTTATTTTATAAACAAATCACAAGAAATTTGATTTGGTTTGCCCATATTTTTTGAGAAATTTAATTAGTATTCAACTGATTTCTTAAAATTTTCTTTCCAAACACTTTAAAACTTCTTCCACAGCTTAAATCATTTAATTGATTTTCACAAACATTCAGTGTCAGCCTCGTATGTGACAATAAGTCGTTTATTTTTTGTGTATACCAAATATTTTCGTTAGAAGCGCTGATAAAAATTAGCGAACATATTTTGGGCGTGATTTAGTACAACAGAATTTAAAAACAAACAAAAAATTAAATTGAAATGAAAACAAGAGAAATTAAATGAAACGAAATCAACATCAACTTTGATTGAAACGAAGCTTTAATACCCTGCACATGATATTCTAAATCGCTAACCGAATTTACTAACCGAAAATAAAATTCAAAATTTCAATAATTGGCGAAAGATGTGGCATATAATATTAGCTTCAAGATACTCGGAATCCATGTTAAACCGTAACATCATACGGGGAATATATATCTATCTGAATCCGTGTCGGATATTATATTGAGATTTGTAGAAGACACAACATATTTGTCGTTTGAAGCTAAAATAAACCACAAAATATTGATTTTTTTCACACAAATGCCAAGAAAGCGAGACATATTTGTATGGGCGCTACCACTTCTAGTAGTCCAATATAGACCTGGGGCTATCCCTTCTAGTAGTTCGATTTGGATCTGTATAGAATATTTTATTAGAATTGTGGTACTGTATGCCAAATTTGGTGATTTAAGCTGAAATAACATTAAATATATTTCAAACAAAAACTTAGAAGTGTCCAGTTTTTGTGGCTACTTTATTTAAGAGATGGATTATTTAAAAACTAAAAATTTGAAGAGGGAATGGAAATGCATAAATATTGAAACTTAAAGGCTCTTACGTTTTTAGACTCACAGCTCTTCACGTTCATACTTAAAGCCAGACAGACGGACATGTCTTTATTGGCTTCACTTTTTGTAGCGAGGCTACCACTTTTATTAATACGAATTGAACATTGATGGAATATTTTATTAGGATTGCTGTAAAATAGCGCACATTCAGCGTCAAAAATATTTTTTACATACAAAAACTCAGAAAGGTCGCACAGATTTATATGGGGGCTACCACTTCTAGTACTACGAGCTGGACCTGATATAACTTTTATAGCTTAATTAAGAATATAACAAGAAAATTTTCTTACAAATCTAAGAATGCGTAGTTTTGCATGGTAGTGCTCTTGGGAAGGAGAATTTCTCAACGGTGTAGTAGGTATATGACTCTGAAAATGGGTTTGTATAGACTTGTTGTGAATTATGGGCTTTGATGGGAGCTATTCCATACTTAAATTCATTTTGATTATTTCCCTATTATTTCTTTACACGGCTACATGGATCCTCTATGTTGGTAGGTGCTCGAATGTTTTTGTTTCAATCGTCTCTTCAATTTAGACCACTTATTTTCGATTGGGTTAAGGTCATCATTTGAAAATTTTGTGTATAAAATTTGTACAATCTTTGCCGTGTCTTTGAGCTGACCGTTCTGTTGGAAAATGATTTCATCCTCATTGTAAGAGCTGTCATCCACTAAATCGGGTAGATGGGTTTGAAGCATTTCGAGGTTGTCTTCATTCTTCATTATTCTATTTATTTTTAAAAGCGGTTCAAAAATCATTCAAATTAAACATTCATCTAGCTACCTCCACCTAACTTGAACAGTGTGATACACAAGATGCTTTTGTATAGCTTCATAAAGTCTGTTCCAAAAATACTCCATCCCTTCAGATTGAAATCGATTGATTTTTGTCTTTGAACCAAATACCCCGTTTTCAATACTATTTATATGCTTCGTTGCCCATAATATTTGCAGCATTTTGGGAAAAAAGCTGTTTTATTTTTATTCTTTTTGACTGCTGACACTTAACCGATTCTGTGAATCTTTCTACGTGTAGTCTTTGAGCATCAGCAGCTTACTTGGGAGTTTTTACAATAATTTTGAAATTTGATATTGGGTATAGAAGTTATGTTTCGCAGTTTTTGTACAGCAATCACGGTGTGTTAACTCACTTTTAATTTCTCAGAAAGTACTCTAGGTGAGGACCACTACGATATAATATTCGGTGTCTTTGTTGATGTTCTTTCCCAATCCCAGTCTGTATCTATTACCTCTAAACCAGATGATTAATTACGGCTAGTTTGAATGGTTCGGATAATCGCCAATTTCAGACTCATCAGCTGAAGCAGGAACGTACTTTCAGAATACAAGATTCAAATTATCTGTGTTTCATTTTATTTTGAAAAAGAGTTATTACTGACAACAAACAATAATAATAAAACATCGCATATAAAAAAAGCATAAACTAAATGAGTATTATAAGCAGCACATAATTTTAATTTTAACTTAGTAGTATCCAGAAAAGTATAGCTTAGAAAAGTACAGTATATAGTTCGACCCCACGAAATCTACAATGTCTTATTTTAAGGCAGCTACGATGTCTTCTTTAATAGGTTACGAGCTTCCCGATAAACCGAAAAAATATGTCACACTATATGTCATGCAACTTAATGGAAAATTACACGTAACAACGCAGACCACTTTTCACTATAGAGAAAAATGTAGCAGACGATTGTGCTAGACATTCAGTCAAATAAATATTCAATACCAAGCCTTAAATACGCTTTATAGTTGCTTTTGGTTTGACAATGCTTAGATTTTCTAAAGTTTTTAATTTTTTGACAGTTTTATTTGGTTTGATTCATTTTAATATATTAATTTGGTACAAAATGCATTGTTAAACTGTTTGTGGCTGGCATAAACGATGAAATTTTTTTGTATTGTTATTTAGTGGCCCAAAATTTGTTAGATATAAACTTTAGAATGCCATTTATATGACAAACATATTTATTAATGTGAAGAGAGAAAATTATTTGCAACAACTTTGAAACATTAAATGTGAAGAGCAACTAAGACACGTGTTTCGACTATCGCTACGACATTTTATCAGTCCGCTTGGCTGTGTCAATGCAATTTCTTGCTTGTATAGCATATAAAGTGCATACAATGTGGATCTATGTAATTTGGTTGGCTATGAAATAATTACAAATAATACTTAAAGTAAAATTAATTAAATAAAATTGAGAATTGACTTATATAAAGACTTTAAATCTTTGTTAATATGTATTTATAAATGTAAAAATTGTATTTTTATAATTTAATTGAAAACACATTTTCTTTTCATAAAAAGTTTCCATACCAATTTTCACCATAATATTTCAAAAAGTTTTGTATTGGAAGCAATTATACCCAAGTCAAACAATTATATGTGACTAAATATTTTGGCTTTTCCATTGTTTCTTTAAGGCGTAACAAACATTCTGTCTAAATCATTATATTATTCATAATGTTTAAAATATATAAAGCGTATTAAAATCTACGAAACTAAATCTCAACTTTAAACCGCCGAAAATTGATAAGAACGAATATACATTTCATCGTTTTTATGAGTAAACCATTTCGAAATAATTTAAATATTTTTACAGTGAATGCTCGTCGCAATGAACTTTTCTAAGCTGATAATTTTTAATTAACATTTTATAGAACTGAAATTTTGCGTGGAAACCATAAAATATATATTTTTTTTGATCAGTTCGATAAGTGAGATAATCTAGCAATATCCCTTCTGTCTGCTGTCTAGTAGTTGTGACACACTTTTGATGAAAATGAAACTGGACAGTCTTTCCGATTGAGGGTCATACGGAATTCTCTTGGTCATCTCAAATATTATACACGGGCTTTTATGTGATCTAGCACAATTTCTCGAGCCTCTCGTTTTGGAGTCCATATTTTCACTTGATTGGCAGACAATAAAACAGTTGATGTCTATCATATGCTGTATTCTATTAAAATTTACCATCGTCCAACGACAAGTAACGCGGAATCATCAATGCTTCCCTTAGTGTGATTATAATCAACCAGCACTTGTGATTTGTGAGACTCAGTATCGGATGCTGGATTGTGATGTGTCGATGAAACTAAACGAACTGCTTTATTTTCCTTTGGCAGAAAGTATAAAAATGCAAAGTCCTTGTTGAACCATATAGTAGACTTCAAACTTTTTGTTTATTTGGCAAAAAGCTAGAATGGATCAGTCTTGTATTCATTTTTCATGTTCCAAGATAGATTAGATTCTTATTTTACTGAAGTGTCGTCTGCAAGTAGAAGCATGAATACGAAATATAAAAAACGATGCTTCGCAATTTATAAAGGTACACACAAAGTTGTGTTTTGCGGTGTCTGTAAGCCTTCAAAGTGATCTTCCTTTTTTTTTTTGTAGCATCTAAAACTGCTTCAATTAAAATTGCATTGAAAATGGGCAGGTATTCTACGTCATCCTAGCTATATTCCTGATCTTGATGAGTCGCAACCACAATATCATTTACGCCGAAAATCTTCTCAACTATTAAATGCTCTATTTCGGCACATGATATATCATCGAATCCATCTCCACCTTTTATGAAGTCAAATAAGACAGCGTTATAATGGATGACAGGGTCAGGAACTTTGCTCACATATTTTTATGTTTTTCCAGAATGAGTTCAAGTTTGATGGCTTTAAGTCAGCTAAAGATAACTCAATATGATTAATACAGTTCATAATAGAACATTATCTTGACACATCAATGACTGTTAGGTGCTTATTACGTGCTGGTATGTCAAGCACGTATTGAAATGAGCATTTTATGCAGTAAGTTTTAAAAGTAGCAATTTCTCTCTTGCTCCAGTACTTCTTTAATACATCTAAAGAAGTAATATTTGACAAAAGAAAACAGATTTGTAAATTTGAATGCTCCAAGACCTTTGGCAAGGTGCATTGTCTAGATTGGGAAGCACTTTAACCTTCAGACATTGCATTCTTTTAGTGCCCAACTTCTGGAACCAAATTGTTTTTGAAACCATTCTGTAAAAGTTCATGTGGTCCTTCATGCATTTTTTGCTGTTCAGTGAATTGGCAAATTATTGAAATCAACACCTTTCATTGATCGTGGTCTTTGTATAATTATTTGCTTTGAAACAACCGGTTGTTTTTTTTTCGTATTTTAAAAACTTGATCTGGGATGTATACTCCATCTTCAATAATTTGTTTAAGTTGTTGAGTAAATTCATTTCCTTCGCAGACACAGTTTCTCCCCTTATTTTTAAATTATTTAAAGCATCTCATTTTAGAAATCCTGTCATTCAAACGCAGTTTGTTATGACTGAGATGAAGAGCCCGGCTCAACTTCTTTAAAACCATCTACTGGAATTCTTTTTTGAAAGATGTCTTCAATTCATATTGCCAAGTAAGATACTATGCGCAATGGCTTAGCACTAAAAACTCTTAAATAAATTCATCTTAGTCAATTTTTACTGTACTGTACGATTTCTATTTTGGTAATTATTATCCGATATGAAATATGAACTCAAAATCGCAAACGCATTTTGTCAGAAATCACCACAACTGAAGGCGTTCTTTTTACAACACAGAATAAAATGATCCATAATTTTGTTGTTCTTTAAATATAATATCAGAGAACAACAATAACAACAATGCAAAGTATGCGTGTACATGCCATATACTATATATTTTTGTATATAAATATAAACTTATATACAATGTATGCATAATTTTTTTTTTTTTTTTGGAATTTGAATCATTAAACTGAGTTTTAATTTGTCAGAAGTAATTTGGATTTTGCCTGCAAAGGGCACAAAAGATTGAATGAAGAACAACATATTAAATAAAAAGAGAACAAAAAAATTAAATAAATAAATATAAAAATTATTGATCGGTAATTGATAACGAAGTGCACTAAAAAAAGGTGGTTTTATTGGTGAAAAAAAAATAATTACTTCTAATAATAAAAATAAAAATAATAGTGTAACAAATGTGTAAACATGGAATAAAAAAAAATTAGCATGACACAAAAATACAAAATACAACGCCTAATCATTATAACTAAGTAAATAAGTAAGTGTAAATTAGTTCAATTGGTTTTGTAACTTGTAAACAAGTGTGTTCTGCTGCTTCTGCGTCATTTTTGCATTTTTGTATTGCAAAATCAGCTAAAATAACACAATTAAAATTTATACAAATGTATTTCGCGGTGGTTATTTATACGCAAAATAGCGACAAAGGTTGTGTTTCTGTATAAAAAAATAATAATTCAATATCAAACTAAAAAGCAGTTGCTGCAACCAAAGGGAGATATCACGCGCTTTCAACTGTAATAGTCGGAAAATGTTTTGTTGCCTACTTTGCTGCGCAGGCAGACCACACACAGCATCAAGGTGTATTAGTGAGACATTTGCATGCTTGATAAAGCCAAGTCTATAAATTAAAAAGCGCTGCTGACATGCAAATTTAATTCTTATTCGTACTGCTTAAATTTAGAAATGTCGCTCGTGTCTGGCGGCTTTGTTAGCTCATCAAACTGTTGGCCATCATTAGTTGCCAAACGAAATTGTATTCTATTCCTTTTTGGTTTCGTTTTTTTTTTGTGAATTTGCTGGCAGCGGAAACAGCTGTCCGGTTGCATGTTCTTACTTTTGTCTTTCATCTTTTTTTTTGCTTTGTTTTTGTTTTACCTACTGCTGCATTCTAAATAAACTATTACTCCTTTACGCTCCCTCAGACAAGCGGCAACGTCAAACTGCCAAAAGGAAGCTGCTTTCAAACACTCTCCACTAACAAATGCAGCTGGGCAGCAATTGAAAGCTGAAACGAGGTGCGGTATAAATGTTTATCTTATATGCAGTTTGAATAGCGCTAGCAAACAGTTTGAATAGCATTAGTGTTAAGCTTAGAAATATAATTTATATTTAAAGATTAATAACTTTTGACTCTGTAGATTGATTTCATTGAACTAAACGCTAAATGTTAGCCACAACAAAGCTACTAATCTTTCAGTAATTCGATTTTGAGTGCAATGTGTGACTTTTATGTGATGCGCGCACAAACAAACTGAAAAATAATTCGTCGACGCTTAAGTGCTTGTATATATAATAGAGACTAAAATCAATCAGTTCGGCATAGTTGCGGCTATATAGCCTAATGCCATTACAATATATCAAAATCGAACCTAGCATAGGGCGAAAACAAATGCCTTCCAACGACTCCTATCAGCTGCTAGGGCTCTTAGTTCACTCCACATTGCCCTGGACCCGATTTTAAAATGGACAGTGCGAATCCATGTTTGCCTTGGAAGACCTCTCTGACGTCTGCCTTTTGTGTTCCATTGGAAGGCCATTTTTGCAATGTTGTCGTCTTCTCTGCACAAGCTGTGACCTATCCAATTCTACTTGCGTCTTTTAATTTCAATGTTGATAGGTTCGGTCAGCGTTTGAGATCGATTCTGGCCAGAAAATACGACAGATAATCCTTCATTTTCTGCCAAGCAGCTAAAAACCGATCGAATTTTTGTCTTTTGTCAACAGGTTATCTCTCTAGCTTTTTCGCGCTTACATCTTCTTATCCATTAGAAGGCTAATATGTATTTACTTTGGGCTCGCAGTTAGGGCTTCAAAAAAATATACGTAAAATCGGTTTAAATCGATTATTTAATATTACGAGATGCATCGATTATTATTGCTTAAATTCGATTTAATCTAGCATTTAGCTGGTAGATATGTGGCCTTCTTCTTTTTATTTGTCCAAGTTTATGATAAAATTTAGTTTCTGTGAAAAAATCGATTTAAGTCACCAATTATTTCATAATCGATTTATTAAATTATTGACTTTTTAAATAATCGATTATAAATGTTTGTAACGTTCAGAATGAAATGTGATACACGTTCTAAATTTTTTTATTAATCAAATCGAATGCAATTTGTACCAACTTTATTTATAAACCGATTAAACTTACAAATTTTACCTATCAAGCTCCACTTGAGTTAACGGAATCAAAAGTTTTACTGATGACCTTCATATATTACAACATTTTTGGTTATACTTCGGTTGATATTATAGACATCGATATTTTAATCTAAACATATAATAATATCGTGGAAGAAATCTTTGTCTTATTGTTTGTGGACGCATCACATAAAAGTCGCGCAAGCTACTCAAAATCGAATCACCAAAGATTTAGAAGCTTCATTGTGTGTAACATTTAGCGTTTATTTTATCAAAATCGTCCCACAGAATCAAAAGATATTAATGTTCAAACATAAAATAAATTTCTTAAGCTTAAAAAATTGCTAAGACCTTTTTCGCTACACAGTCTCTTTGAAGGGATTCTTTTAGGACCTCAATTTTTTTTTAAGTTTTTGCTTCCATATTGTGACAAAAATTCAGTCACTTCTATGTGTTTCTGAGAAGATTAAAATCTGGCTGCCTTCGCCAACCATCTTCTGTAAAAAGCTTTTAAACTAAGTGAAGAACATCATGGTTAAAAATGTCGGAAAGATACAATTCCTGTTCATTCCTTCTGTCACAAACAGAGGTTTTTCCATTCACGTAGAAGAAGGTCATAAAATAGTGGATTGTTGATTTTGGTAATGTTCCATCCAGCAGCTTTTGTAGACCCAATTATTTTAATATGAGGAAACTATGTTACAAAGAAGAAGAACGCTCATTTACTATGTACAGTAATTGGAGCTTCTAGGGCTTTTTTGCTATCAGTTTTTGCTATCAGTTGATTATAGAATATTGTAAGCTGTTATTCTAATGGAAACCCTTGAATTCAGAAGTCTGGAGTTGTACTTTCGACTTATTTAAAAATGACAAATCACAAAAATTTGTATCATGGAGGCCTACGTCAAAAATGCTTGAAAAGTTATTTTGAAAATCGGTCCACGATTATGGTTATATAGTGTGCTTATATGAAATAAAATAGTGTTCAAAAATTTCCAAGACTGGAGATAATTTGAAATATGCTGACTCAATTCAAAGGCAGCGAAACTGTGACAACATCCAAGCGAAACGTTGAGGTACTTCCGGATCGAAGCAATTAAAGCTGTTGATATTGTAAGAGTCGATGTTGAGGATCAGTCCCAAACTTCAGTTCTTCGCCGTGCTCAGCAGTTTCGATTTGCTTAATATAAGGATGCAAATGGTATACAAAAAGTATTGCTAGTTGTTAAGCAAAATATCCTAATAGCATATTAGTCCTTGGTCACTCAGCATCATCAACTATTTCAGTAGCTCTTAAAAACATTCACCAACAGTTATTTTCTGCTGTGGTGTATGCTTCAAAAGAGATGTTAGCCTTTATTTTATTTTTTTTTTTCAAGACGATGATGCAATTTTAAAGGTCAACGGAAATCGATTTCTGACAATGACAGACGACTTTTTGTCAAATGAAAGTGGTTTAGCAGGATGTTTTTAGCAGGATGACTTAAAACTTCAAATGGAATTATTGAAGAGGATTTTGTTAATCAATTGTTTTGAAAAAGTGGTAATATCGAACAACTCGTTCAGACTGAACCTTATTCCTTTTCAATTGTTTTCTTTTGTGTGGGTATTTGTAGGATTTTTCAGGATTGTTTTTGCCAATGCAATTCAGGTCATAATATGCAACAAAAAAAAACCTTTTTTATGACGAGATGCCCATTTTCCCGAGTGTTTCTTGAATCAATTGTATTATTTGCTAAAAAATAAATGAAAAGTCTTAAAATTTATAGAATTCTTTACAAATTATGCGACAATAAAAAACTGCTCAAAAAAAGGCCACTCTTATACCAATTTATCACGAAATCTTCAAAACTTTTCTATCCAACCTTGTTCAGCAAAAGTGACTACTAGCTGCTGTTGCCGCTACTAGATCTGAGAAGTCAGTATGTGTCTGACTCTATCTAAATGTATCTGCAACGCATGTCTCATCTCACTCTCGCATGCTGTCTATTGTTCTCCGTCTTTCTCGTCGCACGCTCGCTTGTTCGCTCGGTCTGCCCGCAAGCCAGCATATAAACTTGGCTAACGACTTTTTTCCGTTGGCGCTCTTGACTTTTGCATTGAAAATCGTGCGATTCACCTGCTGCAACAGAAAATGACATGACGAAAAAGGAAAAACAAAAAAAAAAAACGAAAAAAAAACAAGATGGAATAAAAGAAAAAGAACCAAATTGCAACTGCGAACTGCATCTGCATGCAGCAAAATTGTTGTAGTCGCCGGCGCTGCCGTTGTTGTTGTCTCTAAATATGTATCTATGTATTTGTATGTTGCACATCTGCATGTTGCATGTTGCCAATATTACAGCTGCTGCTGCAACTGCAACTGCGGCACATTGCTGGCATTGTTCTTATGCGCAACTCGCCCTACAACATCCCTCGTTGCTGTTGCAACTAAACGCTGCGCCTGCAATTATTTTCATTTTTCTTTTTTTGTTATTTTTTTTACAGGCTGCAATTGCATTCGCTATGCACTTACTACGAGTATCTTACTTAGCTTAGCCTTCTGTATCTGTATATGTGTGTGTGTGTGTGTGTGCGTGTATCTCTATTACAGCTGCAACTCTATTACATCTCGTCTCGTTTGCATCTTGAATGGCTCGCTGGCTGGCTGGCTGGCTGGCTGGCTGGCTGGCGCTGGCTGCTTTCCATATTTCTGTAACGACTATTTTCGTTGTTGTACATGCAATTTCTGTTGTTGTTTTTGTTAGTTTTACAAGGTGTGGAATGGCTTTGGTAGCGCCTCATCGTCAAATTCACCAAGCAGACACTTGCTTGTTGGCTTGTTGAATGAATGAATGAAAGACTTGGGCCATTTTCTATGCCACACAGCCTCAATTTCTACAGCTCTGGATCGCTTTGAGTGGCGAACACGAGTCTAACTTGTTGGCCGCACGTTTATGGTCGCGTTTTAATGTAATGATTCTTCTTCTTCTTCATGTTGTTGTTGTTGTTGTCTTACAGCAAATTTGTTCGCTTTGATTGTTGTATTTGATGTTGTTGTTGTTTCTGTTGCAGTTTAACGATCATTGCCGACAGATAAAGTGGCGATTTGCTGATTGTACAAATGATATTTTACATACTACTAAGTTCGATTCGAAGTCTTAAAGTTTTTCTACTTGCAGTGATACTTTTTTTCTATTTTGTAATTGAATTTAGAAACTAGAAACTTGAACGACAAATAACCAATTTAGTTGTACTTTAATCTAAAACAATAACAAATTGTAGCATAAAGGCATATTTTAGAGCGTCCAATGTTTGTCGTGTACTCATTATATTCCTTTTTAATAGTCTGGTAAAAATTAATATTATGAGTTTCCTTGAAAGAAAGAAACAAAATAAAAACTTTTTACCTATATACACACATGGCTTCAAAATCAAGTTTGAATAAGAGATAAGCAGCTTTATTTTGTGTAACATTTAGCGTTTATCGAACATTTAGCGTTTCAAAATCGAACAGCAGAGTCCAAAGTTATTAATGTTGAGATATAAATTAGAATTTCTAAGCTTAAATACTTTTAAACACTAAAGCTATTCAAACTGTTGCCATTATTAGCGCCTTTCAAACCTATGACATATGATCTACTCAAACTTCACGCAATTCAATTGCCTCAAACTGTTTCTATATACATATATAAAATTTTCAATTCTAGGCATGTCACGTAGATATGACTAAATGCAATCATCATATAAGGCAGTTAACAAATGCATTAAATGTGTTGCCATACCTTGGAACTACAAGTCCAAGTTCAGTATAATTGTGATGCAAACAATCTGACCAGAGAGGATATCACTACGTTCTTTCAGATAGGTATATCTATAGCTGCATATAAGCTACGGAATATGTTAAATACGATGTAGAAGAATAATTTCAAGCCAACAGTAAAATGAAAAGATTTATATTCAGACAATCATCGTGATAGGTTATCTCCCGAAAGTGAAAAGTTTTGGTATGGTCCTGTCCTGTAGTATAAACTAATTCGGTTTACGCGTGAGCCAAATCTTCGACAAGTATGGACTTAGACGCACTTTCTTTATGAAAGCTGGTGGAGAGCGATATCGAGAGAAACGAAGAGATGAGAAAAACCTTTCAAACGCAAGGAAATGAGCAATAAAGGCAAGAGTTTGAGGATGTTGAGAGATTGTGTGAAAGAAATAAAGCTTGAAAATTATATCAAAAGCTAAAGGGCCTAACCAAAGGTTGACTTAGTACAGGGCATAAAATTGATGCAGCTTCACTGAGTTGGTCACCTCATTGAAATAGATGAATGAGCTCCAGCGACGTTGTAGTTAACGAGCAGGTTGGAGCGACCAGGTATGAAGAGGTCTACGTTGAGATCCATTCGGTTTGGCATTCAAGAGAACTGGCGCCAGCGCACACAAGACCACAGCAGCTGGTGCGCCTAAGAGACCCTACTCACTTTTACAGGCTACAATGATCCAGCGAAGATCAAATGTGTTTTTTCTCTGGAATCATGCAGCAGCAACATAATAAATGTCATAGATGCCTCGAGAAGATGATTGAGCACTACGGAGTCCTATTTATGTGAGTGCCTGAAAACTAGTACATTGAGTGATATTTCGTAGTGAATTGGCTATCCATAGAGGCGTCACACTATAAACATCTTATCAAGAGAGCCATACCTATGGCTACATGTAAGCTAAGGATCACAATATGATACACAAAGCGGACAACAGATGGCAGAACGCTACAGCAAATTATCTATTTACTATATATGTATGTATGTTGCTTTCTCTTATTTCACCATGCTTATTTCACCATAGTTATTTTACCACGTACAAAAACAAACAGCAGCAACAACAATAATAGCATCTATCTCTTACTCATACATAAGTACTTATTTTCTATGCTTCAGACTCACAAGCCAATGCTTTTCCCCTCTTGAATTCCGTTTCATTTAACAAACTATTCAAGTTGAAAATATACTACACACGTACGCAGACACTATTTAAAAGATAATAGGCTTGCTTCGCGCGCATATCCGAAGGGGAAATTCCATTCCTTCCTTTTACTCAACGATTCTCATATCGCGTGATATCCCTTTTTTGACCATAAAACGTTCAAATTTGGACTCCATAAATGTGCTAATCAAACTTACTTACTCAGATAGTCCCTTGTTCGTCTGTCTGGTTGTCCATATGAACGTTTTTTTGAATTTGCAGAATCGGAAGTTTCGATCAAGTGTAAGCATGAACATATCCTTTCAAAATGTAGCGGTTTTTTTTTTAACAGTAGAAGGTGATTCATTCAGATAAGATGGAGTTTTTAGGCCCTGTACCGAAGGTACAAGAGCCTATTGGTTTTGTGCAAATGTATGTAACAGGTAGAAATACTGGTCGGAGACCCCCCAAAGTTACCCCCATTATGGTCAGGAGTGATAGAGGAGTCGATATAGCCATGTCCGTCTGTCCGTCCGTCCGTCCGTCCGTCTGTATGAACGAAAGGATCTCGGAAACGGTAATAGATAGAGACTTCGTGTTTTCTGCATTCGTCTAGGACTGCTCCGGAATTTCACAAGTTTATTTTGAAATTTTGCCCCTCCCCCCCCTTCCCCATAAAATCACCCCCAAGGAGAAATATTTCTTAACGTCCCATTTAGTCAAAATCCAAAAAGTTCATCAAAATCGGATAATAAATAACGATTTTATAACCAATTGAAGTTGAATGACCCCCCTTTTCTTTTCATTCATATTCGCGCAGTGAGAAGTGGTCATGTGTTTGGTCATATGCTCGGGAAACGTTTAATGTGTTTGTTAGGAGACCTGAACTGGTACAGGGCCTCTTACAGTCGGTTACGCCTGACTGTATTTTCTTACTTGTTTTATGTATTATTTTGTTTTGATAGGAATCAGGATTTGATATATCCTATAACCATATCATTGTTATGATGGTGTTCTCGAAATTTATTTACAGTCATCTCCGTCTATTAGGTGTAGCGCCGACTCCAATAATAGTCCTTCATAATTTACATTATAGGACGCCTATGTGGCAAATTCCTTGCAAGCCTATTGGCATGATTTAGCAGCCTGAAGTTGTAGCGGCTTGTGTGGTGGATGATTTCTTGTTGTATGTTGTTTAGCCTTATGTCTCGGTGTAGTGCACCGCCACAAAAACTTCATTGCATTACTGCTTTTCATCAAACGCCTTTAATATGTGGTTCACGAACCTGTAAGCTTGCTCCATGATCCCGCCGAAAACCAAATTGATGCTCAGAAACCATGCTCTGTTACCTGCTTCGCAAAAATTCTGTCCCAAACCTTCGATAGGGAAGGTGGATCATAGTGATCCTCACTAGTTTCCACTTGCTAGTGAAATGCTGCATCCTCAACATTGCATTAAATATTAACATCAAATAGAGGAGCGCACGCCTTGACAATGCCTTTAAGGTATTATGACAAATTCTGTCGTGACTTGGGGCTTTGTTTCTAGGCAAATGCCGCATGACTTCCATGACTTCTTCGGGACGCATTGCTTTTATTGGAAAAAGAAGTTTTTCAAAAATAATTTTACAGAAAACTCCAAAATTAGAGACAGAAACATAATAAAAATCATTAAATTGTTGTCAGTGGCTGCAATTTAAGCGATTTTGCTGTCTCAAGAAAAAAAAAAATTAATTAGATTTGTGGAACCAAAACCAATTCAACTTAACCTAACCCAAGGCATTTAATTTTCTAAAATTCTGCTGCAAAACAGCAAATAGATATTACGCGAAATCAAATCAAAATAAATAAATTCATTTAAAATAGAAATAACAGAGTTGACATTTGTCTGTTGGAGACAATTGAAAATGAAACTTAATCCAGTACGTTTATTTTTCTGTCTGTTTTTTTTTTTTCGAAGGATGCTGTCTGCGACGCTGAGCCCTTGAGTCTGTGTCTGAGTCTAGAACTGAGTCGCCATTAATTTATAAACAAAGACAGAGCACAAGATACGAGTTATATGAAGAAGAACAAATCAGACAAATGACAAATTGCAATTTGCAGCTCGAAATGTCATTGAAAACTAAATACGATGAAACGTAAATAATTTTCGCAAATAAGTTATGCAAAATGAACCTGATTGATGCGAAAGAAATCAAATCGAATTGAAATGCTGATTTCGTAGCGAAGTGAATCAAATTATTAAACATTTTTTTTTTTTCTATGCTTTTAGTTTTGTGATGCAAATGATCAATTAAAATATTATGCGAAGGAAAAAATGGCAGAATAATTAACAAAAAAAATGAAGAAACGAAATCGATTAAGTGCTGCCTTACAATTGCTTTGTATAGACTAAAGAAAGCAAATATGCGCTAAATTATTTATGAAATTCAATCTGCAGGTTTTTGTTAAAAGTTGATTTTGTGGTTGCAGTTCTTTACTTCCTACATTGGTGAACATAAACTGAACTTCTAAATTAGACCCCGCAGTTGTTAGTTTTTTTTTTTTAAATTTTTGTTTGGTTTCATGTCGTGTTTATATTTGAATGTGCAAATGAATTCATTCGCGTTTATTTAGCGCATTTTTTGTTTAAGTATTTGTTTTTTTTTTTTTTTTTTGTGTATAAATGTGTCAAATTATTTTAAAATATTTTTGTCGTCATACGAGTATTATTTGTTCAACAAAGGCATGCATGCTTTATCCGTACAAGTATTATCAAAAAATTTTAACGAAACTATTTGGGCTTTTTTTTTTTTTGTTGCATAAAACTTTAATAATTTTATTTATTTACTGCGCGAATTTATTTAAAAACACAAACGCACACTGCGTCATGCTTATAGAATAAATAGGCTTATAAATAGTTTATAAAAAGAATTTTAAAATAAGAGATTAAAAAGAAAAATTACTATTTATGAGAATTATTTCAAAACCACAAAAAAAAAAAAAAATTATAAAATAAAATAAAATAAAAAGCTTTTATATCGATTGAGTATTTAACATGAATTAATTTCTTTTTATTATAAATATTAATAATATTTCCGATATGCAAGCTAATTAAGATTTTTCGCATTTATTTGACGCATGCCTTAAAACACAACAAATGCATGACGCACTGCAGAGTGCATTGACTGTGGTCAAACTGTTCAAGTGTGCGCGTGGCAAGTTCCAATTGCATTGTATATAATTATATACTTAAGCTATAAGCTTTTTTTTAATGGGGCATCACCGTAATATAAAAAAAAAATTGATAGTCGTTTGAGTTGTATTAATCACTGATAAGGCCTAACGTTGCATATGGGCTGCTATTCCATATTTGATAGAAGTGCTACTACAAAAAAAAAAGTTGTAGCGTAGATTGTGATAACTTTGACACGAAATCCATTCAATACGAACATTTCTTGTGCATGCAATGGATTCTCTGGAAGCACATGTGCATCTATTATTTCCCACGAATGCATATTTTGCTTATTAAGAGATCAATTATGCCAGTAAAGACCTTCATTGCTGAAGATGATTTTTTAATGAAATTCACGATGTGCTTCAAATTTTTGCAGAGTCTAAACGGAGAAATTTTAGTGCTGCAAATGTTCAAATGATTTAATATCGTAAGATTCAATAACCTTTTTGCTAAATTTTTTTCAGTTCAGATGAACGACATATTATCGACAGATTTGGTTCAGTTTGAACTGAAGCACTTACGGTTACAATATTTTCTCTCCAGCGCAGAAACATTTAATAGTGCTTTAGTTGCTCCAATTTATTTATTGTAGTATAAACAGCTTATCTGGTTGGACGACTGTTATGATCAAATATAAGAGTTTGCGCTCTTAAAGTTGCGAACAAACTTTTGTCTCTTTGTTTGTGCGTGCATCTCATAAAATTCACTTTTTGAATTTAAAATCGAATTCTTGAAAGATGAGAAACTTTATTGTGACTAACATTAGCCGTTTGTTTTATCAAACTCGTCCTACAGAATCAAAAGATATTAAAGTTCAAATATAAATTAAATGTCTTAGCTTAAAAAAAATTTCTAAAGACTAACGCTATTCAAACACTGTTTACCAGTACTTTTCAAACCTATACAAAGTTATGCAGAGTGCACCTCAAACTGTAATTGCCTTTAATTGTATACTATATATATTTTTCATACTCTGCACTATCTCAGCTATACAAAAGTAAGACAAAGACGGCGCATAGCAACGCAAGCTGGGTGCGCTAGTGACGAAAAAAAATATATAATATTTAAGGCGTTTTGAAGTAACCACATCTGCCATGAACTCATTGCTTCATGCAGCATTCTTCGCTCCACAGTCACTATTAGGACCTCCAATTTTTAATAAATTTTACTTCCAAAATGTGACAAAAATATTAAGTGTATTTCTGGCAAGATTGCAATCTGGCTGGCATCTCCAACCGTTTTCGATGAAAAACTTTTGAGTCTAGTGATGAACATCATGCGAGACTTGATACGTGACGATACACTATATGTTTGACTTTAAATCCTTTTGTCACAAAAATTATAGGCGCCGAAAATTGGCGCAGAATCTAGTCACACTATAACGGAATGGTGATTTTTGTAATGTTCGATCCAGCAATTTTTCTAGACCATAATCTTTTTATATGAGAAAATTTTATTCTTCCGGAAGATATTTGTGGCCATACTTTAGCGAAGCGAGATTCTTACAGAACTTTCGTTTGAGCTCATTATTTGCTACCAATGTGCTATTGGTATGCTATTCTTCTCCTTTTGAAAATGGTGTCTTCGTGAACTCTTCAAGCCAGTTATTGTTACCATAGCTTCGCTATAACAAAATGTGGTAATGCAGCGTTTTTGGACTACTGACAAACTTCATTATCCACTTGTCGCTATTCTGATTGGACTGTAGAGTACGCAACAAATGGCATTTTTCCGAAAGGAACTCGGATTCGTGCT
Source organism: Leucophenga maculata (assembly GCA_035044805.1). Lineage (NCBI taxonomy): Eukaryota > Metazoa > Arthropoda > Insecta > Diptera > Drosophilidae > Leucophenga > Leucophenga maculata. The sequence goes on from JAWNNP010001209.1 coordinate 434,155, forward strand.
TTTTGCATTCGACTAGGACTTCTCCGGAATTTTACAAGTTTATTTTAAAACTTTGAACCTCCCGAAGGCTAAAAATTTCTTCGGCTCAAAAATGCCAGTATAGAGATAACGTCCCTCTAAGCCAAAATCCAAAAACTTCATCAAATTCGGATAATAAATGACTATTTTATAATCAATTGATTTTGAACGACCTATGATACTTCCGTCCTCCCCTTTCTTTTCATACACAAAAAAATGTTTTATAAGGCACTTGTTCGTGCAGTGAGAAGTGGTCATAAGCTTGGTCATAAGCTTTACTGGTACAGAGTCTCTTAGAGTCGGTTACGCCTGACTGTAATTTTCTTAATTCTTTTTTTTTTTTGTATTTATTAAATTTTTAAGACTGGAGAAGAGTATGTAAAGAAGAGCCTCCTTATGAGTGTGTCTATATGAGCAAGTTTGCAGGGTATCTCAAAATTGTGTTCTCACGAAGACCATGTTCTTGTCCAATAAATTTTTAGTCATTTATGAGTAAAGCTAAGCCAGCTATCTGGCAGTAATAACTTTTGCTTTTATATTTCATTGCATTGTGATGAGTGTCGAATATATTCTATTTTTATTTAATAGATTTTGACCACTAATTAAAATAATTTGAAGATCCCCGTACTCCGTTATGGTACTTCAGCTACTGCATTCTTTCTACTAATGATCTAGATAAGAACTCACTGCTTTACGCTGGCTTTCATAATCACGTCAGCTAGTCACTACACCAAACGCATAGCCAGGTCTTCATAAAAGTTTTATCATTCTGTATCCAAAAAGATCCAAGGGTATAAAAAGTTTATGCAAATTTGAAAAACTGCTAAGAAGAGATGTGACAGACTGTTCAGCGTTTATATGTCTGGTAGTATGAAAAACAAGATCTCAAAAAATTAAAGGACATAAAAACAACTTCTCTAATTAAGATTTGAGTTTTCCATATGCATCGTCCGATTTCATTTCGATTACAAAACGAAACCAAATATGACAACGGAAACAGGGCAGTTTAATTGGTTTTAATAACAATATTCGGTGTCTACGAATTCAAGTGTAAAGGGATCAAATTTTTCTAGTTAGAACGGTCTGTTCGTGCTTCAGTCTGTCAGTCTGTCTGAAAGAATGAAAAACAAGATCTTGAAATATTTTTAGAGCTAGAATGTTGAACTTCTCCAATTAAGATTTGTATGTACCATACGCAATGTTCGGTTCGGAAACAAATTGTAAATACGGGGAGGCAGTATAATTTCTTTCAAGTGTAACTGAAATATTTATTTTTTTTTTTTATGAAACAAAAACATTTTAGTTGAAATAGGCTCAACTTCCTATTCGCTCATCTGTCTATCAGTCTATACGACTGTCTGAAGGAATGAAAAATAAGTTCTTAAGAGCTATAGACATAAAATTTTTGGAATTAAGATTTTTCTTTCCCAAACACCTCGTTCCAACGTTCGATTTAATTTCATTTATAAAACGAAAACTTGCGTGAAAAACGTAACATGGCATACAAATAATCGTTGATACTTTCTTTGAAGCTGACACGTTTTATTTTTCCAAAAGACATCTTCCCAGATTTTTGTAAAATTCGTTGATGAATACATTCTCATATTCAAATTCCTATGAATACTTGGGATGCACATCGAACTGTGGTCCTTAAAATCTAAATTGCAAAAATAAAATTAATTTTTTGTTTGTTTTTGAATTTATGGTAGTTGGGAGAATTGTTGGACAAATTAAAAATATTCTCCAAAATATCATACTTTGGGTTTACCTTTTTAATGTTATTATTTGAACGATTCCACGTAGCTCGTTTCGCTGTAAGCCCACTACTCTAAAGAAGTTGTGATCTACCAAGTGCTATAAGCTTATAATAATTTATTTATACACAGTTTCGGTAGTTTTGAACCTGAACCTATTTCATGCAACTACTACAAATAAGCATACACAAGCTATTAGGCTGCTTGTCTATAAATAAGCTTACTAGTTGGCACTTTGAGTAATTAAAAGAAGGCGTGCGGCAGCCTTTCTTCTCTTATTTTCGTATAATTTATTAAATTACCACAAAGTAAGACGAGTGAGGGCGGTGCGGCACATAACTAAACGAAAAATCAACAAAAATATTAAGTTGCACAGGTAACAAGATACAAGGAGACAGAGCGCAGCACTTCAATGTTATGAGTGTTGGTCGCTCGGTTGCTTGTTTACAGGTGATGCACAAGTTGAAATTCAATATGCGTTTAGGGGTAAAAAAAAGAAATAAAATAAAATGAAAGTCAGCTTAAACAAAATGGCGACGAGGCACAGGATGCAATGCAACTGCGTTAATCCTGAATGTGCGCTGTTGTTATTGTTTATTGTTGCTGCTTGCTGCAATAATATTTAAACTTTATTTTTTTTTTTATTTTTGTTATTTTTTTATTTTGTATGCTCAGCGCGTATTTTGCCATTGTTTGCTGTTGTTGTTGCTCTTTTTTTTCGCTAGTACTAAACTATATGAATGCAATTTCGTAAATTATTTTCCTTTTAAGTAATTATTAAGGTGCGGCCACGCGCTTACCGCTCGCGCACATTTTATCATTGAGTCACTGTGACGCTCGGTCAGTTCATCATGCAGTCAGTTCATTCATTCATTCATTCATTCATAGAGTTTAATATTTGTTGCAGTTTTTCTGGCTAACTTTCCGTCCGTCTGTCTGTTATATTTTTATTGCTACTGTTTGGCTGCTCCTGTGGTTTTATATCGCTTAACCTCAACCGTGCAACGTTGCGCATTGTGATCCATCCATTATCCGCCATTTAACTAATAACAATGTTTTAGCGGCATTGGCGTACGCTTTGTCATGCAGTAAGCGGTAAGCGCGGCAGCGGCGCATGCTCCTAGCAGTTTACTGCTATCAAAAGTGATACCATTTCATCATGCTTTCGAGTCGTTCGTTTTTTAGTTAGTAGAAGGCATACTTAGCGCGTCATTCATTCATTTACGGCAGCAGCAACAGCTTTTCCATCAATGTCAAAACTGCCTTACAAAATGGCGTCGGCGGCAATCCTACGGCTATATAAATTTAATAAGTAGCAGCCAGAAGAATAACAGCAACAGCAAAACTACTACTCAAGCGCGGTAGCGAAATAAGCCAGAATTATAAGTAATAACTTTCAGGTTTAATTAAAATACTTTGTTGTATAACAAAAACAACTACTTGAATATTTTGTGGTCTTAAGCAAAAAGGGAAGAAGAAAATTATGTAGAAAAAAAAAAAATAAGAAGAAGGAAAGAAAATCCAAAGCATTTTCGTCGGAATTGCAAATTAGTTTATCAACATTTTCAGTAGCTAATGAATCATTTATAAATTCAAAAATATGCAATAAGCCGCAGCTTTAATACCCTTCAAATAAAGTTTTATATTGTTTAGCAACTCTTAGTTTAGTAGGTTTGCATGGTAAGTGCCACAACTCCCCCTCTCTTCGCTTTGTTTACTAAAAGCTTGCTATACAGCCTGAGAGTTGACCTTCATCCATAAATGCCATAAATGCTATTTTAGCCTTTCATTGAGTTGATTCCTTTTGGTGAGCAGATGGACACGCCATGTTCCCCTTCTATACAGCACCATGCCCTTGGAATGACTGTTCCGTCCATATAAACTTGAGGGCAGTCTCCTGTTCCAAGCGAGAAAGTCGTTTGAATGGACTTCTTGGGGTTCAGTACAATATTCCACCTCTTAAGCCAAGTATTGGTGCTGTCGAGTTGCCTTTGAAGGTTGACTGAAGACAATTGTGGAGAGACATGGGATGCTACGAAACCTGTGTCATCTGCATACGCAGCGTCCAGCAGCTTATCTTCCTCAATGATTGGCATGTCAGCTGTATATAAAGGACGGAACTACGGCTCTGACTTTCTTTATTTTAGAAGTTTCTTCCCCACATCGCACAAAGAAGTTCCTGCGCTCAATGTAGGACCTGATGAAGTGTTAATGCGCTGCTGGCAGAGTTGTATTTCGATTTTTGAGCAGATTGGCATGTGACACCCTGTCGAAGGCTTAACGTACAGAAAAACGACCGAACAAAAATTTTTCTTCTCAAATGTCGACTATACTATTGACTCGACTAGTCTACGCCATTGTTCATGCATGCTATGGCATTCTATGAAGCCAAACTGATGATCAAGGATCGAACCAGCATCTTTCAGTATTGGTCGGACTCTAGGCAGTAGTCTTGCGACAACTTTGGAGAGTACCAGCAATAAACTTATAGGGCGATATGAAGCGAGATTGGCTGCTGACTTTCCAGGTTTACGAATGAAAATTATTTCAGCACATTTCCACTGGGTGAGAAATTGGCCTAGCGGGAAGCATATATTGATTATCTGGACTATGAACTGAATCCCATCCGGAAACAAGGCTTTAATGGCAGGTGACTGGGGATGCTTTTAATTTGCCAATTTCACTGATCAGTTCATCCGTCTCAACTGCAGGAGTAGAAAGTTGAGTTTCCTCTGTCACGAGCTGAGAGCACCTGACAAAGGATGAGAATGCTTCGTATAGGTGCTCAAAGAAGGCTGTAGCTCTTTCTGCATTCGATTAACACCAGATTCTAGTGGCATGCTTTACAGGCTAATTCCTCCCTATAGATCTTTTGATGAACTTGTTTAACTGTCACAGGTTATGCTGGAGGTCTCCTGGCTCAACTTCTTCGATGAACTGCTCCAGAGACTGCTTGCGGCGACTGTACCAGAGTTCCTTGACGTTCTTGGCGGCTCTGTTAAAGCCAGTTTTATCTCTTGGGTTGTGAGAATTGTGTGAGATTCAGCGAGGGCGAAAGTCTCTTCGTAGGGTGCGGTTAGAGAATCTGCTGGAGTAGTTGTTGTGGCTACTTTTTTTTTCTTTTAGAATGAAATAATTCGGTTTCATTTGTCATCATTCGTTTTTTTGTTTCTTCTGACTGCCACCTTCCAAATAGCGAGCTAGAGAAAAGAGCTTGGGAAATGTGACTAACCACCAGTGGATGATCAATTCTCTAGTTGATGAATGTCATTCGATTATGCTACAATCTTTAAAATTTTATACTTTTGACTCCATATTGTACACTTATATAAGTCGCCTGATGAGCTATATTTCGAGAGGTGACATTGGTAAAAATTCAATCGAAATATTTAATCGTTCCGCAAAAATTTTTTTACGAAAATCAACAACAATTTATTATTTTAACCGTGACGCGTTGTGACATTGTTGAGCCAAATTATAGACTGAGATGTTTTATGCCAAAATGTGCAAATGTTTCAAACCGACGCTAACATCCATCAATTGAGTCAGCTGAGCCAAACTCGCAACTTATTTTCGTTTACAAAATATTTCAGTTATATATGAAATAGTTCGTACTCGAATATATCCGAATATTTCGAATATATTCTAAGTATTTTAGTGAACATAAAGAGACAACAAAGTATGCAAAAGAACAGCTAAATTGAGTTTATGAAAAAAGAGATCTAAATATTAATAAATTTATAAAAAAATATTCTGTTTTTTTTTATAAAATATAAATATTATTATTATTCATTTTTTTATCAAACAAAAATTCCCCATGCGAAATGTTAAATTTGCATGTTTAAATTTTTGCATATTTTAAATATTTTATTTTATTTATTATTTTTGTATTTCACACAACGCAATTTCTGTATAAAAATATTCCCAAGAGACATATTTATTTATATGCGATATATGCATATTCTTACAAGTTTTTATAAAATTTTTTTATTATTTTTTTTGCCAAAGCATTAAATGAGCAAAGAATTTTGTTGAAAACAAAAAAAAAAAAATTTATAGAAAAAAAATTCATTTTATTTATTTTTTTTTTTTAAGTAACAAAAACTAGGGGAGCGCCAGCGCAATAATTTCTTGTCTAGATACAAAAACAACAACAACAGCATCTGCTATTCACGTGTCTTTCCTCAGCTGCCGCTGTCTGCTTACCAACAAAACAAGTTGTCGTTCAGCGATCGGTTAAACTTCGATCCATTATTTTTGCTGCTATTTTTGCTGTTGTTGTTGTTGCTGCTGCTGTATGCGACCGTCGCCTTGCCATTTTTATAGAAAACCATGAACTGGAAAACCTTGAATACTGAAAACTGCAATTTATGTTCGATGTATTTTTTATTTCTTTTATTTCGAGTTGAATGTTTTTTTTTTCGCAGTTCAACAAAATAAGAAATATTTATTTCTTGTTTAATTTTTTTCTTAATTAACAAAATAATTATTTTATATTTTATTATTTTGTTAATTAAGGAAAAAATTCATGTGAAAATAGTATTTCTTTTTTGTATAAGAATTTTTAATACGCTACACATATGTAATGAGTTGCTTTGAATATAGATCCAATGAAGTTAATGAAAATATTTTTAAAAAATTTAGTTAAATCTATGTTGAAACTTCCAATAAAATTTACCAAAATAAAAAATGATTAAGTTGTAAATATTCTAGACAAAAGGCAAATCGAAGACATGCCTCATTTATAAGACTGAGTCATCTCCATTAGCTTCCGTTGTACATGCTCAAATTTCATGCAATATCTATGAGTAATGGCTTGACATACAAACCCAGCTTAACAGCATTTTTGTTATAGTTTTTCTAGATTAGGCTGGAATCGGCAATACTTGAGCGGATAATGAACGTAGTTGTATATGAGAGCGAATCTATGAGAGCAAGATTTCAAGGAAACAGCTTTTAAAAGTGAACAACTCCTATGTAGACAGGATGTGGTCTCGTTTCGTTTTCTGTTAATAAACTTTTCAACAAGTAATGACTTTTTTTTTTCAACCATGTGAAAGAGCATCTCAGACTCTACCCAAATCAACCAAAAAGCTGAAAAGTAATTTTTTTAACACCTAAACCTAAATCTTTTCATAGACAAGACCATATATTGATAAATCAAATCAATATTCAGGTTAGATCAATAATCAACAATACGAACAGCCAAGTTTGTTCGTCACTCTAGCGGTTGAGCGCGAAATTGAAGAAAATATATATTTAAACAAATGTAGTGTATAAAAAAGTCGAGCACTTAGTAATACTTTTTTAAGTGAAACTACTTTAGTCACGAAATTTAACCATTTTGTTGCAACGGATATGCGTTTTGTATTCAAACAGCATATGACCAAACTATGACCATTTGGTGGTCATTCGCTGTATCCGGTAAATTTGGCATGTGCTCGTGCAATTCTCGTGTTGCATTTTGATGTACTGTTGGATGTACTGATAAACTTTTTAACGAATACATGGTAAATTTTCTCATTGGTGGACATTTCTAATTACTTTTTTCTATTTATTTTTGTCATACAGCCTCATACGAATAATGTTTCTTAACAATGTAGAAACAATGAACTCAGAATGGAGAGGTACGAGGGTTTGCTACATATACATATTTCTAGCCTAATCGCTTTATTGTTTTTCAAAATATTCACCATTAAGATCGATACACTCTTGCACTCGCCCGAACCATTTTGTGAAGCAGTTTTTCCACTCCAAAAGAGATACCTCCAAAACATGCCTTTTGAAGGCATTAGCAGCTTCCTCGGGAGATGAAAACCGCTGCCCGGATGAATGATTAATTCGATGTCTTGAGCGTCCAAAAACAGATTTTTTACGGCCGAAATGTGAGAGCTCGAATTTTATCATAATGAAGTATGATTCGTCTTTGTCGGTTGGTCTTCCTCTGTTCATCGATCACTACAGGCATTCAGCATTGACCGTCCTTTTTTCCACAAGCGGCACGGTCGCAACATGTCCGGATTTCGAGAAGAAACATGCGATTATTTGCTTCGATGTGCTGCGCGAGCGAGTAACTTTTGTTGGATTTTGCTCGTCTTAAAAGATCCAGACGGTCTACTGCTGTTTTGTTTCGGGCTCATACGCATATATCCACGTTTCGTCAACTGTCACGATTGAGTAGACGGCTTTTGATGAACTTCGCATGATTTTCTTCAGCATTTTCTTGCACCAATCGACACGAAAATCGTAATAACTCATCGCACGAAAATGTTCACAGTTTAATTAAATTTTTTTAAGAAACCAAATTGCGCTTGTACGTCAAAGTGTTTACAATCTGTTAGGCCTAAAAAATGTCAGACTTTACGATGGAGACGTCGGATTGTATCTGGCAACATGTTTTATTGCTCAGGATAGAAATATACGTAGCAGACCTCGTAATGAAAGTAAAAGCATCAATTGACAAGTCGATATACACATATCCATCTTTTTTTTTTTTTTATTCTATATTTAGCTCAAATACCCCAATTTGGTGTATGTTAAGCATGATTCCTAAGAAATTGTGCCACATAGGCCAAGGATGAAAAATAGTGGTAGCGCTCAGAGAAACGGTTAGGAGTATTGTATCTCGCAGTCGAGCCCACTCGACTCCAGAGTTTTTTGGATTTTTTTTTTGTATTTATATGATTTTTCCTATACTTGTATAACTTCATTTTAATTTTGTTTTTTTTTTTCATGCAGTTTATAAAAAACTTTCTTCTGTGGTGGCAACTAGTATTCGAAGTACAATTTATGACTCTGAAACTCAAGTATCAACGTCTTAACCAATTCTGCAAACAGCTACCCAACTGTTCGATTGGAACTCGCATTTCTTCTTTTCTTTCACCTCTCCTACATTTAAACAAGCTTCCTCCTGCATACTGGCATCCTGATAGCTAACAGCTAACCACTAGTAGCTAGCTAAATCGTTAAGGATCAATTGAAAACATATATCTAAGGGATATTGTACACTTTTTCGCTAGCTAACATCTAACAACTTATAGTTAGCTACATCTTTAACGAACAGTAGTTAGCGAATAGTTAGTGCATTGGGACCTCAAGCCAATAGTGTTCAAAATTTTGCTTTTATTTTTGTAAGCTAGCAGACATTTTTTAACGTATAAATTATATTGCATGAACTCTGTACTGAAGCCAGATTTTTTATCGATTATAGAACATTTTTTGGGCGAACTGAAAGAGGTTCATATTGTACAAAAAAATGGCTGTCTGACTTGTTTGTTGTAACCAGATTTACCATAGGTTTCAGTAGACTATAAATTGTTGCAGTTTAACAGAAATTAATCTTTAGATAATTTTCTAACTGTTTTGGGGGCAACATTTGCACCTCTCGCAATGTATGCAGTCAACTCTTTAAACTTTAATTTATTTCTGATTTAGCATATAACCTGCCGAACTTTTGTTACTTCCCTGCTTTATAAAAAATAAAACGAATGCATCTACATTTTTCACGTTTAAATACAATTTGAACGTTCGCTGTGTGAAATTAATTACATTTTAAAACCGTCGACGTACTAATGCATCATTTGTGCGCATAATATGGCAACTCTATGCCACTAATTGCCGCACATAACGCAAGGTGGCAACTATCTGCCTGTGCTTGGGTTCGAGGTTCACATTTGCGCCTGCGTGTGTCGACGTTGCTAATTCACAATTTATTTCGTTACAACTGCAAATGCTATTGGCCTTTTTTTTCTCCTTTTTTATTTTATTTTATACATGTTTGCTGTGAGTAATTTTTCCAAGCTTCTACTTTTCATTTTGATTTTTATTTTATTTTTCTTTTTACTCTGTTGTCTTTTTAGCAGTTAATTTCATTTGCAGCCCCTTTTGTGTTCTTTGTTTCTCTGTTGCCAACAGCAGCAGCGGCAGCAGCAGGTAATTTAACTAGTAGGCCTAAACGCATTATGCCACGCATGCGAGTAGCTGTCCGCCCGTCTGTCTGTCTGTCTGTCTGTCCGTCTGTCTGCCTTTTCATATTCTATTAGCGCACATTTGATTTGGTTAAGTGCATAGCATAGGCTCGCTCACATAGACACAATGCTATGTTTCTTCTGTTCATGTTAACTATCTTTTTTTCTTTCTGCTTCATTTTAATTTTAATTTTCATTTCTTTCTTTTTTTTCGCATAATTTTTTAACAAAATTAGCTACACAGCTAAGTGCTATTCTTATTGGTTCGCATTGTAGGGTGTACCTTTTATTGTAATATATTGTAATTCTTGCATAAATTTAATAATAGGAAGAAACGAAAAAAAAAAATAGAATTAACAAGACACGAATTGCATTTGCTACTTTTTTTGCATGCGCAGCGTGCGAGCATTTTGCTAATTAGAATGCGTTTGTCATGCCTTCGTGCGTTGTTTAATTTGTATCTGTTTCTGTATGTGTGTCTGTGTGTGTAAGCATGGCGGAAGTGCATACATAAATATGCTTTAATATGCGTTGACATTTAAACAAAAATTTACACACCCAACTATATACAATATATATATATATATTATTTTTTTAATAAATAAAATGTCAAATTTAATTTGTTAAAATCGAGTCCATGCTGTACTTTATAATTATTTTGAAAATTCAAGGCGAAGCTGTAACAAATGCTGTGTGCTGTATGCTTTGTAGGCGTTCGGCGCTCAAAGCGGCACCAAATTTGGCAAATCGAAACTTTACAACAAATTGCTTATAATAAATAAATAAATACGAACAACAATGCACGCCTTAGACAAAGTTTAACATGCGATTCTTTAATTTTCGCTTTATTTTTTTTTATATTTTTTATTTTTTAGTTTAAGTTTTTTTTTTTTTAGTTCAGCAATTAACACCCGCTGGCTGGCATTCAAAGCTGGCGACGTCGAATTTAACAGTAAAATTTGTTTGTTTAACGATTTTTTCGCCAAGCTTGGAAATAAAATAAAATTAGTAAAACAAATTGTTAAACTTAAACTTAAAAAAAAAAATAATAAAAATAAAACGAAAAATCTATTTAAAAATTTGCTAATGAAAATGAACAACAACTTGGGCGCAACAAGACTGTCGTTGTATAGAATTCAAAGCATAATGCAAATCAGTTAAAAATAATGCAGTCAAGTGAGTCAGTGAGATACCCTTTATATAGTCGAAAAGTCTTCAAATAAAATATAGCTTTCAGCGTCATATTTTATAGAGAACCGTACTGCATACACAGTGGTTTAAAAAAGGGCCCTCTTTTTAGCTATTTGATGCTTCCAAACGTAGTATGAGGAAAGGTTAATCAGGAAACCTAGCTTTAAGAAGTAACACTGAGAAAAATTAATGATGCAATTTGGTTTGAAATCTTTTTTCAATATTAAAAAAGCAAAAATTTGTATACACAATAATATAAACTTAAAAAATAATTAACGAAATAATTAACCTATCACAAAAATTCATATACAAAATCTTCATAGCATTGATAAAAATTATCATTTTTAAAAATTTTAATATTTAGTTGGTCCACCATGTGTCTATAACCGCCTGAAAATATTTGGGCATTGATGCTACCAGATTTTCAACTTTTCCAACTCTAAAGCTCTTATATTCTGCCATTCTTGAGCCCACTTTCCCTAAATAATACTCTTTTCCAAATATCAATTGCCTTGCCTTGATACTGATACTTGAACGAATGCCAGGCGCAGTTTCCAGTTTTAACGCTGCTAAGTGGTGTTTTGGGTGCCGATCTGCTCCATAAACCAATATTATTCAGTGTTCGTAGTATTGTTGTTGGATGCACAACCGTTTGTGAACTCACTGTGAGCTTCTCTGATATTGAGGCATGCACCTTTGCATTTTTTTCGAATTCTTTCAAAATAAAACATTAATTTCTGCGATTCAGTTTTAGACAGTATTAGCTTTACCTGCCAGCCTTAGCTTTACTTGCAAGTCAAACTGTAGAAGCAGGTTCGCATTAAAGATGTCATTAATTGAGTTGAATATTTTAGGTAGCTTCCGAGCGGCGTATATAGGAAGTGCGGCACTCCCCTCCGATTTTAACAAAAAGTCGCCTATGTTATTTTATCATGGCCCAATTATTTCTATACCAAAATTCATACGAATTAGTTTAGTTGTTTGGGTGTGATGCGCGCACAAACAAAAATTTGCGTACCGATTTGTATACCCGTTTTTAAAAATCAATTCCTTTCTTTTGTTACAGTTGTAAGACAGCCACAGAAAGTTTCCATTTTTTTCGCTGTTAAGGAATGATTTTGGTAGAGATCTGATTATGGAAAGAAGTTTAGTAGGTTATATCAGTTTAACTAGATGCTGCCAGGTGACTAAGATTGACATTATTACCTTCCAGTATTGGCTTTATAAGCAAATCAAACTTAACATGGAGCTGCTTAATAGCAGAAATGTGGAAGGTGCTGTTGAACTGTTCACTAAAAACATTCACAAAGCTGTAAATTTCTTTGTTGAACTACTCTCGCCGGGTAAAAAAGAATCAGCAATTAAACGCGAACTGGTGAGGCACAAGTCAAGACGTCACCACAGATGTATATATACTTGCAACCGCTTAATACGATATAACTTATTAGAGCTATCAATGACTGGAAATATTTATTGCAGAAGTTGAAAAATAAAGCCATTGAGGAACGCTTTCTGAAACTTTACCCACAAGTTGATGAAATTTTTTATGCTTTGGAAAATGTCAAAACGGTTCAAAAGACCGAATGAGAAGCAGGTATCCATTTAAGCACTTATAAACCTATGGCAAAGCAATTGCTGAAAAAAAACTGAAGACAACTGTTTAACTCCTTTTGCTTACGAGCTCTGTATTTATATTAAAAATAGTCCGCTTCAACAATCAACACATAAAGTGCCAAGAACAAAGAATTTAAGATCACAGAATCTTTAAGTTATGACTTTAGTGGTGATATAATACTTAAAGGATTATCAATGAAGTATAGACTGTTTCTGACGATGATTTACAATACACTGCTATGCATTTCTCACAATCGAATTACTCTAAGACAAAAGCGTGCCGTTATATTTATTTGAGGCAACTAAATATATAGTGTTGTGAGGTAAATATTTTGGGTAGCTTTCGCAACTGCCTTCAATAATTGCAGCACTTTTACATCTGAAAAGTAGGGTTAGACCAGAATATGTCACAACGAGTGACGAACGTTTCTACTGGATATACAAAAGATTAGCTAAATGTCTTCGAAAGGCTCACGCTTGGAACAAAGTGCAGTTCCTGTTGCATAATCCTACTATCTTCTAAAGCTTAAGAGTTGTTTTATGTTCCCACAAATCATGTCACTCTGCAGGAGCTAAGGCAACAGATAAGGATGTTGAATGCCAAGAAATCACCTGGTGAAAATCTTTTGAATACCAAAATTACTCCCTAACAGAGCACTGTTATTTATAGTTTGTAATTGAACAGCATCCTAAGGCTGATATATTTTTCAAGGGCGTGGATGATCACTAAGCCCGATAAGTAATATACCTAAGTTGACGCATGCAGGCCGATTAGCCTCCTTCCCGCTCTAGGTAAGATGATGGAAACAATAATTTAGAGCCGAATTCTGCAACTAGAAGCATAACTCAGAGAAATCCAAATTAGCAATTTGGGTTTCGTAAAAGTCACGGCAGCACCGAACAACATCATTGTATTGTCTACTTGGTTAATGAAGCCATGGGACATTATGAATATATGATTATTTAGCAAGCTTTTGGCACGGTGTTTCATTGTGGTGTGATTTAGCTGCTGGTTTCAAGAAATAAGCTCTCTCTTTATCCAACAAAGTGACCATTTACAAATTTAATCTGAGCCCTATGTGGAAGTACACGCTTTAGGTACATGGAATTGCCAACAAGAGTCCAACCTATATAAAATTCGAGTCGCTTAAAGCAAAATACGAATACATTTTGACTTCCATAATTCGAATTTGCATAATTCGAATTTATCCATAAGCAGAACAAGAATCAGTGCATTGGACTCATCATCGTTACGTCTCCTTTCGGTGTTGCCAAACACATTATGGGCTATCGTAAATTTAACGAACTCTGCGATCACAGATAAATTGTTGTCTGCTTGTAAGCACATTATCGCATAAGCAACGGATGGTTCGTGGTACACGCACAAGCAGCAAACAATATGCTTAAAAATGTTGATACAGCGAGGATAAATATTCTGTGGATGATAGTATTCAAACTCCTACCAACAATGACGTACGCAATTGCTTTGAATAAATTATAATCTTGTTTTACTGAAAACTTAGAAAGAAAAAAGTTTTCAGCCAGTAATTTCTGATAATGTTGATATATTGCAACTAATAATAAGTCTCCCAAAGTTTGTTGATGCTGCGTTGTATCTCCCACTTCAATCTTCGTGTAGATATAGGCTCGTTTTGACTTTAAATTAATTCATAGAAAGAAATTAAATGGTTCTAATCACATGATTTAGATAACCAGTTCTGATCAACGAAACTAGAGTGTAATGAATTGGAGAATAACTCATAGAGTATTTGGATAGTTTAACAGGTGGTGGTACGTCCTGTTGAAACCGCATGTCTTTCATGCCAATACCATTCAATTTAGACAGAAAGAAGTCGATTATCTTATGACAATATCGAGCACGAGGAATTGTAACTGCTGTACTAGTCCTAATTTCGAAGAAGTATGTTCGAATGATGCATCCAACAAAAAAATCGCAACAAACAAGTTGGTTACTCTGAACTCCAAATACGGCAATTTGGCGATTAACCAAGCTCTTATTTTGAAAATGAGTGTCTTAGCTAAACATTATTTTGTTGGGAACATCGGCGATAATTTTTTGGAAGTTCCTTAATTCACACCACCATATTCCATAATCTTGATATGCTATTGCATAGACAACCCTAAACTGTTTACAAAAATTGATTTGTAAATGATTTATGTGAACACCCTACATATATGCCATATTACAAACATATATGAATATAAAGGGTGTCCAAAATCTATTTAGAATTAAAAGTGTAGATTATTAAAGATCTTTCCCACATAGTAAAATAAATAAACGTAAAAAAATATACTCAAAGTCTCCATCGAATTAGAGTATTTTCTTAGAATAATGTTGATTCCACTCATAGAAGTTCAACTGTAATAGAGAACAGAGAGGAGAGCAGCAAATTATATGGCCTGCAGAAAATGGAAAAAAATTTCGAAATAATTTTTAAAATATATTAAAAGATATTAATTCCAGATATTAAGAGCTATAAGAACTATATATTTGATTATTTTATAACCTGCACACACAAAAGTTGTGCATAATAGACCTTCGAGTATGTTTCAATGTTGTTTTCTACAAACTATTTTAGAAAGAAATTTAAGAAAATGGAACTGAACAAGTTTGCCAGAAGTCAAGGCATACTGTAAAATATATAAAACTAAATTTGTATTTATTTGCAAGCTATGAAATTTGAAGATAATATTGCAACGGAGCGTCATATAAAACGTCTTATTCTGTGAGTTTAGTTTCTGTAGGTTTTCATTACTTAGAGAAACTAACTCTCAGCAGACATACAGAATGAAAAAAAGACAGACAAATAAATGACCGGACGGATGGGCATGGCTGTCAACGACTCTTCTTACTAATCACGAACATATATACTTTCAGGGGTCTACAATGCTTTCTTCCTTATGTTCAAAACACTTTTTAACATTTCAACAAATCGAATATACACTGCGAAACATATTTTTTTTTGCAAATTTCTCCATTGTTATGTCCCAAAAACGCTGGTAAATACTTTCTACAATAAAGATTTCTTCAACTCGAGCATGTTGGAGCAACATGTTGACTCAAGCATGCTCGCCACTCAACTGCAAAAAGCGAAAATATTTCGTCGAGCCTTTCACAACATTTTAGGTTAATTAGTTTAAAAGTGGCTAACCCTATTAAGTGTATATATATATATATGTCATTGATCCACTTCTTACGTCGAGTCAGTATAGCTGTGTGCGTCAGTACGTTCGACCTTCTGTTCATTGTGCGTATGTGAGAACAACCAAACTTTTTTGTGTATGGTCGCTGCTCCAATTTCCATTAAAAGACGAACTCAATTATTTATTAACTGCTTTATTGCTAAATTGCAATGACCCACCCACGTGGCTAATACGTGGACAAATCACACATAAATGAAACCTTAGCAATTTGAAGCAAATAGTGCGTACCAAAAAATTTAAAAAAAAAAAAAAAGGCAAATATAACTTAAGAACAAAAATTATAAAAGATTAAAAGAAAAATGGCCGACGAAATATTATTTACAACAGCAATAACAACAACAACAACAACAACGAAATATAACGAAAAAACATTTGTGCAAAAGAACTAAAAAAAATTGTCGGTCGTCCAATGGCAAAACGGGCAAATGCGATTGGCGGTTATTAGCATGTAAGAAGCAAAAAAAAAAAAAAAGTTTGTTGAGTACAGCACAGCACAGCACAGTGCATGCCATTGTTTTTGTTGTTGGTATTAATGTTAGTTTTTGTTTTTGTACTTAGTTTCGCTATTGTTGTTGTTAACACAATTTTGCCATATTTTTTTTTTTTTTTTTCTGTTTTTAGTTTTTTTGTGTTTTGTTACCAAAACAAACGAGTCATGGTTGCAAGCACAAAACTGCAAAATCAAATAAACAAACGAAAAGCGAAACACAAAAAAAAAAAAAAAAATTAGAATTTACCTTGAATGCACAAAAAAATACAAAAATAAAAGCTAATAATGGTAGAGTCTTTCTATATACACACGTATGTACATACATTGTCAAACAGGGCTGCGGCTTAAAAATCAGGGCAGCCGCAAGTTACTGTCAGCTCCACTGAACTCAACTCAACTCAACGCGTTGCAATTCAATGCAGCAGCAGCAGCATAGTATCTCAGCTCAGCACAGTTTAGCTCAGCCTCGATTCATATTGATCTTGAACTTAAACGTGGCTTTGCATTCAACTGCGCCGTCCGTCCGCCCGTCCGTCTGTCGAGTTTTGTTGGAAATGTGTGAAACGAAGTAGTCAGAAATTGCATCGAATCGAGCCGTTAAATTGAAAATAGTTTTGTATGTACGCAATTATTTATTTTATTTAGTTTTTTTTTTTTTTGTTGTATATAAATAATTTTTTTTTTGGAAATGTTTAGCTTTGTATCTGCATGTTTCATGCTGTAAATTGTAGACTGAACTTGTTCTTATTTATGTGCAGCGTTTTACTTTTGAGCGGCTTTTGCTTTTGGTTTTATTTAAAACATAAAAAATAAAAAAAAATTAAAAATAAATAAATAAAAAGAAATCATTTATTTTGCAAAACGTTTGTGCCATGCAATTATTTATTTACTTTCGAATGCTATACGCTATAATTTATATTTATTTATTTTCTTATGTATTTACTTTGCTAAGCGAGAAGTCTGCTCTATATGCAAAGACTCTACAACTGCTAATTGGAAAACAGCTCGCACAAATTTGTGTATGCATTTGTTATAGCCAAGTAGAATAAAATGCATTTTGCATATTTTTCAGATACTTTGTTAATTATTTCTACCGTTGCTGCTGTCTATTGCATATTTCACAGTTCTTTTCCTTTTTTTATTTTTTATGTCTGTTGACAGTTTTTATTATTTATTTAGTTTGTTTTGCGCATTTTTGTCGCTTACTTATTTGCTAAATTATTTATACCCTACACACACAACTTTGTGTGAGAAGAGATTTAACACAGAGTTCTGACGGTATGCAGCATTCAGTGTACAGTGGAATTATTGTTCTTTACTTGTCTATTTGTAGTAAAGCTTAACCAAAAACTATTTCACAATTTAAGAAATTTAAATTTAATATAATGAAGATATAGTCTACAAAAACTTTGCTGTCATGTATCGGGATATATTATAGAAATCAAGCATATTTCTTAATTAAACAAAAATTTTTATTGCAATTCTGATCAATAACTTATAGAAGAAAGAAAGGAGGCAAGAGAGCCTATTTGCTTTAAAATAATCGTTCATGCAGCACTCTGGCGATTCACTCTGAACTTATGGAATGATAGCGATGAAATAGCACAATTGTGGTTGAGAGTTACCGCTTCAGGCAATAAGAATCATCACGCTCAATATCCGAAACAATGTTGGGTAGGGAAAGAGGAAAGGGGAGAAGAAAAAGGGATATCAACATATGAGGTGCAACACAAGTGTTAAGGATTTTCACTACCGAAAATGTTCAAAAAATGATCAAACCAACATATTGATCTGACAGCCTACAAATGAAGAAGACATGCATACAATTTTTTATTACACGCTGCTATTAACCTCGCCTATTTGGCTAAAGTAAGGAAGTAAGCGTTGTCTTTCTGCATAATTTTTAAATAAATAACAACAAATAAGTTAAAAAATTTAATATTTAAAAAAAAAATGTTGTTACAAAATTTTAAAAAAAAAAAAATAATACTGCAAGAAAGAACGTTGCAGTTCTGTGTACTTGACTTAGAGATGCCCTTTTTGCCTATTGAAACTTAAATTTGTATGGGACACATATTCCTTTCTGTATTCTTGTGAAATATTTTATTGGCATTAGTAAGAAATACAACAAGTTTGTCATTTTAAGCTAAAAGGAAATAAAATAAAATAATTTTCTCTAAAAAAATTTAAGAAGTGGACAGATTTGTATGGGAGCTATCTCTTCTACTGCTCCGATATATAACTATATAGAATAAAATACATATAAGAATTGAAGTAAATAAATAAATTTGTAGATTTTAGCTAATTTGACAAGAAAACTACAGTATTTTTCATACAAACAACTCATCAAGGGATAGTTTTTTATGACTAATACCTTTCAGAGAGGGATTGACACGTTCCTTGAATACTAAATATCAGAAAATGGAAAAGGAAAGACGAAATATCGAAACTTAAGGCACAATCTTTTATTATCTCCAAGTTTTCGAAGTTCATATGAACAGCCATTCAGATGATGTACTTTTATGAAATAAGTTTTTTGAAATTGATCTTAAACACTCCGTCTGCAACGAAACCAATGAGTCAAAATGCCACTTTAAATTGATATAAATATATAAATGGTTATTCGAAATAAAAAATTATTAGAGAAAAATGATTTTCAATGGTCCGATCTACACTTATGTGGAATATTTCATAGAGTTTAATGTGAGATAGACCAAATTTAGCGATTCATTTCAATTTGAAATGGTCAGCTTAGAAAAGAAAAAAATGCATAAAACTTTGCAACGATCTATGGAACCTTCTTTATACAAATATTGATCATAGTTTATATTGTCTATAGTACAAAAGTTTTTAATACTAAAACTAGTTCGAGTTTTTATAGCAGCTACCCTTAAAATTAGTCGTGGTACACTGACTGGTGCATCCTGAACGAATTAAGATCCTAGAGAGAGCATAAAAACTGATTATTAGGTAGATTGTAGGAAAACTGTGGGACATATATTATATATATTTTTGTCTCTGGCTTATCAGCGTATGAGAGGGAATTTAAATAACCCCAAAGACAATAATCGAACGGGGTTAATCACACGATTAATCATCAACTTTTTTGAAGACATATGGACCAATGACTTCGAGTGCCCATGAAGCGCACCAAACAGTAATTTTCTGTGGATGTAAAGGTGTTTCGACAAAAGCTTGTTGATTAAATTCACTCTAAATGCGACTATTTAGCTTCTTTATGTACCCATTCAACCAAAAATAAGCTTCATCGCTAAACAAAACTTTGTATGAAAAATTAAGATCAACATAAATTTGTGCTATCACCCATTGGTATTAATTCCTGCACAATTTGAATTTTAAAAGCTTTAAAGTGAAAGGAAACAACTCCAGTTACTGAGAACGACGACGTATTGATTGATTTGGGTTTTCTTCAATGCTTTGCTGTACAGCGAGAGCAGCTTGTTTGGTGCGCATTATTCGGCATCTTACGGGATGCATATTATCATTAATAGTAAGAGTGTTGCAAGAATGATCCACAGTTATTCGAATTAGCCGCTCTGATGAACGATTATGATAACCATAAAATGGACGATGTGCACCATAAGTTTGAAGAACAGAATCATTATTTTGATAGCGAATTTCAATAATTTGCAAGCGTTGCTCTGGTATAAGTCTATTCATAATGAAATGCCAAACCAAACTCAACAAAAAGCAACTAACAGCTGTTAAATCGGTTGTCAAATAAAAAAGTGTTGCCAACTCAAAGTTGTAAACCTCTTAGAAAAACCCTTATATAGAATTATGTTACCATAAAAATTAATGGTGAAAGAAACAGGGTTTTTTTTTAATTTTAATTCCGAACTTCTTAAAAATGAGTGATCAACATAATTTAAAGATGAATATATCGAAGATAACAAGAAATATTAGGAGAAAGCCGATACGCAACCATTCTATCAGAGATGATATTGGTGTATTGTGCTAAAAGAATATGGAAAAGGCACATGCATTTGCGACGCATATTCAAAATAGGTCCATACTACATAACCATGTGTACTCTAGTAATGTTGAAAGCATACATTTTTTCCTATTGCTCTACTGCAGATGCAAATAAGGCAAGAAAAGTCAAGAAACCACCAACTTATGATAACATTGATTTAGAAGTCATAAAAACCCTACACATTAAAATATTTCTGTTCCTGGTGCTATGCTCCGTTTCGGTAATTTTTCAACACAATGAAAATGAAATTGATCATGATTATTCTTAAATCTTCTAAATCGAATACTTTAGTGGACTTGTACATCCTATAAGCTTATTGAAAATTCTCTTCATAATATTTAAGAAAATATTTCCGCGTATATTGTTGACGATTGGCGTCGTTACTGATTCACAAGTTACTTCAAACAATATTAAATGTTATGAGAAACAAGTGCACCGCTTGCCGGTGTTCCTTGATGTACAACAGGCATTTGACAGAACTTGCCATAAAGTTATTTTGCATTAAGTCTAGACTGTTCTTCAAGCCTCTCAATACTAACATTTGAAGAATTCCTCTAAGAGAAATACTTTATGGTGAAATTAAATGACTTTAAATCAACTGACTGACAGAATAAGGCAGGCGTTCTTTGGGACTGGTTTAAGGAACGCCTTCCTCAAGGAATAATCAAATTAATCATCACAAGTCGTCAAGTCTTGAACTTACACTTAGGAATCATAATAATGCCAACCTCTGCTATTTGTTTATGCAGCTCGTAGAAGACAGATTGAGGCATACTACATGAGAAAAATTTCTACAAAATCTCAAGTTTAACTGGCTAAGGTTTGGATTTACAAAGCGCTTACTACTCCAATCTGTACGTATAACATTCAAATATAGGAGACTTATACACTTTCCGTTTGTTATATTCGCAAAGGGCTTAAATATTCCGCATGTTGTTGACCAAATAAACAGAGTAGTAGTGGCTTATTCAATGACTAATTGAAAAATAAGTCCAATGAGCTGCACACAGAAGAAGACTGGAAGTCAAGCGTAACAGTTTATAGGTCTAAATCATATCATGGGCTGATTATTGTTATACATTTTTCTAATAAATAGTTTGAAAATTAAATACTCTTGGCCTTTCAGTTAGCTCTCCTACTTTTTAAATGCATAATTAAATAAATTAAATAAAATAACATTACTAAAACTAGAAGTAAACATTTTCAAGCTCAATTTATTTTGAAAAAATTCTCTAGAATATCATACGAGTATGATTCAAAAATTATTTACTCATACTTATGCACGTACATAACTATTCGTCAAACAAAAAATAACAAAAATAAAACATAACGAAAAGTTTTAATTTATTTTCATTAGCGACAAGCAAAACGCTTCCTATCAAAGCCAATAAAAAACACGAAATATAGTAAATTAGAAATAAATTCATATCGTTTAGTTTCGCCGACTTTAATAAAAAAAAAAAACACTTCAGAATGCATTCGCCTGACACTTTCAATGAAAAATGCATTTGTTGCGCGTTTGCGTTTGCATTTTGTATAACAATTGACGAAAAAAGTTGAACAAAAATTGACAAAGCAGCGCATAAAACCTTGAATTGAAAAAATAGAAAAGAATAAAATGGCGAAATAGAAATAGAAAGAAAAAAAAATCAATTGAAACGAATTTCAATTATTGCAAATGCCCACATAGATATTTTAATATACTCGTACATATACCCTACACATACACAAACACATGCGCATGCCACATATCAAATGTAAATCAATTGAAAACCGAAAACCCAGCTTCGCATACGAAATTAGCAGCAAATATGTAGCTATTTATTGTAAATCAGACTTGAAGAACTACTATATACTATATATACATATATATATATATATATATATATATATATGATAATAAAATCAGACAAAATGCATTTAAAGTCAAATCGAATTGAATCCGAATTGAACTTGCTGCGCCATATTTGGTTACAATTTGTGCTTAATTCCGCATACGTAAGCGTTTATTTAAGCGTCCAGAAGAGCTACTACATACATATATGCAGCCATAGATCATAGCGAGTGCGAATGAAAGAGTTAGACAAAATGTTATTTTGTAGGAAGAGCGTAAAGAGCGGAGAGCAGCGAAGCGAGCAGATAATGAATGAAGAAAATGGCGCACGTCTTGTGTGATTAAAACTATGCACTCGCTCTCACTTTCACGCAATACGCTAAAGCAATGCGGCTTCTCTTTCTAACGCTTAAATAATTTCTAATAAAATAATTCGAATTTGAATTAGTGTAAAAAACAAAAACAAAGAAATGCCAAGCAACAAACAACAATAACAACAACAACAAATAAGCTTAATAAATGTTAAATAAATGCTTATTAAATTTTTGCTTTGACGAAACTGGATTTATTCAAATTGCAAATGCATTCGATGTCGCCTCGTCGATGTCGTCGTTGTCGTCGCAGCTTAAATGCATTTGCTTATTAGCAATTTGATTGTTGTTGCTGCCGCCGCCAGAGATCGTATTTTATTTTGTAGCAAAATATTTTGTTATAAACAAAAACCGGTTAAACACACTCATCAAACACAACAACAACAACAATAAAAGCATTATTAACAACAATGGCACAGCAGCAGCAGCAGCGAAATGCGGCAAAATTGAAAACGAGCGAAAAATATTCTTAACCAGTTTGGAAAATTGAAATTTATTAATTGTGAGCGATTTAATTGCTACATCAACTAATTGGCAATAGTTAATACTATATTTCCTGATTTAATATTGTACGAGAGAGAGAGAGAGGGGTAAAACGCTGCATTATAGAGAGTGAAAGATAGACGTTTAAAATGTTATTGGATTTTTTTTTTTTTTGTATCATTTTGTATAAATAAATTATTTACTCGACTTTGGTATGGATCATTGAAGCATGTTATTACCATATATTAAACTGTGGTTTTATAAGCTTTGTAAAATCCAAAAATAAGAAAGAAATTGAAGATTTAAAGTATAGTAAATAGCTGTAAATATTTATATAGAGATATATTTTAATGTTTAGTTTAATGTTTAGATTAGATAAGACTGTAAAATTTAGGTTTTTGTTTGGAAGTTGATCAACAATATGTATTGAGGATTACAATTGCTGATAAGCATATTGAATATCGATATATTTTTATTAGAAATATGAGTGCCTGCTATTTATTTGCTGACAAGCATGGGTTTGTCATGACAAGAGTCGTAAAGTTGGACATTTTCGTGTATGTAGATGTATGAGATTTGGCACATAAGTAAAGGCAATCCCGACTATTTCTTTATTTTTTCGAGTTATTCCAATTTAAGATTTTCACACTTCATGGTTTCATTTATACTTTACTGCATTTTAGACATTTATTTCATAAATTAAAAAAAGGAATACCGCGCAACAATGTGCAGACGGTCCGAGGAACTCTTCTATATCGAATCGTATTATCGAGTTTATAAAAAACATTTATTATTTATGATTACCCCCCGCATTTCTCACAAATCATATTCAGATACACTCCGGCCTAGGGGAGTTTCATACCAACTTCCAGTCCTCCGAAATCCTATTCGGATGTATTTAAAAACAATGC
>JAWNNP010001213.1:0-29747 GCA_035044805.1 Leucophenga maculata
TCGTCGATTCAGCTTAGGTTAAACTCTGATGATATTTTTGTTGCTCTGTTGATATGTGTGCCTATCCTCTCCCATGTTTATGTTTGTGTTAAAAGTTCTTGTGCAGTCTTGCAATGATTCAGATGAAGTGGTAAATCTTTATACTATCCTCTTGCTTAGGTTATGTTATTCGGTCCTTGTGTATTTATGCGCCCTAGCTAATTAATTTGAAAGTTGGTATGTACAGTTTTCATAACCAGAAGCAACACACTAGTAACATGGCTGCGATGTGGCCACTAGAAAACAAATAAGAAAATTTAAGTCGCGCGTAACCGCCTGTAAGAGGCCCTATACCAGTTCAGGTAGGCTAACAAACACATTAAATATTTCCCGAGCTTATGACCAAGCTTATGACCACTTCTCACTGCACGAATAAGTGCCTTATAAAACATTTTTTTTTATGTATAAAAAGAAAAGGGGGTTCATTCAAATTCAATTGTTTATAAAATCGTCATTTATTATCCGATTTTGATGATCTTTTTAGATTTTGACTTAGATTTTGGCTCTATACTGGCATACTTTTTGTGCCGAAGAAATTTTTCGCCTTAGGGGTGATTTTATGGAAAAGTGGGGGAAGGGGCAAAATTTTAAAATAAACTTGTGAAATTCCGGAGCAGTCCTAGTCAAATACAAAAAACACGAAGTCCCTATCTATTACCGTTTCCGAGATCCTTTCGTTCATACAGACGGACGACAGACGGACATATCTATATCGACTCCTCTATCACTCCCAATCATAATAGGGGTAACTTTGGACAAATTTATATCCATACAAATAGTTGAGGCCTAGATACTTGATAGCAAGCAATACTAAATTCTAGCGCTGCTAAAACAACGGAATGTTTCTGTTCGATTTATAAATTTAGAAGATATCTGGCTAAGTCAAAGCTTATTTTGATTCTATCCAATACTAAAGCCAAGGAGTGAACTTAAGTCACACGACAAACAAGTGACCACAACGAATATTCGACCACAAGAGCCATTTACGTCTCACCATCAGAGAAAACGTACCGTGCAATCCTACAAGTAGTGTGAACTTTTAAATGTGCTATTTTCATTCTCTTTCTTAAAGAGTCAGCAAACTTAGGTAATCTCTGCTGGGATATGTATTTACTTAATTTTTTTTATTTCATAGGAACCAGTTACTGATCTTACTGAAATTTACCCTAAGCAATGCCGAACGGAAAATATTTACAAGGATTTTTCAACTTAACCTTTACCCAAATAAGGCCACAGAAGGGTTGTGATTCTGAACCGGAGAGCCAGTATTTAATTCCCTTCAATACATTTATGTCCTGGAATCCAACAATTGTAATTGTGTAATTTTGGTTTCATTTAATTTGATGTGTTGTTTTAAGAACTATTGAGTAATTATTAACACTGATATTAAAATAATTTAAGTCACAGTAAGACAAAACTCATTAGAGAGTGTTAGTTTACAAACTTTATACGCATCTAGTTATGAGAATAAAGACATTTAGTGTATTGAAACCGAAATATTTATGCGACTTACGGTTCCGGTTGTAACAACTAGTTAACCGATTTGCTATATTTTTTTTTTAATACTATTTAAATTTTTGCAATCGCAAACCCCCACTTAGTGATTATTATCTGGGGTGCCGTCCTTGCAGTCTGTTTTACTTGATAAAAAAGTGAGTAACCACTGGCAAAGCATAGTTCCATGGTTACACAATATTTTATGTTGTGGATCTCAACGCCAGAAATAAGTTTTAAATTTCGAGAGTAAAAGTTCGGAGTCAATATTCAACTTTGGTAAAAGAACTGACGCTGAGACCTGCGTGAAAAAATTAAATACGGGCAGACCAATTACCGCTTCTATAGCGACAGTGGGTCAGGTTGGCATGGCTTCTGTCAGGCAAGCCCATGGTACAATTATACAAGGTAGCACAACTCTCAAAATATGAGTAACTCAGTGAAATTTCTGAGCACAGTAGAGAGTAAAAAAGAGAGAACGCCTTGTTTGGATTTTGTTATTTCTGCTACATAAACATGCAATGGAAAAAAAATGATAATTTCAGTTGAGTCGTCTACGATGTTTTCTTTCATGCGTTACAAACTTTCTGGCAATTCGAATATACCATTTCCACTATATGCGAGAGCATAAAAAACATTTATGAGGGGTATCGAATTAAAATAATTAATATTTTAATACTTTATTGATTTTATACTTACATTTATAAGGCAATTTTAAACATAATTATATTTTGCTTCGAAATGAATTTCACAAATTTTATTTTGCTCTCCAAATAAAACACCCACTGAATCTGACCATATCTCTCCTTACTTTAACTTACTGAATGTTCTATTTTTTAGATTGACATATTGAACAAATTGACAATTTAAAATTGCCACAAAATCAAAAAAGAAGTTCGCAAAAAAATATTATTTCACTGTCGGTATTCACACACATGAACGTACTTAACTTTTCGCAAAGACGGTCGGTAACTATTCGTTGCTGAAATGCAATACCAGCTAAATCATTTATTCAGCGTCACTCCTAGGAGATTGGCTTAGTCGGAATTTTTAAGAATAATATTTTGGATATAAGTTAAACCTAAATCTGATTTGTATCTTTTGAATGACTAAACTAATTTAAAACGAGTTACACTTGACTCTTAGCATGTGAATTCATTTCTTTCTGAAAAATAAGTGCGTGTAATGGTTGCACACTATTTTAGTACTATTTTTTCATGTGTTTAGAGTTTCATTGTGATAAACTATGAGTCATTCATATAAACTTTGCGTATACCTCTTAAATCAACTACACATCTAAGACTTTTAAATCGGTACGAAAATGATAAAAAAGTTTTCTACGTGTTGTAATTAGCATTCAAAGTTGCCATGTTGGCTCGTCTGCCTAAAATATTTAAAGTACCAACAACAATATCATCTCCATTTTATGCCATTTACACATGCCATTTACACATGCAAAATGTTTGTGCATATTATAGACAAGTTAATCTAATAAAAAACTGAAGTAAATTTCGTCATTCCTTATTACTGAACTTGGGCCAAGTTTAAAAGTATATAGAAATCGTTTCATTCGCTTTATTTTTACCACAAATCGCGATAACAGTTGAATAATTTCTTTGTGATAAATTTCTAATTATAAAAAAGTTCATTAATAAAATGGCATCGGAATCGAAAAAAAACTGTGAAACTGTGATTTTACTTTGTAATATTTGGTTTCAGTCCAACTGTATCATCTGTCAGTTGTGGCGCAGGTGGCGTATTTAGAGTGTGGTGTATACGACTTTTGCTCCAACATCCATGTAATGAAATGTTTTACAATTATTAACAGTTGACTCTGTACTGTTTTCTGCATCTCAAAAAACTGTATATAGTAAACAAAACTTAGGACATATAGCCTTCAAATTTAGATATGTATAAAAATCGTTTTTTTATTGTTGAAATTTTTACTATAAATTTAGGAATGATGTTTAAATATAAATCCTTATACTCGGAGCACTTCGAGGGGTATTATACCGCATACTATACCTATACTCAAAATTTTCTAGGAACGGTTTTGTTTTGTTATTAATTTAGCTAGAAGTTCCCAATTCGTTAAACTTATGTCAACATTATAAAATTTATAGCGCAATGGAAATTTAAGTTTCAATTGGCAATAGGATATCTCCAAGTCATTTTCTCAAAAGATTAAAAAATTAAAACAATTAATGCAGGTTAACTCAGTGGCAGATATCTGTCAATAGTTATTATTTTGGTTGAGTTTGCTGTCACTTTTAGTTGTCATTTATACATAGTTTAAACTATTTTCAATGCAATGTGAGAGTGTGGGAGAGCCAAAAGCAGTTAGAGCAATATTCATTACAGGTTTGTGCATTGCAGTTTTGATTTCAAAATGTAAATATGAATAAAAAGTAAGATTTATATATTTTGAATGAATACAGATTTATTTTGCAGCAGAACAAAACTCAACGTCACAAGGCAAATTAATAACAAATTAAGCGAATTTGGTATGAATACATTGGATTGGTCATCGCAACAGCCATATTGTACAATTATAGAACTTAAGAATTCAAACAAGAATTCATGAAGACATAATTGCCAAAATATAAACCTTGCGAACTGAGATTCTCAATGAATTCCTTCAAAGATTGATAAACTCGATACCAAATCGCTCGCTAAATTAATAAATCTAAGGCGCAATTGAAAAGGATTAGTTTTTGTCTTTCTTTACTTAATCTATTTAGAACTAGTAGACCTGGCATTCATTGGTAAGCCCCCTCTTTGTCTTCGTTTTGTACGGTTAAGGTGGCGCCGAGAATGCCATTTTTTTTTTTTTCATTTTACAATGGCATGCTATGATTTTCTGTTAACCCCGGAGCTCTGCTACGCAACCCTTTTGTTTCGCTTTTATTAGACCACGTCACAACATAAAGCTGAACCCCGCACGCTTCGCCTTCGGCCAGTAAAGCCAAACTGTCTACACTTGTACAATGGATCTTATCATTACTCATTACCATTACCCATTACCATTACTATAACCCATTACCCATTATCATTCCCATTACCCATTACCATTACTATAACCCATTACCCATTACCATTACTATAACCCATTACCCATTATCATTCCCATTACCCATTACCATTATCTTTAACATTACCATTACATTTGTCATTATCATTACCCATTATTATCACGCATTACCATTACCCATTAGCATTACCCATTAGCATTACCCATTAGCATTACCCATTTCCATTACCATTACCCATTAGCATTACCCATTAGCATTACCCATTAGCATTACCCATTTCCATTACCATTACCCATTAGCATTACCCATTAGCATTACCCATTTCCATTACCATTACCCATTAGCATTACCCATTAGCATTACCCATTAGCATTACCCATTAGCATTACCCATTTCCATTACCATTACCCATTAGCATTACCCATTTCCATTACCATTACCCATTAGCATTACCATTACCCATTAGCATTACCCATTAGCATTACCCATTAGCATTACCCATTTGCATTACCCATTAGCATTACCCATTAGCATTACCCATTAGCATTACGCATTAGCATTACCCATTAGTATTACCCATTAGCATTACCCATTAGCATTACCCATTAGCATTACCCATTAGCATTACCCATTAGCATTACCCATTAGCATTACCCATTAGCATTACCCATTTCCATTACCATTACCCATTAGCATTACCCATTAGCATTACCCATTTCCATTACCATTACCCATTAGCATTACCCATTAGCATTACCCATTTCCATTACCATTACCCATTAGCATTACCCATTAGCATTACCCATTTCCATTACCCATTGGCATTACCCATTTGCATTACCCATTAGCATTACCCATTTCCATTACCCATTAGCATTACCCATTAGCATTACCTATTACTATTACACATTAGCATTACCCATTAGCATTACCTATTAGCATTACCCATTAGCATTACCCATTAGCATTACCCATTAGCATTACCCATTACCATTACCCATTACCATTACCCACTACTATTACCCAATACCATTACCCTTTACTATTACCCATTACCATTACCCATTACCATTACCCATTACCACTACCCATTACCATTACCCACTACCATTACCCATTACCATTACCCATTACCTATTACCATTACCCATTACCATTACCTATTACCATTACCCATTGTCCATTATACCTTACCATTATTCATTACCATTACAAAATACCATTATCCATTACTATTGCGATTACACATAGCCGTTAGCATTATCCATTACCCATTACTATTACCATGTAAATCAAATTTTATCGCTATACCTCAAATCGATGCAAAGATATTGCATTTTATGTATCGCTTTCAATAGGATATATATATAGGGCTACTTCTCCCCATCTCAATAACACGTACAGCAAATATTGTCCCCGTACCTCAAACTGATGCAGTGATATGCTGATTTTTCTTTATCGCTCATACGGTGGTGGAGCACTACCCCGTCCGACCTTGACCAAACCCATGAAGTGATTTGCGGCCGATCCTATTAACACCCTTGTATAACGTCTGACAGTTCCACCAAGAATGCCATCTTTTAATAGTAATCTGAAGTAGGGACACCTGCACAACATAATCCAGTAGATTCACAGCTGTATTTCAATGCATTACAATACGGAAAAACAATTGACATTTCTCCAATTACTGATTTGTCAGCACCAAGTTGCCGCACTGCGTCGGTGGAATTGGACATGACAGATGACATATAACAGTCAGTTGAATTATTTGTACCGAAGGTTCCAGAGCATATTGGTTTTGTGCAAATGTATGTATCAGAAACAATGGTCGAAGACCCCCAACGTTACCCCCATTATGGTCAGGAGTAATAGAGGAGTCGATATAACCATATCCTTCTGTCCGTCCGTATGACCGAAAGGATCTCGTAAACGGTAATAGTTAGAGACTTCGCTCTTTTTGCATTCGACTAGGATTTCACGGAATTTTACGAATTTGTTTTAAAATTTCCCATAGAAACACTCTCTATATTCCTAGCCAAATATAGAGATAACGTCGGAAATCGGTTAATAAATGACCATTTTATAAACAATTGAGTTTGAACGACCTATATTGCTTTCGTCCTCCCTTTAAAAAATGCTTTATAAATTTTCATATAATGTGTATACTTTGATTTATGGCGGTATCTTTGGATTTTTACAAACTTGTTATATTCATACACCCCTAATATTGATAAGAATAAAACAAAAAAAGAATGATCCAAATTGGTTAAGCCGTTTTTGACATTTAGCTAGACAATGAACGGCGATTCATTTTTATATATAGAAAGAAATGAATTGAGTATATTGAAAATTATGTTTAACGCTAACCCGTATATAAATGTTAAAAAATTATGGTCAATTTTCAAAAAATCAATAAATTAATTTTACTAATAAAAAGATTCTCGACATTTTTATAAATAACTTTTGCCGATTATAACCAGTTAACTTATAATGCAAATAACTAATATAATAATAATTTTTCACTCAACATTTAATTTTCATTTTGATCATCAAATATATATATGAAATAGTTCTGTCATCGGATTCAAACACTTAAGTGGGTTTAAATTCAATTTCAAAATATAAGAGTTACAAACATTCAGAAACCCTGAAGAGTGACTTTGACTTTTTCTGATCTATATCTCATGATTTTACATGTGCTGTTTTGCCTCTTAAAAATTATTTGCTTCCTGGCCTATTCGGACAGATTACAACTTTGAAGTGTTTTAAAAATTAACATGTTGAGCTAATATCAACAAGTGGGCAGATTCACTTCAATAAATACTAACAAAATCTTTAAAATGGGATAATAGTTTTAAAGGAGGCCACCCATAATAGTGCGGTTGACCTATTCATTTCATACAGACGAACCGTAAAGTGCAAGCATATATGACACATACTTTATGAGATTCGCCATGACTTGTTTTTTACATACATAGAAGAAATTTTAACATATAACAACTATAATTTACGTCCCTCATCATTTCACATTGGCCATCCAAGCCAGTGGGGAATGTATGTCTCACCAAGTGTGCATTGAACATTGAAGTTTTAATGATGAGTCCAATTGCGAAATATTTTATAATGTTTAAATGCCTTGAAATGAAAATTATAAATTTATAACGTACCCCAAATGCCCACCCATGATGAAATTAACTACCACCAAAAGTTCTTGGTGACATATCACAGCAAACTCTTTTTAGGTCCTGTACAGAAGGTACAGAGCTTATTGGTTTTGTTTAAATTTTTGTATTCGACTAGGACTTCGCCGGTATTTTACGAGTTTATTTTACAAATTTTCCCCTCGCCCCTTTCCAATAAAATTATACTCAAGGTTAAAAATTTTTTTCGGCATAAAAATTGGAATGCCTTATAGCCTTTAAGCCAAAATTCAAAAATTTCATCAAAATCGGATAGTAAATGACGATTTTATAAGCAATTGAATTTGATCGACCTTCATTGCTTCCGTCCTCCCTTTTCTTTTCATACATAAGCAAAATATTTTATAAGGCACTTATTAATTTCGTACCTTAATAACATTTTTCTTATTAATATCTAAGTAGAATATGACGTTTCGCCTGATCTCTTAATTTAAGTATTTTATAAGCATTTTAAAAACATTTGAACAAACGCTGCAAAAAATGATTTCTTGTAAAGGGTATAAAAATCTGCGGTATCTAAATTCCAAGCTCTGGATAAGTGCAGTGTGCTAAGACGCTGCAACGGGCTCGAATCCCAGTTAGGGGCTGGCAGCTAATTATAAAAGTATTTAGCCGACGGCAAAACCGATAGTGCCATGAGTATTAAATTATTGTATCGTTTAGCGAAATATTGAATTTCTTTAATTAACAGAAAAAAAATTGTTGATATTAATTTAGTTTCGCAATGTTTTTAGCTACATTTGTACAGTAGAGATGGATTGAAGTATGCCGAAGATTCGTTTTATGGAAGCCACCTACATTTTCATTTAATTACATGAATTATAATGTATTATAAGCAAAATGTATATTAACTTAATTTTTTTTTAATTTAAAAAAATTGCAAGTACCTGAGCTTGATCAAAGTAAATCGAATAAACGGGTAATATAAGTATTCGTCCAAAAAGGTGACGGCTCTAGTTACTAAGTTTATGTATGTACATACAACCTATCAAGAAAGTATCAGGAATTAAATTAATTTAAACCTTCCGTGTGGTAGTTACGCACGAAAACTTTTTTTCAGGCTGCTAACACTGTTTAATTATGATGACAATTTGTCTGTCAACCAGTCGACCTCAGCACTAACTTGGCAATGTTTTATGAGTGAATATATCGATCACAGCTACTACACGGGAAGTAATAGTCAGGTAGGTACGGATACTTTTTGGCAGGGTGTATATGCTGCAGTCGGGGCCCTTAAAGTACATTGTTGTAATCATGGTCCAACATAAAAAGTCGGATAGGTACAACTATGGCCGTATGTCTATGGTTGTGAGCAATGAGATTTCGGAGCCAATAAGCAGGCTCTTTGTATTCACAATCAGATCGACTCTATAAAATTCATAAATAGCAGTAGCAAACCAGTATAGTAGGAGTGCACGAAGCGTTATAAGTCCTATTTATACAAATATAAGAATTTACATATAGATTTACTTCAGTAAATGAGCAATTAAACTATAAGGGTTGACTAG
Source organism: Leucophenga maculata (assembly GCA_035044805.1). Lineage (NCBI taxonomy): Eukaryota > Metazoa > Arthropoda > Insecta > Diptera > Drosophilidae > Leucophenga > Leucophenga maculata. Next base: position 9,274 of record JAWNNP010001213.1, read on the forward strand.
TGGGACGCAAAGCGTATTCGAGCTAATATACGGTAACCCAATTAACATTTATGTATTATTATTGTTCGACTTACTCATAAACATGTTTGTTGTATTCGTTGTAATCCTGCTGCATACAGTAATCCTGCTGCGGTTGGTGCTGCTGCTGATAGACATTGTTTGTGTAGTATCCGCAATCCTCGTAATAGGCGCAGTTTGGATTATAATTGCTCATAATTACAATTATGACTATTGCACTGTCGTCCTTGTTTTATTGTTATTATTGTGCCAAAATAATCTAATTATGTAAACACATATATTTATTTGTATATAAGTATCTTCATATGAAGTATCACTGCTGTAATAAAATACAACTGAAATAGGCAACACACCTAAATAATTATGCTTTTCTTGTTAATTTTTATGTAAAATGCAGAGTTTAATTCTGCCAATCGATTTTTAATGCGCGATCACAATTTAATTTGTAATTACATATAGTATAGTAATTATATATTTACAATTAAATTAATAGCTATTTAATAATTAGATTGCTTTATTTTTTTTGCGATTCATTAAATTAAAATTTAATTTTATTGTATTTTATTTCTTCTCAAAGTACAACCTTAAATAAATATATACGTATAAATATATATGTATATATATATATATATATATATATATATATATATATATATATATATATATTATATTAGTAGGTAGAATTAAGAGTCGTCGAAACCATCAAAAAACAAAAAAAATTAAATGAGAAAGAAGGTGACACAGACGATGGAACAGAACTAGTAACAAATTTATACGCTTTTTGCAATTTCGCGCACCGCGGTCCAATAAAAACACTCATCAATATTACCGCTTTTGTAAGGATTTTATATTGGAAACGCTAGTTGACAGCGCGTTCCCCACGTTCGCTACTATGTATAGGCCAAACAAAACTGAACTTATGATCCTCATATGCAATATTTCAAGTGGCACAACAACCACTTTGTCGTTGTTTGGTTGGTCGGTTAGTTGTCGCAGCCGACCGAACTCTACTTTAAATACCACACAATCACTTATTAAAGTCAAATAGGTATTAAACAAAAATATATCAGCAATAACAACAACAAAAGTAAATACAAATATATATACACAAATGCACACAAGCGTTCACCTACACATAGTGCGGAAAAAATCGTCTAAGTAAGTCATATCACCGATAATGAGTTAAGGTTCTCTATCGACATCGGCACAGATACACACGTCAAGATATCACACTTACTGACTCACTCTCCTTCTCTCTCGCTCTCATTTATTTGATATTTTCCTCTCATCTATTCGCTGGTGCTTTTTACTGAAGTACATATTTGTTCCCCATACAACCTTTTCTTTCCTTTCTTGTCATATTCGGTGTTGTGTACTTAGTCTGTTTTTTTTCATCATAGCACCGTTGCTCCTATTATCAGTGCAATTGGTCACAGTTGATATAGCATTTGTAGTAAAACACATTTACTTCATACAATTTCGGCAATATCTCCGGAGAAAACAAGGAACACAAACAACATCAGCGACATTGAAGCACAGAAACTCCAACTTATAATATATACACTTTACACCTCTGTAAAAACCAGCATTAAAATTTCATCATTAATAATTTCAAAAATTCTTCCCTGTGTATATATACGCATTTATTTGAGTTTTAGAGATGAAATTTGGTAAGCATCTTATTAGGATTGGGAGAAGTAACCATGTTAAGTGTGGTGAAAGTCGGAAGGGGAGATACCCTACGGATTTCAATGAAAATATTTTTAAAATGTTCCTTACGATTCCAGAAGTGCTATTGGCTATGTTATTATGACTTTATATTGATTTTATATTTATGTATATTGTTTATCGCTTATAAATATAAGTGATAAACAAAAATCGACAAATCTTTGCATCTATTTGATGTACGGCCATGATATTTGAAACACATCTTAATGAGATCGGAAGAAAATCACATCATTAGTTCGGTCAAGGTCGGATGGGGCGGTGGTCAACCGCCATATAAGCGATAAACATATGTCGATTTATGTATATTTATATCTTTACATATATTTGAAGTAAGGGAATGATATTTGGTAAGCATGGAAATGGGACCAGGAGAAGACCATACATGAGTTTGATGAGGTCGGAGGGGGCGGTACTCCATCTCCATATCATCCCCTTAACATGTACACAAAATTTCATTTCTATACCTTAAATGGATGCAAAGATATGACAAATTTTGATTGTCGCTTGTATGGGGGGTGGGGCAGCGCCCCATCCGATTTTGAACAAACTTAACAGGTTTCATACATATAAACCTTCCTCTTCAATCCTACTAATATTATAAATGCGAAAGTTTGTATGTATGGATGTATGTCTGTATGTTCCTCTCTTACGGCTAAACCGCTCGACCAATTCGTCTGAATTTTGGAATAGGAATAGATGGGATGATGGAAAAGAACATAGGCTATGTTTTGACAAAATCGGTGGGGGCGTTGCCCCACCCCCCATATAAGCGAATATCAAAATTTGTCATATCTTTGCATCCATTTAAGTTATAGAGATGAAATTTGGTATACATGTTAAGAGGATGTGCAGAAGTCAACCTGCTAAGTTTGGACAAAATCTGAGGGGGCGTTGCCCCACCCCCCATATAACCGAATATCAAAATTTTTCATATCTTTGCATCCATTTAAGGTACAGAAATAAAATTTGGTATACATGTTAAGAGGATGAGGAGAAGTCAACCTGTTAAGTTTGGACAAAATCGGAGGGGGCGTTGGCCCACCCCCCATATAAGCGAATATCAAAATTTGTCATATCTTTGCATCCATTTAAGTTATAGAGATGAAATTTGGTATACATGTTAAGAGGATGAGGAGAAGTCAACCTGCTAAGTTTGGACAAAATCTGAGGGGCGTTGCCCCACCCCCCATAAAAGCAATAATCAAAATTTGTCATATCTTTGCATCCATTTAAGGTACAGAAATAAAATTTGGTATACATGTTAAGAGGATGAGGAGAAATCAACCTGTTAAGTTTAGACAAAATCGGAGGGGCGGTAGACCACACCCCGTATAGTTTCACAAATGAGGCAAAATAAGAAAAGTAATTAGATATGCTACTTTTTATCGAAAGATCCGCGGACGAAGTCGCGGGTAAAAGCTAGTCACTCTATATATTAAAAAAAACCGCATCAAAATCCGTTGCGTAGTTTTAAAGATTTAAGCATACATAGGGACAGAGAAAGCGATTTTGTTTTATACTATGTAGTGATATATATACGCAACCCTTTGTGTTTTGTTTTTATTAGTCCACGTCACAACATATAGCTAAAATCCGCTCGCTTCGCTCGCGGACAGTTAAGCCAAACTGTCACCACTTACCAGTATTATTTTTATTACGATTACAATTACCCATTGCCATTACCCAATACCATTACCCATTACGGTTACCCATTGCCATTACCATTACCCAGTACCATTACGGTTACCCATTGCCATTACCATTACGGTTACCCATTGCCATTACCATTACGGTTACCCATTGCCATTACCCATTACGGTTACCCATTGTCATTACCCAATGCCATTTCCCATTACGGTTTCTCATTGCCATTACCCATTACGGTTACCCATTACCATCACCCAATACCATTACCCATTACGGTTACCCATTGCCACTACACTTAAAAAAAAAATTTTCCTAAAATTTAGGAATCATTACCTAAAAATATTTTTTTACCTAAAACAGAAATTTAAGGTAAAATTTTGCCTAAAAATTAATTTTAAGGAAAAAGTTTCCTAATATTTTAAGTAAACAAATATTTAATTTAGGTCATAATTTTTAATTTATGTAAAAAAAATTTTTTTAGGTAATGATTCCTAAATTTTAGGAAAATTTTGTTTACTATTACCATTAACCATTACGGTTACCCATTGCCACTACTTATTACGATTACCAATTACCCCTTACTATTACCATTACCCAATACTATTACCCATTAGCATTACGATTACCCATTGTAATTAACCATTACGATTACCTATTACGATTACCCATTACCCCTTTCTATTATCATTATCATTATACATTATCATTACCCATAACCATTACCCATTACCATTACTCATTGTCCATTACGCCTTACTATGGCCATTAACATGTATATCAAATTTTATCGCTGCACCTTAAATCGATGCAAAGATATAATGCAATTATAGGGTTACTTCTCCCGATCCCAAAAACACGTACACCAAATATCATCCCCGTACCTCAAACTGATGCAGCGATATGTTGATTTTTAGGCCCTGTACCGAAGGTATAAGAGCCTATTGGTTTTGTGCAAATGTATGTAACAGGTAGAAATAATGGTCGGAGACCCCCAAAGTTACCCCCATTATGGTCAGGAGTGATAGAGGAGTCGATATAGCCATGTCCGTCTGTCCGTCCGTCCGTATGAACGAAAGGATCTCGGAAATGGTAATAGATAGAGACTTCGTGTTTTGTGCATTCGATTAGGACTGCTCCGGAATTTTACAAGTTTATTTTGAAATATTGCCCCTCCCCCCTTCCCCATAAAATCACCCCAAGGCAAAACATTTCTTCGGTTTTATAAGCAATTGAATTTGAACGACCCCCTTTCCTTTTCATTCATATTCGCGCAGTGAGAAGTGGTCATGTGTTTGGTCATAAGCTCGGGAAACATTTAATGTGTTTGTTAGGCGACCTGAACTGGTACAGGGCCTCTTACAGTCGGTTACGCCCGACTGAAATTTCCTTACTTGTACTTTATCGCTTATACGGTGGTGGAGCACCGCCCCCTCTGACCTTGTCCAAGCCCATGAAGTGATTTGCTGCCGATCCGATTAACACCTTTGAATAATGTCTGATAGTTCCACCAAGAACGCCATCTATTAATAGTAATCTGAATTAGGGGCACAACATAATCCAGTAGATTCACCGCTGTATTTCAATGCATTACAATACGGACAAGCAATTGACATTTCTCCAATTGCTACTTTGTCAGTACCATGATACAATAACTTACAAGGTAGCGCGAAACATTTTTTTGGGCCGCAGAGAACAAAAGAGCTAGAAAATGATTCAAGAGAGCAAATATATACAGGAGAGCATTTCTACGTAAACAAGCTGCAATATACACATTATTCAACGATGCGAACACACAACCTTCCGCTACAACAGTAATTGCACAACTGAAAGTGTGGGCTCTACAATAGAGAGCATAGCAATTTCCCGCTATCTTATACTTGTTGTATCACGGCCAGCACCAAGTTCACAGTTGGACATTTAATTTTTTCTTGCACGCTGTTGTTGTGTTTGATGTGTACGAACTCGTTGCATTCTGAGCTTATACGCTTTATTGTCAGTAACTCTCGAACGCAATCAGGACATACCAATACGACAGTTCGTATTAACTGACGCGCACTGGTCAGCTTCGACGATTTATATCAGCTCATCTTCTCGTCGGCATTGGAAACAATAATAAGTTTTTACATACTTGATTTATTTTGAAACACCCACAATATTGATACGAATAAAACAGAAAAAGAATGATCCACTTCGGCCGTTTTTGACTTTTAGCGAGGCAAGTAACTCGCGATTTCGTTAAATATATATGTACATTAGGGTGGGTCGATTTAAAAATCGCTTAGGCACATATGATTTTCGGATTCTAGGGATCAAAATAAGAAACTTTGCTCAAGAAACCATACCTCTAAAATGAATTATGATGTCCCTCGTTTTAACCTGTAGGTACCCAAAAAAAAAAACATCCTGTTTTGACCCATTTAGAGTGCCCCAATCGAGTCCAAATGTATGACCGACCCCCACTAACTTTGGAGGGTCGACCCAAAAATTTTAAAATAAACTTGTGAAATTCCGGAGCAGTCCTAGACGAATGCAAAAAACACGAAGTCTCTATCTATTACCGTTTCCGAGATCCTTTCGTTCATACAGACGGACAGACGGACATGGCTATATCAACTCCTCTATCACTCCTGACCATAATGGGGGTAACTTTGGGGGTCTCCGACCATTATTTCTACCTGTTACATACATTTGCACAAAACCAATAGGCTCTTGACATCATAATTCATTTTAGAGGTATGGTTTCTTGAGCAAAGTTTCTTATTTTGATCCCTAGAATCCGAAAATCATATCTGCCTAAGCGATTTTTTTGACCCCCTACAAATCGAACGCCACCATTTTATCAATTTTTATTTTTTTTTTTCGACCGTAGGTCTTCTATTTTAACGAGAATTTTTTAGGTTTCATCCACGGAGAAGGCCGGAATCACTGCAGCAGTGGAGGACCTTTTTTTTTTGAGCCGTCGGAGATCGCGTGTAAATAGAAAAATATTTTTTTTTTTTCTTCAAAAATTTTACTGTGTGTTCTTAAAATATGTATAAACATACCCTTTAAATTTTAAAACAGTTGATACAGTAGTTTTTTTTTTAATTCCCAAAAATTGCCTTTTTTAGGCTGTCACACTAGGTGTGGGCAGCCCATTTAGTGGTCTGATGTGGACCTCAATGAATTATTTTATCAGGATTAACGTAAGCTAGTCAACATCAATAAAGTTTGTTCGAAAAAAAAAGCAGACTCATAGATAGGTTTGCCTACTACATACACTTGCACAAACTAAATTTATCGGGAACTTTAAAAATGAATATACGCCTAAACAAATTAAATCTCGACCTTGAGTACAACCCCAATAGCCTAACCTTGTCAGCTAGACAACTTAAAAATAGTTTTACAGAATTTGAACTTAAAATTGCTTTGCAAAAAGCCAAAAGTCATGACCGTATGTCATACCCTATGCTTAAGCAGATACCACATTCTACAAAGGTTAGGCTAATGGGCGTGTACACGTTTGGAAATCGGCGATTAGTATCTCTATTCCTAAACCGAATAAACCCTTAACCGATATAACTAGTTTTCGTCCGATCTCGCTACTATCGTGTTTTAGCAAAACTCTGTACGTACTGTCCTCCAACAGCTTGTAACATGAGGTGGTTATTAGGATCTTCAATTCAGTGATGACCTTCGAGCTAAAATCGGCAACGTACTATCAAATTTTCATCATCTTCATAATTGCATCCCCAAGATTCTTCATTATCAGTATTCCTATTTATTATTGCATTTGCACAAACATATAGAATAATTTTGAAACATAAATCTATCAAATTAATTGTATATGCAGATGATACTATAATAGTAAGCAAAATTAAAGATTGAGCGAAACTTAACAACATTTTTGCACATTTTAATTTATATTTTACTAATTTTGTCATAGAATGCGTCGAGGCTCTTTTGATTCTTGATTTGACAAAAACAAAAAAAAACTTTTAAAAAGCATTGTTAATATTTAAAGGACAGCCTTGAATTAGATCAAATGTCATAAAATACCCCACATCTCAGCAGACTCTAGTCAATGTAAATACTTCAATTAATGTCAATAGGGCACTGATACTCTCAAAAATGGAGTACGCGCTGCCAATATTTAGATGGTGTGCTAAATCGCATATTAAGTTGTTTACACCTGCTGGCCACACTGCAGCTCGATGATGCATTAATGCATTTACAAGATATCCAACCAAATGAATTTTGGTCGAAACTGGTTTACCGAGCATGGTAGATAAGATAATGGAATCAACGGCCAAAGTTATACCTAAACTGTTTTGCTCACCAAACCAACTACTGGAACGCGTAATGCGTGAAGCTGGTAACCAAAAAAAGTTGTACAATTATCTTTCCTCAATACGTCGATGCGCCGCTCTTTCTAAAGAGTTCCACGACAATCCAACGGTGAAAAGGTCCACAGCTCCGCCTTGTCTTTTTCGACCATTTTGCTGGAACTTTCCATTTTGCTGGAGCTTTCAAAAAACAGGACCAGCAGCGATATTTTTCAACAACTTTAACTATGGTATTCCTGGCAATGAATTAGCCGATGCGGCAGCTAAAGTGGCATCAAAATCTCCCACATTCACCTTTATACCCTCTATTGAAAAAGACATTGTAAAAGCCATCTATTCGCGCCTCCGTTTTCGCAGGATAAACTACATTCCAACGCAGATATAAGTAATTTAATCGAAATCTGAAACGCCGGCGATTGGACCGGACAAAATTTCGCATCTTCATCCGCCTCCGCATTGGACACAACAGCGCCACACAATCCCATATTCTTACAGGAATTTCAAAGACTCTCTGCCATCTATACGGAGAAGACATTTCAACTACTTACATTTTGGATTTATGCTCTCTTCTCGAGAGTATCAGGAAAGCCCATTTTCCATACTCATTACCCTCAACTTATTTAGAAATAGTTTCGTCAACAAATATATATAAAATATAATACAATATATAATTTCTTGAAAAAAAAAAAATAATAATACTTGTACATATATGTACTTATATATAGAACATAGCACAACATAAACAAGTAAGGAAATTTCAGTCGGGCGTAACCGACTGTAAGAGGCCCTGTACCAGTTCAGGTCGTCTAACAAATACATTAAATGTTTCCCGAGCATATGACCAAACACATGACCACTACGCGAATATGAATGAAAAGAAAGGGGGGGTCGTTCAAATTCAATTGCTTATAAAATCGTCATTTATTATCCGATTTTGATGAACTTTTTTGATTTGGGCTAAGAAGGACGTTAACTTTATACTGGAGTACTCAATTTTACTTTAAATTTTAAAACAGTTGATACAGTAGTTTTTTTTTTTAATTCCCAAAAATTGCCTTTTTTAGGCTGTCACACTAGGTGTGGGCAGCCCATTTAGTGGTCTGATGTGGACCTCAATGAATTTTATCAGGATTAACGTAAGCTAGTCAACATCAATAAAGTTTGTTCGAAAAAAAAAGCAGACTCATAGATAGGTTTGCCTACTACATACACTTGCACAAACTAAATTTATCGGGAACTTTAAAAATGAATATACGCCTAAACAAATTAAATCTCGACCTTGAGTACAACCCCAATAGCCTAACCTTGTCAGCTAGACAACTTAAAAATAGTTTTACAGAATTTGAACTTAAAATTGCTTTGCAAAAAGCCAAAAGTCATGACCGCATGTCATACCCTATGCTTAAGCAGATACCACATTCTACAAAGGTTAGGCTAATGGGCGTGTACACGTTTGGAAATCGGCGATTAGTATCTCTATTCCTAAACCGAATAAACCCTTAACCGATATAACTAGTTTTCGTCCGATCTCGCTACTATCGTGTTTTAGCAAAACTCTGTACGTACTGTCCTCCAACAGCTTGTAACATGAGGTGGTTATTAGGATCTTCAATTCAGTGATGACCTTCGAGCTAAAATCGGCAACGTACTATCAAATTTTCATCATCTTCATAATTGCATCCCCAAGATTCTTCATTATCAGTATTCCTATTTATTATTGCATTTGCACAAACATATAGAATAATTTTGAAACATAAATCTATCAAATTAATTGTATATGCAGATGATACTATAATAGTAAGCAAAATTGAAGATTGAGCGAAACTTAACAACATTTTTGCACATTTTAATTTATATTTTACTAATTTTGTCATAGAATGCGTCGAGGCTCTTTTGATTCTTGATTTGACAAAAACAAAAAAAAAACTTTTAAAAAGCATTGTTAATATTTAAAGGACAGCCTTGAATTAGATCAAATGTCATAAAATACCCCACATCTCAGCAGACTCTAGTCAATGTAAATACTTCAATTAATGTCAATAGGGCACTGATACTCTCAAAAATGGAGTACGCGCTGCCAATATTTAGATGGTGTGCTAAATCGCATATTAAGTTGTTTACACCTGCTGGCCACACTGCAGCTCGACGATGCATTAATGCATTTACAAGATATCCAACCAAATGAATTTTGGTCGAAACTGGTTTACCGAGCATGGTAGATAAGATAATGGAATCAACGGCCAAAGTTATACCTAAACTGTTTTGCTCACCAAACCAACTACTGGAACGCGTAATGCGTGAAGCTAGTAACCAAAAAAAGTTGTACAATTATCTTTCCTCAATACGTCGATGCGCCGCTCTTTCTAAAGAGTTCCACGACAATCCAACGGTGAAAAGGTCCACAGCTCCGCCTTGTCTTTTTCGACCATTTTGCTGGAACTTTCCATTTTGCTGGAGCTTTCAAAAAACAGGACCAGCAGCGATATTTTTCAACAACTTTAACTATGGTATTCCTGGCAATGAATTAGCCGATGCGGCAGCTAAAGTGGCATCAAAATCTCCCACATTCACCTTTATACCCTCTATTGAAAAAGACATTGTAAGAGCCATCTATTCGCGCCTCCGTTTTCGCAGGATAAACTACATTCCAACGCAGATATAAGTAATTTAATCGAAATCTGAAACGCCGGCGATTGGACCGGACAAAATTTCGCATCTTCATCCGCCTCCGCATTGGACACAACAGCGCCACACAATCCCATATTCTTACAGGAATTTCAAAGACTCTCTGCCATCTATACGGAGAAGACATTTCAACTACTTACATTTTGGATTTATGCTCTCTTCTCGAGAGTATCAGGAAAGCCCATTTTCCATACTCATTACCCTCAACTTATTTAGAAATAGTTTCGTCAACAAATATATATAAAATATAATACAATATATAATTTCTTGAAAAAAAAAAAAAATAATAATACTTGTACATATATGTACTTATATATAGAACATAGCACAACATAAACAAGTAAGGAAATTTCAGTCGGGCGTAACCGACTGTAAGAGACCCTGTACCAGTTCAGGTCGTCTAACAAATACATTAAATGTTTCCCGAGCATATGACCAAACACATGACCACTGCGCGAATATGAATGAAAAGAAAGGGGGGGTCGTTCAAATTCAATTGCTTATAAAATCGTCATTTATTATCCGATTTTGATGAACTTTTTTGATTTGGGCTAAGAAGGACGTTAACTTTATACTGGTGTACTCAATTTTACTTTAAATTTTAAAACAGTTGATACAGTAGTTTTTTTTTTTAATTCCCAAAAATTGCCTTTTTTAGGCTGTCACACTAGGTGTGGGCAGCCCATTTAGTGGTCTGATGTGGACCTCAATGAATTATTTTATCAGGATTAACGTAAGCTAGTCAACATCAATAAAGTTTGTTCGAAAAAAAAAGCAGACTCATAGATAGGTTTGCCTACTACATACACTTGCACAAACTAAATTTATCGGGAACTTTAAAAATGAATATACGCCTAAACAAATTAAATCTCGACCTTGAGTACAACCCCAATAGCCTAACCTTGTCAGCTAGACAACTTAAAAATAGTTTTACAGAATTTGAACTTAAAATTGCTTTGCAAAAAGCCAAAAGTCATGACCGCATGTCATACCCTATGCTTAAGCAGATACCACATTCTACAAAGGTTAGGCTAATGGGCGTGTACACGTTTGGAAATCGGCGATTAGTATCTCTATTCCTAAACCGAATAAACCCTTAACCGATATAACTAGTTTTCGTCCGATCTCGCTACTATCGTGTTTTAGCAAAACTCTGTACGTACTGTCCTCCAACAGCTTGTAACATGAGGTGGTTATTAGGATCTTCAATTCAGTGATGACCTTCGAGCTAAAATCGGCAACGTACTATCAAATTTTCATCATCTTCATAATTGCATCCCCAAGATTCTTCATTATCAGTATTCCTATTTATTATTGCATTTGCACAAACATATAGAATAATTTTGAAACATAAATCTATCAAATTAATTGTATATGCAGATGATACTATAATAGTAAGCAAAATTGAAGATTGAGCGAAACTTAACAACATTTTTGCACATTTTAATTTATATTTTACTAATTTTGTCATAGAATGCGTCGAGGCTCTTTTGATTCTTGATTTGACAAAAACAAAAAAAAAACTTTTAAAAAGCATTGTTAATATTTAAAGGACAGCCTTGAATTAGATCAAATGTCATAAAATACCCCACATCTCAGCAGACTCTAGTCAATGTAAATACTTCAATTAATGTCAATAGGGCACTGATACTCTCAAAAATGGAGTACGCGCTGCCAATATTTAGATGGTGTGCTAAATCGCATATTAAGTTGTTTACACCTGCTGGCCACACTGCAGCTCGACGATGCATTAATGCATTTACAAGATATCCAACCAAATGAATTTTGGTCGAAACTGGTTTACCGAGCATGGTAGATAAGATAATGGAATCAACGGCCAAAGTTATACCTAAACTGTTTTGCTCACCAAACCAACTACTGGAACGCGTAATGCGTGAAGCTGGTAACCAAAAAAAGTTGTACAATTATCTTTCCTCAATACGTCGATGCGCCGCTCTTTCTAAAGAGTTCCACGACAATCCAACGGTGAAAAGGTCCACAGCTCCGCCTTGTCTTTTTCGACCATTTTGCTGGAACTTTCCATTTTGCTGGAGCTTTCAAAAAACAGGACCAGCAGCGATATTTTTCAACAACTTTAACTATGGTATTCCTGGCAATGAATTAGCCGATGCGGCAGCTAAAGTGGCATCAAAATCTCCCACATTCACCTTTATACCCTCTATTGAAAAAGACATTGTAAGAGCCATCTATTCGCGCCTCCGTTTTCGCAGGATAAACTACATTCCAACGCAGATATAAGTAATTTAATCGAAATCTGAAACGCCGGCGATTGGACCGGACAAAATTTCGCATCTTCATCCGCCTCCGCATTGGACACAACAGCGCCACACAATCCCATATTCTTACAGGAATATCAAAGACTCTCTGCCATCTATACGGAGAAGACATTTCAACTACTTACATTTTGGATTTATGCTCTCTTCTCGAGAGTATCAGGAAAGCCCATTTTCCATACTCATTACCCTCAACTTATTTAGAAATAGTTTCGTCAACAAATATATATAAAATATAATACAATATATAATTTCTTGAAAAAAAAAAAATAATAATACTTGTACATATATGTACTTATATATAGAACATAGCACAACATAAACAAGTAAGGAAATTTCAGTCGGGCGTAACCGACTGTAAGAGGCCCTGTACCAGTTCAGGTCGTCTAACAAATACATTAAATGTTTCCCGAGCATATGACCAAACACATGACCACTGCGCGAATATGAATGAAAAGAAAGGGGGGGTCGTTCAAATTCAATTGCTTATAAAATCGTCATTTATTATCCGATTTTGATGAACTTTTTTGATTTGGGCTAAGAAGGACGTTAACTTTATACTGGTGTACTCAGTATAAAGGGGGGAGGGGCAAAATTTTAAAATAAACTTGTAAAATTCCTTTCGTTCATACAGACGGACGGACAGACGGACATGGCTATATCGACTCCTCTATCACTCCTGACCATAATGGGGGTAACTTTGGGGGGTCTCCGACAATTAGTTCTTCCTGTTACATACATTTGCACAAAACCAATAGGCTCTAGTACCTTCGGTACAGGGCCTAAAAATGTAAACATAATTAAATTAGTTATTATTCTTAGAGCTGAAGGTCTCGACGCTAGTGCTCGTTTTGTTATAATTAATTTGTTATTGTTATTTTTGTTTTATAGAAAATTATGAATTATACGGGCATGTCCCGTAAATCGAAAGGGAAATTCGGTTGGATGGGTTCCTGGTTTCACGGAAAATCCAGGGATTTTAATTTTCGGACATTTTGTTCGAAAACAGCTAGGGATTTAGAAGGGTTGTTTGCACTATAAAAATTATGTCTGTTATTATTTTTAATTTCGATTTATTTGCTTAGTTGGGGGAAATTATAAATAAAATTTTGTAATGATAACAGACGAAATGTATATAATTTTGAAAGTACATTACAACTAAAAAAGTAAATATTTTTAAATATTCTGCACGTCAATTTGTACTATTTAAACAATAACACTATGATATGCTATTCTATTCGGGCTTGTCACGAACACTTCATTCCAACAAAATTCCAATTCCCAGAGTCACGAAAACATTCTTTGGTTGGTTTGAAACCCGTTACGTTTGCCTGAGGGATTTAGTTAATTGAAGCTTTAATAAAATGTGTTAAATTCAGGTAGTGATAGGAATTCAAACAGAATTAGTTTACGAATTAATATGCAATATTTAAGTAAAGATAAATGTGCATTTAAATATACATTTTAGTAAAGTATTCATTGCAAAAAGTTGGCATGTCGATGGTTGGTTTTTGGTATGTTTAATAAACTGCAATATTTGACGAGATGTTAAGCAAAGTGCAAAGTAACAAATTAAGTGTAACGAAATGTTTATTAAAAATTTAAAACTAATTAGAAAACTAGTTCTGTTCGAATTTCTATCACTATCTGAATTTAAAACCATTTATTAAAGCTTCAATTAACTAAATCCCCCAGACAAACGCGAGGGAGTTCAAACCAACCAAAGAATGTTTCCAGGACAACGGGCATTAGAATTTGGTTGAAAAGTTCACTTCAACAAAATCAATCTTGTTAAATGTATACGTGTTAATCAATTTGATTATTGTCAAAAGACAGATCGCAAATTTAAATTCAATAATAAAAAAAAAAAAATTTATTATCATTTCAAATTAAAAAAAAAAAAAACACAATTCTTTTTAACCCACTTTGAACACGGTAGCAAATAACCCATTTGCTGCAACTCAATCTTCTTGTCAATTTTTGGCGCCAATGTTTTTTGTACTACCATGTTTTTACATACTCTAATACAATCTTAAAATAATCTTGTATACCCTATTCCTATAGGAAAAAGGGTATAATAATTTTTTACAAATGCATATAACAGGAAGAAGCAGGGGAGAAAGACCCCATAAAGTATATGTATTTTTGATCAGCTTCAAAAGTTCAGTCGATATAGACATGTCCGTCTGATCGACTGTCTGTCTGTCCGTACGGAAATCAAATTTGTATATTTTTTGGTTTTTCTTATTTATTTTTCAGATAAATTATATTCAATAAACACGCTAACCCCCGTCCCTAAGGGAGCTTGGCGCATACTTTGCAAACATTCTCATTCTGAGTTTTTCTATGAAAAAAAATTTATTGATGCTGTTAGCTTACGTCAATCCTCAGTTCTCACTGTACACTCAAGCAGTGCGGTCGTCTCAATTTCCGTTGAGAGCCTTTTTCAAAAGGTTTCAAATTTCAAAATTCCAAAATATTTCATTTAGGTCCAGATCAGACCACCAAGGGAAGGTAACCCCCATACAAAACTGTCTAACCGTTCTATGTTTTTGTATGCAAATTTTGTTATTGTTCTTTATTTAGCTAAAAACAAGTGATTCTTGCATGATTTCCAAATAAAATATTCCATATAGGCCATGATCGGCACACTAGAAGAGGTAGCCCTCACACAAATCGTTAGTAACAGTGTATCTCGTAGACAACAGTACTCGCCAGCAGCGTTCTTTCTTGTTTTTTATAAAATCGAATGGATGGGAAAAGTTAAATTGACTCGAGTTTAGATGCTGACAAAAAAAATATATACTTTATAGGAGTTGGGTCTTAAAATTTTTTATTTTTTTATTTTTAAGATTGTTATATAGTATGAGCCCCTGCTCATAAATGTGGCATCAGAAATGTGACAGGGAATTCTTTTTTTTTTTATCAAGAGCGGAAATATTTCTAGATATTTGCGTTTCAAAATTTTTAGTTAAGGTCCGAGAGTTTCCATCTATAAAATTTTTCACATTTTAGCCAAAACAGTTTCTTACCAAATTCATGTAACTGGAGAGTAAGCGTTCTTAAAGTTGCGACCACCGATCCAGAATTTTTATTACAATTTTTGGGTGTCATTCAACAAGCATAATTTGGTAAAAAATGGTCTTATAGAAAACAAAAAAAAAAGGGAAATTGTACCTTTTTAGCATTAATTTCTATACAAAGACATCAATTACTAAAAAAAAAAAGTAATTTTTTTTTTTTTTAATTTTGACAAGAATGAATATCTAAAAATTTGTTTTTGTTGGTTTTTGGACGATTACTTGAAAACCGCTGATCTGAAAACTAGACACGTACATTTTTCCCCCGAGTTATGTCTTGTTAAATATCACCCAAAAATTTAACATTTTTAAATACCCTTTAATTTTTTCTGACTCTACGGACTCTACGTCCATATAAGCTTTGGCCTCATTTAGCATATATGTCGATATAGACATGTCCGTCTGTCCGTCCGTATGAACGAAAGGATCTCGGAAACGGTAATAGATAGAGACTTCGTGTTTTTTTGCATTCAACTAGGACTACTCCGGAATTTTACAAGTTTATTTTAAACAATTTGCAGACAATTGATTACGACGATCGCAAAATAGTGATAACATATGATGTTTTTAATGAACGCGACATTAGAATAGGAATGAAAGCAAAACTAAACAAGAAAGAAAATTACAGTCGGGCGTAACCTGTACCAGTGCAGGTCGCCTAACAAACACATTAAATGTTTTTCGAGCTTATGACCACTTCTCACTGCACGGCACTTGCCCAATAAAACATTGTTTTATGTATTAAAAGAAAAGAAGAAGAAGAAAAGAAAATTGCTAATAAAATCGACATTTATTATCCGATTTCGATGAACTTTTTGGATTTTGGCTAAGAGGGACGTTATCTCTATAATGGCTTTTTTTTTTGCCGAAAAAATTTTTAGGCTTGCGGGTGATTTTATAGGGAAGGGGAGGGAGGGACAAAATTTTAAAATAAGCTTGTAAAATTCCAGCAAAATCCTAGTCGAATGCAAAAAACACGAAGTCTCTATCTATTACCGTTTCCGAGAAGCTTTCGTTCCTACAGACGGACAGACGGACGTGGCTATATCGAATCCTCTATCACTCCTGACCATAATGGAGGTAACTTTGGGGGTCTCCGACCATTATTTCTACCTGTTACATATATTTACACAAAACAGGTATAGGGTCTAAAAATTACCATTAATCGAGTTTCGACTGATCATTTTTTTCTTTTTTTGTATTTGAAGTTGTTTTCACAATTAAAGTGAAAAACTAATTTACCGAACTTTGTATAGTTATACCGCCATGCAAAAACTGACTGCCGTGTGCAGCTATTCAAGAAAAGTTATAATAAAATGAACTGCAGTATGCAGCTTTTTAAATATGTATTACTTAATTAAAAGTATTTTTTTTGATTCTTTTTTTTTTTTTTGTTCATTTTGTGCGTTCAGAGCGCACCCGCGAACACAACCTTCTCCTTCAAGAGCTGTACACCAAAAAGGTGATCACTTTTAATAAGAGCAAAAAAAACATATTTTCAGTTTGCAAGTCAATAATCTCATAGTAGCAACTAATATATGTTGTTAATACATTTCAAGTATACTAGTATTATAAAAATTAAGATATTTTTAAAATTTATTACTAATAAAAATAATTTGTTTATTAACATTTTAAATTTTTTGTGTTTTCTGTGTTAAATTCAAAAAGCTTCAACAAATGCCTAAAAATGCCGGTTGTGTCGTAAAGAAATGTAATGAATTCGGTAGTGGAAAAGTACGATGAAATATAATTAAAACTCATTTCTTCATTAAATAATAAAATGTTACGCCGAAAAACATACACAGCCACAGATTAAATTGTGGAACCTTGGACATAAATGCCCAATATTATAATGGCAGTGAGACAACTTTCATCAAATGTGTGTAATGGCACCGCATGGAAATTTATTATTCAGGCCCTTGATGGGCGCCATATATGTAATAAATCGATAACTATGAAAACCGCCAAATGTATAATGACAACACAGTTAAAAATATAACGACTTCTTCTTCCATACGATACACTTGGGCTTTGCGTTGGTGAACTAGGGTCGGGTGGGACCGGTTTTGGTTAGCAAACAGCCGGTGGGGGGGGTTTTTTGACCTTTGCACTACCCCACCCAAGTACATATTAAATTTAGATCCCTTTGCCTAATTTTAAATGGTAAATTCATACCTCAACTGCAATATGTAAATTTAATTATTGAATTCCCAGAAATATGGTCAAACTAAATTATTTAATTATTGGTTTCCCAGAAATGTTTTGAAGCTATCAACCGGTTATGCTGCTGATGAAATTGCAGCTTGCCTCTTAACCCTCCCTACAATGATTTCCTTGGCCAAAAGTTCATTAGGAAATCCCAAAACAAAATTAGTTAATTCTGATCAAAACATTTCCGAAAGAAAAACTAAAAATTTAAACCTTCATAATTATTCAATTTAATTGCGAAAATTAAAAACAAAAAAATAAACCGAAATATCTGAATACATTTTCAAGATAACAATTTAAGAAATTCATTATTATAAAATTAATATCGTATGTTCGTATTCTTTCTTCTAATAAGTTTGCACATTCCTACAGATTACTATCTATCGTGATCTTATTTCGCATAAAAGCAAATCATTTTTTATACAAAAAAAAATATATTCAGTTATATGTCAATAATGTTTTAAAAAAATATATGTATCAATGGAAAGTTAATGTTAATTTTTATATATATTTAAAATTTAATTTTATAGATATCAAAAGCTCACCTTTTAACGAAAGTGCATATCGATAATTGATCGAATGCATTTTAACGGTTGGTGTTTGAATTTGTATTATTGAGTAAATTGTGCTACAGTAACGTCTGCCATTACAAACCGGATAACTTGCCATTTTACTTAAAAATCAGCAAGTTTGATGGAATATCCTTATTTATTGTCTAATATCTTTTGCTGAATATGTGCCAATTAGGTTTCCTTTAAGATCTTTTAAAACATAATAATTGTTTCCAAGCCTTTCTTTAACTCTGCCTTTAACAAAAATAGGACCTACTTTTGCATTGTATCTTTTAGAAAAATCGCTTTCAGCAAAATTGCGTCTTGTCCTATCGTAAAATTAACGGGTTTTGTTCTAAGGTTGTATTGTCGAGCGTTAATGTCATACGCTTTTCAAATGTTTTTCTGTAAGTCCGCTCGCAATAAAGCTAGATCATCTTCTCGGTTCAAGACATCAAAAGATTCAGATAAAGCATTTATGTTTTTAAGCAGTTTATATGTTGTGCCGTGTGTAATCATATTTAGTCCGTAAACAGCAAAATATGGAGAACATCCTATGGATTTGTGCAAACTGTTGCGTAAAGCACAACTAATACTGCTAATGTTTTCGTCCCATTCTATTTGATCGTGCTTAATATATGCTCGAATAATTGCTAACAAACTGCGGTTAACTCTTTCACTAGCGTTTGACTGAGGGGAGTACAACGCAGTATACACATGATTAATACCAATTATTGACACGAATCCTTGACGTGAGTAAAGTCAGGAAAAGGATTCCCTCCTATCAATTTGGATTTCGTAAGTCCCACGGAATACCTCAACAGCTTAATAGGGTTGTAAATTTCATCCTTGAAGGATTCGAGGCAAAGGAGTACGTGGTTTCCGCTAATATTGACATTAAGCAGGCGTTTGATCGAGTTTGGCTTGATGGGCTGCTAAGTAAGCTTAAAAGTCTGCTGCCGCCTCAACTGTGGTTATTAATGCACAGTTATATGCATGACAGGGCTTTTTCTGTGGTATTAGATGGCGGAGTCCAGTGTCAAGGCCATACGTGCGGGAGTTCCATACACTGTTCACGCACGATATGCCCACTGGCAACGGAATTCCTATTGAAAATGCCCAAGATCTGCTGATTGCAACTTTTGCAGATGACACAGCTATCCTGGTGTGACACAGCTGTGTATATGAAGCTTCTGACATCCTGCAGCAATACTTGCGCAGCTTCGAGCGCTGGGCTAAGCGATGGAACATTGGCGTTAACTCTAATAAGTGTGCCAATGTTACTTATGCTTTACGTCCAGACTCTTGTCCGGGAGTCTTTATTAATAACGAGCTGATGTGCCAACACTCGGGTTACAAGTACCTTGGTGTATTCCTGGACAGGCGGTTGACTTTCAGAAACCACATCACAAGTGTTACTAAAGCAATAACTGGAATAAAGTCGCCATTTATAAAATAATTATTGCCCTAGCATGGCGGTATGGCTTACAAGTTTATGGAATTGCAGCAAACTCAAACCTAGCTAAAGTTCGGATACTACAGGCCAAGACGTTGCGCATGATTTCTGGTGCCCCTTGGTACATGCGCACTTCCGACTTAGAAAGGGACTTGAGTGTCGACAAAATAATTGATGTTATAATACGCCAATCAAAAGATTATTTGGTTCGGCTTGAAAACCATCCAAACGAACTTGCGAGGCGCCTGCTACAACAACGCAGACTTGGAGGTGTTAGAGTAGCGAGAAGGCTGAGAAGATCGCACCCTGTCGATCTCCCCCATAGATATGTATAGTTAATTACTTATTACTTATTCCAACAATATACTTTTGTTTGTTGCTACTAACTTTCTAAGCGAATTAATTTAAGTTATTCTGTAAGAAAATAACAGTAAAATTAATATTATTTAAACCAAAAAAACTTTAACAAATATAAAAAAAAA